>CM059208.1:28692961-28880461 GCA_030347435.1 Clarias fuscus
TAAATACATGTAAATGTATCTGTCAGTCTCAGCTAGGAGGTGTGGCCTGTGTATTTCAGTCTCAGCAAGGAGGTATTACCTGAGTACCTGTCAGTCTTAGTGAAGGAGGCGTGGCCTGTGTAAAAAAATATCCAATTGCACAAAACCCTTGTGCACATTGTATATTTTTATGTGATAAATCTATATATGGACACACACACACACACACACACACACACACACACACAATACATTGCATGTTTAGTTTTAGAACATTGATGCTGGAGACAGGAGGAAGGATCTGATTTGTATCAACTCTAATGTGCTCTGTAACGCATCTCCTGACATTTCTCTCTTTCTCTCTCTCTCTCTCTCTCTCTCTCTCTCTCGATCTCTCTCGCTTTTTGTTTCTTGCCCTGGATCTCTCTCTCTCACTCTCTCTCTCTCTCTCTCTCTCTCTCTCTCTCTCTCTCTCTCTCTGGCAGGATCAGTATTAATGTTTGGCAGAGTCAGACTGGCTGGGGAAAAGGATTCATTTATCACTATGTCAGTCTACACAGAGTGTGTGCGCGTGCTCTTTCCCCATTCACACACTTTTTCTCTCTCTAACCAACTGTCCTATAAGGCTTGTGACATGACGTCATGCTGCATTGCATTCTGGGATCGATTGCGCGTAATGTCAGTGTGTACATGTTTACGCAAAAGCATCATTTAGTTCCTTAATTAATAATAAACTGTAACGGATGGCAAATTGCTGTGGTATCAGAGTGATCATGAAACATTTAACCAGATCAAAGACCCAGTAGATGAAGTTACAGTGCACTAGTGCAGGTTTAATCAAGATCTCAAAATAGCAGAGATAGAAAGCGTCCCTGTTCTTCTCTAAAACACAACCTCAGGGTTATCGTGAGTAAATCAGACTTAGAGGGATCAGATCAAACATCTCAGGATCTCACCTGTAAAGCAGCACGCTGACAGACGTCCTTCAAAACACACACACACACACACACACACACACACACACACACACACACACACACACACACTATAGTTATGCATAATATCTTGTATCGTTATATAGTATACCGTTTATATTTGAACAAAACAATATTACATAAAGGTGCACTGTGTGATTTTCTATACACATGATCTCTCTCTTTCTCTCTAACTCTTCTTTGTTTAAAAAAATATATGATTAATTGTTCTTTTCTGGGCCAGAAATAAGCTATTAGGAAATTAGATATTAGAAATGAGATATTAGGCAGGGATGTTTTGATGAAAAGAGAACTCTAAAAATCTGAACACTATAAACATTACAAACTGCTCCTTTAACGTTAGATGTAAACCTTAAGGAATGGGTCAATAATTATAATTTTTTTGTTTACACTGCTAACAGTGTGTGAAAGCGTGAAATCAGTTTTACAACAAGCCCCATATTATGCGAGTCCTTAAATAAATACGTGCCCTGATACAATGTTACCATGACAACAAACAGAAACCAACCATTTAGAATATCAATGGTAACAAAAAAATTATAAACGTTACCTAAGAAAAGAAAAACAAAAATCACATTAAATAAATGCACCAATAGTTTAATATAGTTACCATAGCAACTATATGTATAAGGTTAGCAGGTAAGGGTGCGCTTCATGCACGTAGGTGTTGATTATAGAAAATGTGTAGAAACAACTAATGGCCTCCGATTAGCACGATGCCATTTACAGCATGCTAACGTGTATCAGCTAGCTGTCTAATTATTTAGCGAAATAAAAGTTTACTTAGTCGTAGACACAAACATGACATGTTTGCGTGTTTAGATACTGTAACATGACGTCTGTTATTCATCACTCCCTCAACCATACTGTACAGTCGAGTGGAGTGTGTGTTCCTGCTTTAACACACCTAATAAAGTCCTCAGCTCATTAACATTCCTGAAAAGAGTGTGTGTGTGTGTGTGTGTGTGTGAGAGAGAGAGAGCGAGAGAGAGAGAGAGAGAGTAATACACTAGATACAGCTCCTATTAGCTAACAACTGTCTAACAGCTCCACCTGCAGGCAGCAGAAGCTGAGACGTTCTGGATCCTGATTGGTCAGAAGGTGTTGGTTAATATCAGTTAGTACAGCACCAGCTGGGAAAGGTTTATATTTTTATGTGCATGAAAATAAGGATATGTTGACACATTATTAATACTGAGATAATACGATGATCAGTGATGTGGCTTAGGGTGTACTGTGTTTATCCATCATATAACAGGTATTACTGGCAACATGTAAAGTCAGTTTCTCTGAGCAGAGAGCACGTGGTCTCAGATCAGTGCAGGATTGTGGCGGTGCTGCTGCTGCTGGTGGTGGTGGTAGATATTTCAGTCCTGAAATCAGTCCAAAGCCAAATGGCTGAACATCATGGCACTTAGCCTGCACCAGTAATGTTATTGATCCACTGTGATGTAGGCGGTTGTTATTTGGTCATTATATACTGTTGCTGCTCAAAATTATGCTTATCGTGTATCTGCAGTCAGCACTTATCAATATAATTTTCATTATCATTTCGATCCACATGGAGACAGTGTTACAGGAATGACTGACAGGCCATTGTGAAATTGCAGGTTGGTTAGCACACCAAAGTGATTGATGTAACCTGTCTGACAGATCCCGCCCCTCGGTCTCTGACTCCTTTTTCGAGCGCCTCGAACATGTACACTTGTAACTAGCTAACATACTGCTTTAAAGAAATCTTACACGTTTGGTTTGTGTTTCACACCAATTTTTTTTTACAGCACATAGTTAGTACTTCCACTTGAATTAAAAAGTCGTACTTGTACTTTTACTTGAGTATTGAGTTGTGTTGTGTATTTCGGAGGCAACCGGCCCATGTCAGTCAGACTCATTATTTGTGAAGGTAGTGTTCAAAAACATCCTTCTCATACAATTTTAAATAATTTTCTCTGGTAAAATGATTTGTAAATCAAAAGAGAAAATACTTTGAATATGGTTCTAATAACTTTTTTTTTTAGATGAGCATCAAAATGAAGAATACGAGGCTGAAAAAAATATAGCCTGCTCTCTGTCTCCATCTGGTGGTTGAGTAAAAAAAACACAACAGTCTGAGCTTTTATTGTGAAAGCAGAAGCAGAACCTGTGTTACAGTTCAAGTGGTTTTTTTTTACTCAGGGTACTGAAATTTTCCAGCAAGGGAATAAGGGGTATTTTCCTATTTAAACCCATCCCAGTGCTTGGCGATGAAGAGAAGTTCAGTCGGCATTGAGACAGAGACACACTCCCTGTAGGAACCAGTGAGAATGCGCTTTCCCCCAACACCATGCTCTTTCACACACTTTCCTATAGTCGGGGTGAAAGCAGCACGTCACGGCTCTAGCGTTCACACTCACTGGTTCTTTCCTAGTGTTTTAAAAAACCATCGTGGTTCAAGTCATTATTTTCTTTGAAACTTTGCACAAATGGTCAAAACAGTGAATAGAGTGGGGGCGCTCTTGCAGGGCAATGGAGTAGGACTTGTTTGGCTCGTGCTCTCGCTGAACTCTTGTTTTTTATATAAATAAGCGCTTTATTTTACAAAACGCTATATAAAATCTCATATGATTTTCGCTTTGAAATAAGGGGAAAATTAATATGCGGGTCAATGGCAGAAATGCTACGCAAATATAAATACGATGCATCATCCACCACTAGGCCCAACGTCGCCTCGTCTTCGTGCTCCACCGGCACTCAGTCTCGAGCAACACCACCCCCTCCGGGCAGTCCAGAGAACATGGATGTTGAGGCCTTAAAATCCGAGATTCTTCGCTCATTAAAAGAAGACATCTCAGCAGTAATTAAGGCTGAACTGAAAAATGCGCTTGCCGATGATTTCAGCTCCCTTAAAAATGAGATACAATCCGTTAAAAAGGAAATTATAAATAATGCGGCGGCGTTTCACTCCGAAATAGAGCAGATGAAGACCGTGATACAGGAGGTGGAAGGCGGCCTATAAACGTGGTCAGACGAGGTGACAACTTTAAAATCTGTGGTGACTGGTTTAAAAACAGAGATAGCTGAGCTGAGAGGGAAATGCGAGGACATGGAGGGAAGAATGAGAAGAAGTAATATCAGGATTGTGGGAGTAGCTGAGACGGATGGATCAAACTCCACTGAGTTTGTTTCGAGGCTGCTGAGAGAAACATTACAAATGGAAAGAGATGTGCTTGTGGACTACTCGAATAGGATTCAGGCTCAAAGAAGATCGGATGGGAAACCGCGTGTCATCATGGCTAAACTTCACTATCACCAAGACTGTGTCGAGAGCCGTGCGCGCGCTCGGGCTCCGCTGAGATTTAACGGAGAATCAGTCGCCATCTTTCCGGATTATACTGCGAGCGTCGCCAAGGCCAGGGCCGCGTTCACGGAGGTTCAGAAATTACTGCGTAACCGTCAGAGAGTCCGTTTTGGCATCTTATACCCAGCCCGTTTACGTGTTTCACATGACGGAAGAGAAAAGGTATTTACAGATGCAGAGGAAGCAATGAGGTATATTAAGAAGAACATTATCCCCACAGAGGCTTGAAAATCATATAAACACTTAACTTCTATCCGTCTATACTGTTTTCCAGCCTAGATCACGCTTCAGTGGAGCAGTGACCTTTGTGTCTGCACTGTTTTTAGCTCCTCCTAGAGGATGTAGAAGGTACTGTTCAGTCATGAGCGGGAGACTTTCCACGGATAATTTTGACACGACAATATTTACTTAATAGTCTCGCTGCTGATGAAAACATCACTGATTCTATTATAAATGCATAGTTAAGATTTCCTTCTCTTTTTGTATTTATTTAATTTACTGTTATTATTATTATTATTATTCATTTATTTTATTTGAGATTTTTTACTATATCTTTTAATAATTATATAATATTGCTCTTTCTCAATTGTGAGCTCGAGTTGCTTAGTTGCATTTTAAGAGAAGTGTCTAATATTGCCTTTGCCGGTGTCATTAGGCTTAATTTTATTTCCTTCTTTTCCTATTGTTATTAATGTTATTGCCATTATTATTGTTATTGTTATTACTATGTTATTCCGCAGATTTTACGATATATCATAATGCGCTATTTGAGTTACTTTAGTATGGTGGGTTTGGCGGGAGCATGAGCTGTTGACTCTGTAGAGCTCCCAACACAAACACTTAATGTGTGGATTAGTTTTCGAAGGGTATCAAGTTCACCATGTTCTTGTAGGTGATAAGGGGGGAGGGGGGGAGGGGGGGGGGTTTATTGTTTTTTCTTTTCTACGAGACCAATTCTGTCAGATGTCCATGTTAATTTTGACTTTTTGTCATGTTGCTTTTATAGATTTCATATATATAAACACTTCCCTTTAAGATGACGGGTATAAAAACTTCTAAAGAGCTGGATGGCTGTTCAGTCAATTTCGTGAGCTGGAATGTTAAGTCACTTAACCATCCAGTGAAACGTAAAAAGATATTTGCACATTTAAAACAACTTGATGCAGACATCACATTTCTTCAGGAGACTCATTTACGTACAACTGATCATTTCCGGCTTAGAGAGAGTGGGGCGGAACAGATATGTCACTCCAATTTTTATTCAAAAGCTAGAGGTGTGGCCATACTTATTAAGAAAAATATGCCATTCACTATGACTAGTGTAGAGGCTGACTCCTTAGGGCGATATGTTATTGTGGTGGGCCAGCTTTATTCCCTCCCAGTCATCCTAGCCAATATTTATGCACCAAACTGGGATAACCCTGCATTTTTCTCGAATCTTTTCTCTCGGTTACCAAATATGACATCACACCACCTTATTCTTGGTGGCGACATGAATTGCGCACTCTCCCCCGTTTTAGACCGTAGTTCGTACAAAAAAGCTCCCCTTTCTAAATCAGCACGTACAATTAAACTTTTTCTTAAATCATATGGTGTAGCTGACGTTTGGCGGTTTCGTAATCATACTTCCAGAGAATATTCCTTCTTTTCCTCCGTTCATAAAACTTTTTCCCGTATAGATTTTTTTTTTTTGGACAAGAGACTTCTTCCTTTCATTACCAAGTGTCATTACGGAGCTACAGTTATATCTGATCATGGTCCCCTAACTATGAAAATGCGTATCCCCAATACACAATCCAGTTACCGTCCCTGGAGGTTCAACTCTCTGCTTCTATCAGAGGAAGCGTTTACCGAATTAATTTCCTCTGAGATCACATTATTCCTTGAGATCAATCAAACACCAGGGATGGCCTCTTCAACTATATGGGAGTCACTTAAGGCATATTTACGAGGCTAGATAATTTCATATTGCGCAAGGAAAAATAAAAACAACACTGTACCCCTTAGAGAGCTGGCTGATGAGATACTGGAATTAGACAGACTATATAGTTATATACCCTCTGCAGACATAATGAAAAAGCGGATACTATTGCAGACTGAGTTTGATCTCCTGTCAACAAGGCAGGCTGAATATCTTATTTCTAAGTCAAGACATGTGTCTTATGAGCATGGGGACAAGACTGGGCGAATACTTGCTCATCAGCTAAGACAAAGGACTGCCAATCAGCCCATTCCTGTAATTAATGATGAGCAAGGCTTAAAAAATACTGATAGCCTTAAAATTAATTCATGTTTCCAAAATTATTACCAGTCACTATACACTTCCGATTCATGTGTCGATCCTCTTGCCTTAGATGTCTTTTTCGATCATTTACATATCCCTTCTATAGATCCAGTGACAGCTGCTGAATTGGAAAAAAATCTCACGGTCGAGGAAATAGCATCAGCAATTAGATCTATGCAGAGTGACAAATCACCGGGACCGGATGGTTTCCCAACAGATTTCTTTAAAAAAATTTCAGAACAGCTTTCCCCTTTATTGTTGTCAGTTTTTGAAGAGTCACTTTCATTAAAATCCCTACCACCAACCATGCGTCAGGCAGTTATTTCATTAATCCTTAAAAAAGACACGAACCCTCTCGAGTGCAGCTCATACCGTCCAGTCTCCCTTCTTAATACTGATGCCAAAGTGCTTGCTAAAATCCTTGTGCGACGTTTAAAGAGGGTGTCGCCCTCCATCATATCACCTGACCAAACCTGGTTTATTAAGAATCGTTATTCTTTTTTTAACATTAGACGACTGTTGAACATTCTTTATGGCCCCTCTCCACCCGGCACACCGGAGGTAGTTCTCTCATTGGATGCAGGAAAAGGCATTTGACCGTGTGGAGTGGTGTTATCTTTTCAATACATTAGAGAGGTTTGGATTTGGTCGTAAGCTTATATCATGGATAAAACTTTTATATACGTCTCCATTAGCTGCTGTGCGTACTAATAACAGCATATCTGATTATTTTCAGCTTCAACGCGACACGAGGCAGGGATGCCCTCTGTCTCCACTTCAATTTGCAGTTGCAATGGAACCACTTGCTTTAAATTTGAGACAGAGAGCCGATATCAAGGGTATTCAGCGGGCAGGATTGGAGCATAAGGTTTCGCTTTATGCGGATGACATGTTATTATACTTGTCACAACCCCTGACAAATTTACCTAAGTTAGTGACTCTACTTACAGATTTTGGCAAAATATCTGGCTATAAAGTTAATATTCAGAAAAATGAACTGATGCCTGTTGGTGGTGGAGTCAGTCTGTCGTCTTTAAGCTCAGTTCCCTTTAAAATTAGCCCCAAAAAATTTTAATACCTTGGGATCTGGGTTACGCATGATCATAAAGACTTGTATGGAGTCAATTATCCACCTCTTTTATCTAATTTAAAGCAAGTATATCTTTGTATATCTTTCAATGCCTTCCGGTATTCTTAACAAAATCTTTTTTCTCCAAATTAAATAATCAGATTTCAACCTTTATTTGGAACAGAAAAAACACCAAGAATTAAAAGAAGCATACTGCAGAGACCTCGTGCAAAAGGAGGGATGGCACTTCCAAATTTCCTGTATTATTATTGGGCAGCCAATATAAGAGCACTGATGTTCTGGTTAAATAATGACAATCCCCCTGTTTGGACAATTCTGGAGGGGGCTTCAGTTAGCCCCACCTCTCTAATAGCATTATTGTGTTCCAAAATACCATTTGTTCAACCAATCTCTAGTTTGACCTCTAATCCAGTTGTTATACATTCAGTTAAAATTTGGAATCAGGTCAGACTATCGTTTTCCCTTAAAAAGTTACCACAGGCTGGCCCAATTGCCAAAAATTACATGTTTGTTCCATCAATGATGGATAATGCTTTTGAAGTTTAGGCTAGAAAGGGTTTGGTCTCATTGTCTCAGCTTTATATTGATGGAAATTTTGCATCCTTCGAACAGTTGGTACAGAAATACAATATTCCCAAATCACATTTTTATAGATACTTGCAGCTTCGGAACTTTGTGGCATTGAATTCTAATAATTTTCCATCATGCCCTCCACTTTCTTTATTAGATTCAATATTTGAATGTAAATCAGTACAAAAACAAATTATACGCAGGATTTATGAATTACTCAGTATGTATGATTCAACACCTTTAGATTTACTCAGAAATAAATGGGAGACAGATTTAGATGAACCAATTTCAAAGGAAACTGGCACAAAGTAATACAGGGAATTTTCTCTTCATCCATTTGCCTTAGGCATGCTGTAACACAATTTAAGATTGTGCATCGTCTACATTGGTCAAAAGTCAGACTTTCTAAGATCAAAGCCGATATAGATACCACATGTGATAGATGCAGGCAGGCTCCTGCAACTCTGCTGCATATGTTTTGGACTTGTCCAATACTTTACATGTTCTGGACTAATATTTTCGAGACCTTTTCTGAACTATTTGGAGAGATAGTAGAGCCATCTCCATTTATTGCATTGTTTGGTGTGGCCCCAGAAAACACTTATTTGAACCAAAGGAAAATTAAAATATTGGCTTTCTGTTCCCTTTTGGCTAGGAGACTGATACTGACTAAATGGAAAGACCCTGATCCACCTACATTTAGCCACTGGATAAGGGAAGTGATGTACCATCTTAAGCTGGAGAAAATTAAATATACACTTAGGGGGTCTACTGACACATTTTATAATATTTGGCAGCCTTTCTTAACTTTTGCTGAGGGCATGAACGCTGATAATATTGTACTGTAAAGGAAGGTTGTGGGGAAGATTACTTACATATGTTATTTTGTTTTTTATCTTTTTATGGACATCTGATTGTTATAGCATCCTTGTGTTTGTCTGGTGTTGGGGTGGGGGAGTTTGGTTTTGTGTTCTCTTTTGTTGTGTTTTGTTGTGTTTTCTTTGTATAGTTTGAAAATAAATTTAAAAAACTTTGATCAAAAAACAGTGAATCGAGTGTCTAAAAATGTCTTATATTTTAATTAACGTACACTGAGAATGTGATATTATTTCACTCTGCACACACGGTGAGTCTAAACCAGGATAATGAAAGGAGCAGAATGAAAGACGAGGCGGACTGTCTATTACATCATCACCTGTCACACCAGTTTGGTGCAGGTGTTATTCAACTTTTATGCCCCCCAGCCACGGAGTGTCCCATTACGCAATCGCTTTCTTCAAATCAAGGCTGCCGCGCCTTTAATTCGAAGGCATTAGCGAACCTTTTGCTACCCTCTACACTTGAAATGATATAACATCTAACATCAAACCAAACACCACTATAATAGAAAGCACCCAACATGTCACTACTCTTTCCTCATACAGCACGGATAAAAAATAATTGACAGACTGTTTAATCAGTAACACCAAGGAAAGTAACAGTATCAACTTTGTAAAGAATAAAAACAAGTAAGCAATCATAAAAAATAAAAAAATAATTAAAAAAAACACTATTTTAACTCTAAACATTAAATCCTTCAAAATCCCTTCAAAATCAACATTTTAGGTCGTAGGCACGAGAGCGCAGACTGAGTATCACAGCCGTCCTGATATCAGCACAACAGCACGACCTGATATCACTTTTACAACACTTCCACTAACACTTTGTATTATCAACAGATTATAATTTGTTTCTTTATTTAACCGGTTATTAACCTCTACCCACACATCCTCCCACACCTGGTGGAGCTGGCGACTGACAGTTAGTGTAATTAACAGGAGGTGAGGGTAGTCCACTTATTCCACTTTAGAATATCAGCTCCGTTAACTTCAGGGTTCTGGGGTCGAATCCCAAATAGTGTTAAATGGAAAGCCAGTACACTTAGTAGGGTGTACACTCCCTTGTTCCACACAGCGAGTAGTGCCCTTGATCAGGGGTTAGAGAGGAATTTGGGATTAGGCCTCGTGTTAGACGCTAGATAGCTTTGTAGCTAAGCGTTAGCCGTGAACAGAACGACACGGACGGTTCAGAGGTGATTCAGAAGGACTTAGAAGTGATTACTACAGAGACGGCGTGTTGTGTAAGACGACATAACATTATCAGATGTGTGTTGTTGCTGAAAGTGCTTCTGTGTCTGTGAATGTGGGTGTGGTCAGGCAGCTGCTCTCTGCTCAGTACTGCGGACCATACAGACCGACTCTCATCCACGCTGAGACACAGTTAGTGTCATTAACCACTGGACAACACCTGGGACACGCCCAGTCACACATACAGTACAGTTACACCTCACAGTGCTGTTACTGTCTGTTATTATTGGTATATAATAAGTATTTTTGATTTACTCTAGTTATAACTGAACCAATGCTTTTAATCCAAACAAACCACACTTGAAAGGAACATGGAAAATTATTTCAAGTCTAGTATTATGAAGTAACAATTGAATAAATAAAAGTTAAGAAATAAAACATTTGTTATATTTGTTTAATAATACTGGAATCACTTTTAATATGAAGCAGGTGCTACCCGAGAAGCGGGCGTCTTGCCTAATACCTTTCCCAGCGGCACAAGACAAACACAGAACCTTTTCGGCGGCTCACTTTTCCTTTCTTCTCGTGTAACAGGAGTGCTCAGAAAGATGGTTGCCGCTATAAGTTAATTTCCAAGACAGACCATCGAACACATCCTTAAAATAATCATATTTACTTCATCATATTTTTGATTCTTATGTGTAGAACAAATATTTTCTTCACTCTGATCTTTCCACTCCTCATAATAAAAAGTGTTTAATCAGAAAACAAATCCAATTAGTTTATTTATTTATTCATTCATTTTATTTTTTGCTTGTCTGTACCCTCAGGGATATTTTTCTTAAAAAAAGAAAAGAAAAGAGACAAATTTTAGAAAAGAAAAAAAAAAGACACAAACAGCCATGATTTTAACTTCAGAGTCTCAGAATACTGGAACAGCCTTTTAATGGTTATCATATTAATGGATAACAAGTTATTTACACGAAATTAAATGTCCCTCTAAAAGAAGTCGAGAAGAAAAAAAGGAAGAAAAAAAAAACGGAATGAGAAAAGGAAAAACCCAGAAAATCCAAGACGAACAGTACATTTTTCTTCAGCTTTTTACAAAATAAAATTTCAATTTCTAGAAAGCAGAGTATTTTATTCATTAGCAAAAACAAGTGGATATTATAAAAAAAGAAGAAAAAAAAAGAAGAAAAAAAAAACACTGGAAAAAAAGGGAAAATTATTTAATTACTTAAGCTCTTCTCTTTAAAGGACAAAGATGACTAAATAGGAACACACACTGATGGAAAAACATTACACACACACACCCCTCCGACATGACCATCTACAGCTCGGCTCTGTGGCAGGAAGTGGAAAAAGCAGGAGAAGAGGACTTCCTGTTTCTCGATACACCTACAGTGGTTGCGTTGATAAAAGAGAGGGGGCTCGGGAGATCTGACGGCGATCCTCGTCTTTGGCTTGTAAAATCAACACAGTGACGCGTTTGCTCGTGGAACAAAAAAAATGGAAAGGAATTGAGAGGGAAAAAGAAAACGTTTAAAATGGCAAGTCTATATAACTCTATACTCCAGACGCAGAGAAGAGAGCGGCTCGAGATCGCCTGAAACGATTTACACGATGGTGAAAAAAATCCCAATTTACAAGCGTTAAACATAAGACGACAGAATTACAAAAATACCTTTACACAGCGTACAGCACTCTGGTGTCCTAACCTAAACCTTATTTTCATCGTAAGGAACCATGATTCTCAATAATTATAATTTATATATATATATATATATATATATATATATATATATATATATATATATATATATATATATATATATATATATATATAATAAAATATTATACAGATGGAATTAACAAAAACAAAAAACAAGATCAAGAGAAGGACATTTAAACATCAGAGCTTAACATAAGCATTGTACATTATAATGAAATATCCACAATGTGGCATCTTTTATAAAAAATTTCTAATCGCAGAAAGTAAAGAAAAAATTGAATTTAAGGAGGACAAAAACAGTGGTGCGTAACGTGTAATAATGAATTTTGTTAAAAGCTGGAGAAATTAAGAACAATATTATTTCACAAGAAGTCGTGGGAACTTCAAGTGCATGTCAAGGCCACTGAGGAAACCGCCTCTACTTTATTTTATTTATATTTATATATATAGATTTTTTTTTTTTACAAAATTACCAGACTGTGAATAAAAGAAAAAGAAGAAGAAAAAAAAAAATCAACAAATCATGTCGAGCTGCAGTGTGTCCATAATAACAAATGAAAATTATAATTCAGAGGGAAATAAATTTCACAAAATGGTGCACGGGGTGGGGGGGTTGAGGGGGGTTGCGACATTTCTCAACACTACTAAACTAGAACTACTGAAATCTGGGAGTCAGACTACAGGCTGGGGAGATTAATAATTACAAACAAACAAACAAAAAGGCAAATGAACCAAAAAGAGACATTTTTAAAAAGACTGACACTTATTTTTTTATCAGTCCGAACTACAAGATGAAGTGGGGAAAAATCCCGGTGGGGGTGGGGGGGGTGGGGGGAGAGAAGACAAAAAGCAGGTGGCGAGGGTGGGCTAATGATCCGAATACGCTGTACATGGGGTGGGAGTCCGCAGCCACCACCCCGTTTCCTGATGGAATGGTCCGTCCCGCTGGCGTAGTTCTGCCCTCCTGGGTTGGGGTACGTGTGGAGGAGGAGGAGGGTGTGGCGGACGGCGTGCTGGTGTACTTACTTGTAGCCCTGCTGGTTCCAGGCCTGACCGTACACTCCATAAGTCGGCATCTGCCAGCCGTTAGGGATGTACTGCCCCATCTGCTGGCCGTTACCGTAAGACTGACCCCACTGTCCGTACGGCTGGGCTGCGTAGGCCGGGTTACTCTGCTGAGGAGAGAAAGGGAGAACGAGAAGAAGAAAGGAAAACAGGGAGAAGAAAAAGAACAAGATAAGAAAGAAGGAAAGAGAAAACAAATAAGGGAGATATATGAGAAAAGAGATGAGAGAATGAGAAGGGGAAAAGAGCAGACAAGAAAGAAATAAGGAGAAAGAGATAAGGAAAGAAAGGAGAGAGAAAGTTAGTTTATTCAAACATTTGAAAAAGCATCAATTGCAAGTTGGGCAAATTAGTGCAACACACATTTAAACACTATTAATACTACAGAGCTCTGAGCAAAGAACGGCGAAAAGTTCACACACCCCTTTATGAGACGACAAATCAAACTAAAATAAATCCCATCTGATCTTTTTCTTAGACGAATAGGAGATGGTGGTAAAAATGTTACATTTTTGGATGTACTGCAGAACAGTGTGAAGAAGGTTTACAATGTTGTCCATACCATCATTAATCTCAGACACACCTTTACCTTTTCATTTTAAAACACACCTCTCACCAGAAAAGCCCAAACTGAACCAGGTGTCACTTAATACCTACACAGACTGATGAAACGGTCATTAAGCTTTAGAGAAAGTAGTCTACCCTGCTTTGTGTCAATGAGCATTGTTAAAAACGCTGTATGAATAAAACTGAATACTCTCAGCTGTCTGCACATCTAAGTAAAAGACATTGTGGATAAGTTCAGGTCAGGATTTAGGGCCGGTCACAGTACAGAGTCAGCTCTTTTGAAAGCAACTAATGATATAAAGCTCTCACTTGACACTGGCTCTTGTGCCATTTTAGTTATGCTGCTTACAATCTTATCTTAGCGCTACTTTTAATAAAATTAACCACAATATTCTTTTACAGCACTTGAATGTCAATGTGGGGCTCCAGGGTAAGACTGTAGAAAAGTAGTTTCATTACTACACATCATATCACACATTTTTAAAATGTTCAGCTTCTGCTGCATATGGAATACCTCATGGTTCCATTTTGGGCCCAGTTTTGTTGCCTTTATATTGTCCACTGTGTAACATCATGGCGTGCCGTATCAGTGTTAAGCAGATGAACCCTGGCTACATCTCTCTTTTTAACCAGGGGACATCCAATCCCGATATACCCTTTTCGATTGGTTTGCAAATAAATTTCTCCAGAAGACAAGTCTGATGTGGTCATTTCTGTCCCTTTTGCGAGTACTCAAACACAGGTTACAACTCGAGAACCTTTCCTTCCTAACTACATAAAAGTAATATTTTACTCAGCTCTTAAGATTTGTTGCATTAAAACTCCATTGTAAAGAGTAGCTGTAGGAGTTTGAAAGCATTGTCTAAACCGAAACCAAATGTTATGGTATAGTTATGAATGTTTCTTTATTGCCACAACTTTTGCAATTCTCTGTGTATGGGAGCTTGTCAGTCTTCACTCCACCATTTGCAACTCTTCCAAAATTTCTAGGCAAAGTTAATACTTCACCAGACTTGGCACCGATTTGTTGGCTTCTGGTCAAGTAAAGAATTGATTTTAAAGTGCTACTGTTTGTTTTTAAGGCTCTATGGTCTACTGATGCACTCCGTCTAAGTGTCCCACAGTCACGACTAAAGCAGAAGAGTGAGTGTGCATTTTTAGTGTAATTTTAGTAGACATTGGAATGCGCTGCATCTTAGTAGTATCAGCTTCACTGAATGAGTTTAAATCTTGCCTTAAGTGTCATCGCTTCAGGTTTTGAGCGTACCCAACCTTTGGCATTTTTACATCTTCACATTTATGTATTGAGGAGACTAAAAATACATTAAAGTTAAACTGAAACTGAAAAATACTGGGTGCGCTATTAAAAGCAGAAGGGAGTTTTGATTCTAAAAAAAAAAGCATTAATTAAGGGGTGTGCATATTTATGCAACCAGTCTTTGATTTTTTTTTTTTTTTCACTCAAATGCTACATGACTAGAAACATGTCACACAACACTACAAAACAACCAGAGAGCACCAGGACCATCACTTTCCTTCCTAATTTTCCACTAGTCTGTCTCACTCTTACATACCTTCCTGTCACACTAAACTGATGCTCATACCTGGGGCATGGCCATCTGCTGCATGGCCCTCATGTCTGCAGTTTCTTTCCCCCAGTAGCACTTGACCGTGTGGCCCTCGATGCACGTCCCGTTCACAGACACTATGGCGTGGGCTGCACTCTCGTGAGAATCGAATCTGCACATAGAGAAGACGTTTATTCACTCATACAGATTTATAATTATAATAAACCACAGGAAGTAGTGGGAGCGTGAACAGAAAACTCATTATCTTATAATACAGTACTGTAAATAAGGATTATGGCTCCAGCAGCCAGGTGGTTACACTCTCTCACTTCATCATCATTAATCAGTGCAATAAGAATTTTTTTTCCTCTGATAATGCGACTCACCTCACGAATGAGTAGCCTTTATCCGGGAAGACCCTGATCTCCATGATCTGTCCGAATGGAGAGAAAGTCTGCCTCATCAGCTGATCTGAAGTAGAAGAACAGGGGAAGTGAGGTCACATGTCAGATCAAATATAGATTCATCTACACCATTAGTATGCACGTTAAATGATAATATTAGGTCAGTAGATTTGATTAGATTTTTAGGTATTAATGTTTTAACTTCTCTCAAACAGCTTTATTTCTTACAGGATAAGTTCAACTAAATAATTTAGTATTAAGGACTGATTAATCACAAACTTAATTGTACAACTCTATATGTTAGCAGAAATGTTTATCATTTAATGTTAAAAAAATTTTTTTTTAAATTATTTCTAAGCCTTTTTAATCAGTTTAATCCCAGGTTTTTATGGTATTCATGCACTCGTCTGAATAAGGTATTGTTTATATAGCAACAGATCATTCAGTCAGCGTTTTGTAACAGCGAAAGGTAAAAAGTTTCTTCAGGAAAGAGGAGGTAGAGTAGCTCCACACACACACCTGAGAGGCCGGAGGTGACCCCTCCGCAGTACACGGTGCAGTTACTGGGGCTTGACTGGTTCAGCACTTCCTCGTAGGACAGGTGTTTGGTGTTGCCTGCTGTCAGATGGAGGAGAAAGCAGAGAGTGTCAGAGAAATGCTGATACTGGATTAGGGTTAGGGTGTATAAAGGCAGGAGAAAAGTGTTTCTAACTGACTACCAGACTGACTCTCGGGGTTGGACTTGGGTGCAGGAGGCTTCCTGGTGGCCCAGTTGGTTCTGATCTGCCTTCCTCCCAGCCACTGGCCGTTCATCTGCTGGATGGCGTTCTCCGCGTCCTATCAATCATCATCATGAATTACACAGGAAACTCTGATGTTATTAGGAATGAATGCACATACAGTACACTTGTATGTATGTATATATGGATTATGTGTAAGACATACATGGGCATTCTTACCCATTTGTTAATGAAGGAGATAAAGCCATAGCCTTTAGACTTCCCAGTAGCCAGGTCTTTTACCACACGAGCATCGCTGCACACAACAAACATCCAAACTATTTATCAATCTCAATCTTATTTCTGAAGAGGTTTACTAATGTGGTCTGTTCACACATCACAACAATGTTTAATATGCACGTTTCAGTGACTGGAAAAGAAAAAACGTTGAATCTTAAACAAGAAAAACTTACGATATTTTTCCAAATGGAGCGAAGGCGGCTCTGACGTCCTCTGTGGAGATTTCTGGGCTCAAGTCGCCGACAAAGACATGGAAATGATCTGCATGAGGAGACACACACATCGCTTATTTCAGATTGGTCAGTAACTGAACTCTATAAAGCGTGGGATAACGTTTCTATTAACTAGAAACAGCTCAACAGCTAGAAATTTTACAACAGAAGCCGAATGTACATAGGTTTTAAAAAAACTGTCTCTAATCCTTAAACTAGTGTCAGGGTCACTTAAGTTTTCAGACATCATCAGGACTATAACAGAAATGGGAACAAGCAGCATCATGTTTTGCAAACAATGAACGCTGATAAAGCAAAGTGTTCGCTTTTAATTAATGAATAATTATCGAACCGGTCATGCAGAACAAGCGGGAATGGGTAAACTAAAACTAAAATATTCTGACTTGAGGTTAATGAGAAGGCATTAATACTTACTGCTTGTGTCTTTCTTCTGGCTACTTGGCATTGAAGCCCAGTTCACTTTCATGTCCTGTGAGTAACACACAAACAAAAAGAACATTAAGTCACTCAAAAAGATAGATTTTTAACCCTTCTAACTTACTGAGAACGATATGAAAATGAGTCTCCAAATTTAGACAAATAACAGACTAATGAAGAAAACAAAAAGAACTCTTTATAAGCAAAAGGAAAACGGGTCCTGTCAATTATTAAAATTGCTAATTTTTCTTTTTAACCAAAAAATGGGATTTGTAAAATAATGATTTCTACAGAGTAAAAAGGTCTAGAGACTTACAACAGAGAGACATTAACGAGTACTACTCCTCAAACGCCCCTTCATTACCTGTTGACGATAAAATACTTGCTCTGAATATATTTTTGCTGAGGCATTGCGGAAGAAGTAGTAAAGAAGGCGGCCTGGTATACAAGATGAGGTGTGGTCTGGCAGAGGAACGTTAAATAGGTGGCGTCGCCTTCACAACGACGAGATGAGTCGGCAAAATACATGTGCAGAAATGCATACAAAGCAAGCGTTCGTCATCTCACACACACGCATCATTAATACCACAGGTATGAATCACTGTAGACACGAACGTCAAACACTCAACACGCCTGGGCCGATCGGGCCCGTCTATGCTCCGCCTCCGCGCTTTGATTTCAATGTTTAAAGACGTCTTCGGCTTATATTTCACCTCAAAAAATCAGAACAAATGGCTGGCTCTTTAAACCCTTACAAGATTCAAGGTAAGAAAAAAAAAAAAAGTAAAATCAGAGTCGAGTCCACGCAGGAAAGGATTTGATAATTATTAGAGACGGGAATCACCGGGGACCACCTGATTGCAATACAAATTCAGTATGGTGATATGTTCACGTGTTGTTGAGCCCTAAATCGCACATTCAAATGCGCTCATTTCATTAGCGAGCAAATATCCAAGCGCAAATGTAATGACACCCCCAAATCAGGAAAATCAGGACAGTTTTTTTTTTTGGGTAACTCAGGTCCACTTTACTTACCAGATCAAGGAATCATTAAAAAAAAATAAATAAATAATAATAATAATAAATAAAAACACACACAAATGTGGCCAATCTTTTGTACTTTGCATTACCTTTCCTAATATTTTGCGTCCGTTCATGGCGGCCAGGGCAGCAGCAGCGTGCATGTGCTCAAAGAACTCCACAAAGCAATACGGGTCGTTTCCTGCCGTCTGGAATACAAGAAGAAAAAAAAAAAGAAAAGCTCACACTAGGCCAGAAATCTTCAAGTAACATCTGCTAAAGTAATCCAGCGCTCCACTGTAATGACTCTGAAGTGCACTGTTCGATTTGGAGTTCAACCAAGTGAGATTAAAGTTGATGAGAAAACAACATGTTTGATAAAATAAGTCTCTCTCTATTATTTCAAGCCCCGCCCCAAGCTTTACAATTGGGTGAGTGTACTCACATCGATGATCATTTTGCAGCTCTTGCAGGGTCCGATCTGGGTGAACACCTGCATGATGAGAGCCTCCGTCACGTCCCTGGAGAGGTTACCGACGTACCTACAGAAAGAGGCAGAAAAGACAATAAGATAAGAAAAACACTCTTAAAGAAAAATATTACTTTGAGAAAAGTTTATGCATGTTTTTTTTGTCTGTTTAAATGGTTTGGGGAAACTCGTTTCCTTATAATGAGTGGTTTTGAAACAGAATGTCAAGAAAGGATTGTACACACAGCAAAAGTCTTGACGCCCATTTCTTCAAATTGTGCTACTAAAGGTCCACACTTTTTTTTTTTTTTTTTTTTTTTAAGTCTTGAGAAATAGTTCTCCAGGTTCTTTTCAGCCCAGTCCCTAAGCAGTTTCAGAGGAATGTTTTTTATGTTTGTTAAGCCACACATTGACCTAATCAATCATAAAAAAAAAAACATCCAACTTAAGACAAACCAGTTAAAAACATGTGCAGATAACAGATGATCAGGCCGCTGATTGGTATACTGCTGATGCTGAGTGGTATACTGCTGATGCTGAGTGGTTAGAACAGACGAGAGGGGACATGAGGCTGCTGCTAAAGTTGTCACATTTATTTAAATGCATCTTTAGGTACTTTGTAGCCTGTTACAGTAAATCATTTGTTTGTTTTTCATTCAATCTACCACATTGGATATGAAAAAAGGCAGGGGAAAACAGTGTTTGATTTCTACAATTGATTAATTTGTGCTGTTGTACTGTTCAACTTTAACACGAAACGATGACAAACAAAAGAAACAAGCTTTCGCATCCAAATGCTCATTCACTCCAGACCTGCGGCAGTGACACACATCTGAGGAAAGATGACACGAAATTAAACGTTAAACACACAGAACGACACAATCCATCCACGCTATATCCCAAAGCCGCTCTTAAAAACACCAAGTTTGACCAAGATGTCCTCTAGAGATTTCTCAATGAACATAGGATGACTCATTTTTCCAATGGATGAATGACTGCCAGGAAGGAAATTTATTATTTTTCCTTTTTTTTTTTTTACAAAAAAAAAAAGCCCAAGTTGCTCAGAGAGCTGAGGAGTTAAAAACCGAGTCGTGGTCTTCATAATCTTCAGCAATGTGATGTTTGCATGCGTTTGGAATATCTTGAGATACAATTTGGAAAGTTAACGTCTTGGAAAGGAGATGGAGATCAAGGGGAGGGGAGATAAACCTGTGTAAATGAGTGGTTTTATTTTTTCCCCACTAATCTAGATACCTTGTTGGAAAAAACGATCGGGAGAAAACGGACATGATTTCTACAAACAAAGGGAACATGTAAGGACAGTGTGTGAGGGAGGGGGAAAGAATGTGAGGCGTGTTTACAAACCATACAGAAAAGAGTCTCTTTTTTTAAAATGCCTTAACTTTTTTTGGAGAATGAGAGATGCAATTGAGCTGCATCTACAATATGCAATCCTTTTATATTTGTACCGCCTTGTTTGTGTCTAACGCCCCATAATTGCCCCCATTAACAATCCATGGTGCTTTTATTTTAACTAGAGACGCAAAAGACGGTCAGAAGAAATAGTTTAAACCATTTAATCACCTATTTAAGGCGGATGATCGTGTGCTTGAGCTCTTAATTCGAGTCTCCCTCCATGCTCCAGGCCACACACACAGCCCTGATTGCTGCCACGTTTTCACCCAAACCCCCGGCTAGTCGCACACGCACCTCCACCGCGCTCAACACCGACCTGCCCCACGTTACACCATGTGTTATCCCCTATATAAACCCTCATTAGCCTTTATTTAACCCTTTTGGAAAAGCAGAACCCCGAGCGCGAGGGCTAACGGCACAGAAACCGGATCTAGCCGGTTAGCTGACGGCACAAAAACTCAAACTCAGCCGGCTAGACTTGTGATAAAAGTGAAGCACATGAAAACACAAAAACAAAACGCGGATTGTGTCTTATAATATTATACTGTGTATGAACTATCGACAATTATTCGAATTAATAAATGTGAGTTAAGGAAAAAAAAAAGTTTGCTACTTGGCTACGTTCTCTTCCCCGGCTTCACTGCGCTAACTAGCATGCTAACTAGCTAAAGCTAATTTCACAAATTAAACATCAATTTACTTCTCTAATTTAGTTTGCTTATTTTTTTTAGTAAAGTACTATTTTCACCACCAATTATAATCATGTCAAAAATCTTAACCAAAGACAATTGGTCCGATTCCAGGTCGGTAGCTAACGCTAATGCTTCTCCGCTACAGCGTGACCAGGTACCGAGCTAGTCAGCTAGCATGAATGCTAGTTCACTTTTATGCTAATTAGCCCGATATACTTACAACGTCTTGGGCTGGTCATCATCCGACATCATGTTGGACAGAAAGCTTCCAAACCACACCGAATGCTTATCTAAATGTGTATTACAAAGCGCAGAGCTGAGTTCGAGAAATTTCTTTTGGTTTCCGTTAAAGAGAAATTACTGGAATAACTTCCTCTAACGTTACTCCAGAACCATCGTTATGACGTTGCAGTATTCGTTCTCGCGAGATTTCGGGTGAGCAAAGCTTTTTGTGTCGCCAACTAGCGGATTGGAAGATAACGTCACGTCAAATTAGAGCGGCGTAGATGGATGGATATGCAGGAGAAGGCTAGATTTGACGTAACAGGTGAGTAAAAGGCAACGTTAGGAGTCTTTTAGATTTTTAGTTAACTGGATTAAAAGATGTCTTACACATGTTAATTCCTTATGGTTCTTTATTCCAAATAATATGTTTAACATGATAGGTGGTCTCTCCTTTGTCTTAAAATTTAATTATTCCCCTTCTAAATTACCAATTAATTTATCCAAATTTCACCAGCAATGTCTTCTTGCCTGGAAACTATGTTTTTCTCACAACTTTTCTGCTGACAAAATGCTCATTTGGAACAATGAACTAATTATGGTTCGTAATAAATCTCTTTTTTTCCCCCAGATGGGTCGACAATGACATTTCTAACATTCTTTCTTTATTTGACAAATCTGGCAATATGTTGTCATACGAGCAGTTCCTGAATCTCTATGGACTTCCAGTTACTGCTAAAGTATTTAATCTGTTAATGAGAGCTATTTGCCCTGGTTTAATTGTTCTCATTAAGAGTCACCTAGCCTTTGGTTCATATGAGATCAGACAATCTAAATTAATGTTAGATGGTATTGATATAACTGATTAAAAAATGCAATAATAAACACATTCACCGGATTTTTCAAACTCAAAGAAGAATTTCTCCAAGGGGGAAATTTTATTGGAGATCTTATATTCAAGATTTTAACTGGCATAAACCCTGGCTTATGTCTAATAAATACTGCATCAATAACAAAATAAAAGACGTTCATTTTAAGATTCTCCACAAGATTTACCCGGTCAATTCAGTTTTATCTAGATATTTGAACATTTGAATAAATGTTCTTTGTGTGGTACATTAGATGAAACTTTGATTCATTTGTTTTTTGAGTGTGAGAAAACAAAACAATTCTTAATTCTTTTAAAAGACCACCTCTTGGGCCGCCTTAATATGTCTCACTCCTTTAGTATTAAAGATATAATTTTTTATTATGAGAATTTGGAAAATAAACCGCTTGAATTTGTAGTTAATTATTTTGTTTTAATGCAAAATGTTTTATACATAAACAAAGATTTAAAAAGGAACAGTTATATTTCCCTCTTTTCATTATAGAAATGACGTCGCTTATTAATTCTCTTAAACTAATTCGATTTAATAAGAATAATAATAGACTTCTATATTATTATGACATTATTTTTCATTGAAGTAATGTATCTCTTGCCTTTTTTTCCCCTTCTTTTCCACTGTTTATCATAGTGATCCTCTCGTGTCTTTTACCCTGTTTTTGGACTGTCAATTTATAGTTCCTTGTCCTTTGTGTTTGATGTGTCATAATTAATGTTTTTTGTTATGGTTGTTGTTATTGTTTAATGTGTTTTGTATTCTATTTGTATTGTTTCAATAAAAAAAGGAGTCTTTTAGATTACCAATTATTTAACAAGGCTGGTTGTCTTTACTCTTATAGTGAGTTTCTAGAAGAATACAAAATTCCTGTGTCTCCTGGAGATTATGCCAAAGTCTTTGGAGCAATTTCTTATGGTGTCTGCATGTTATTTAGAGCTCAACCAAGATTGGACACACAACAACTAACCTTGTTATCAGTGACTGACACTTAAGTTGGTAAGATTAGTTTTTCCTGTAACAATGTAAAGAACAATAAACTAATTAGATCCTTGTTCAAAACAGATATTATCACAGTCCCATATGTGGTTCCATACTGGAATAAATTTGTGCAAAACATTGACAGGAAGAAGGTCTGGCTCTTACCCAGCCGATACCTGCTGACCAACAAAATTAGAGAAATATCATTTAAAATAATTCATAAGTTTTACCCGTCTAATGATCTTATTATTAAAACATGTAAAAAAAAGATATTGATGTAATGTGCACTTTTTGTTCTTTGAATATTGAAACAGTTACCCATCTGTTTTGGCACTGCCCCTTTGTCCAAAGTTTCTGGTCTGACGTTTGTATTTTTATTGCTGAAAGAATTGAGAAAGACTGTTCTTTTTGGCCTTTATGACCTCAACAGAACTAAAACTATGCCTAATGAAACTTTCGTTATTAATGTCATTATTCTGTTGGCAAAATATTACATTCATAAATGTACGTTTGCACATTCCAAAACATCTTTTTTAGCTTTTAACAATGAGGTCAAGCAATATCTCAACTAGATTAAGCATTCCCTTAATCAAAAGGCAACAAAAACTGTGAATGTAAACACTTTGATATCTTTTTGTAAATTCGTACTTCCCCTGGCAAAATGTGATGATGTGAGTCTTGTTCATGTTTTGTATGGAAAATGCACATTTTGTTATTATTAAAATGGAGATTAACATTCCTGTAAATTGTGCAGTTGATGAATAAAGCATTTATATACAGGGTGGGCCATTTATATGGATACACCTTAATAAAATGGGAATGGTTGGTGATATTAACGTCCTCTTTGTGGCACATTAGTATATGTGAAGGGGCAAACTTTTCAAGATGGGTGGTGACCATGGTGGCCATTTGGAAGTCGGCCATCTTGGATCCAACTTTTGTTTTTTCAATAGGAAGAGGGTCATGTGACACATCAAACTTATTTCACAAGAAAAACAATGGTGTGCTTGGTTTTAACATAACTTTATTCTTTCATGAGTTATTCACACATTTCTCTTTGTTCACAGCCATTGACATGTCGAAGAGGTTAAGACGTGATGAGCGGATCGAAATTGTGTTGATATCTGGTGAACGCAGTAACGGCTCATTGCAGCAGATGTCAATGCAAGACACCCTACGAGACCACCCATCTCCCATGCTACAGTTAGCAAACTGCTTGCTAAGTTTCGTGAAACTGGTTCAGTGTTGGATTTGCCAAAATGTGGGGCATGAAAACTGTCACTAATGAACAAACATCAGTGGCTGTCCTAGCTTCATTCAGCAAGAGCCCACAGCGTAGCACTCGCCGCATGTCACTGGAGAGTGGCATTAGTCGAACATCCCTTCGGCGGATATTAGCTACTCACAAATGGCACCCTTACAAACTCCAGCTACTGCAGCATCCCAGATCGGCGCACACAATTTGCAGAATGGGCAAAACAAAAATTGGAACAGTACCCTCAGTTCACGCAGAAGATTTTGTTCAGTGATGAGGCAAACTTTTATGTGAATGGTGAAGTTAACAAACAAAACCACCGCTATTGGTCTGACATTAATCCACATTGGATAGATCCCTCCAAGACTGTTGGAACAAAAAAAGTGATGGTATGGTGTGGTATATGGGGTACAAAGATAGTGGGGCCATTCAATGGAAACCTCAAGGCCACTGGATATTTGAAATTGCTACATGATGATGTGTTTCCCTCTTTATGCACTGAAGCTGGCACGTTCCCTGAGTTTTTCCAGCAAGATGGTGCACCACCACATTATGGGTGTCAGGTCCGAGCATTCCTAGATGAACAGTTTCCTGAAAAGTGGATTGGTCATCGTGGGGCAGTTGAATGGCCCCCAAGGTCTCCCGATCTGACCCCCTTAGACTTTTATCTTTGGGGTCATCTGAAGGCAATTGTCTATGGTGTGAAGATACGAGATGTGCAGCACCTGAAACTACGGATATTGGAAGCCTGTGCTGGCATTTCTCCTGCGGTGTTGCTATCAGTGTGTGAAGAGTGGGAGAAGAGGGTTGCATTGACAATCTATCACAATGCAGCACATTGAACACATTTTATAAGTGGTCAGAAACTTGTAAATAACTAATGAAAGAATAAAGTTATGTTAAAACCAAGCACACCATTGTTTTTCTTGTGAAATTCCCAATAAGTTTGATGTGTCACATGACCCTCTTCCTATTGAAAAAACAAAAGTTGGATCCAAGATGGCCGACTTCCAAATGGCCACCATGGTCACCACCCATCTTGAAAAGTTTGCCCCCTCACATATACTAATGTGCCACAAACAGGACGTTAATATCACCAACCATTCCCATTTTATTAAGGTGTATCCATATAAATGGCCCACCCTGTGTATATATATATATATATATATATATATAATTTAAAAAAGGAGTCTTTTAGATTGGGGAGGTGGTAACTGATCAGGGACGGACATATTTAATGGTTTTTTAAAGAAGAAGACTGGATTAGAAAGTCGACTTTAAAGGACAGGGAGGCTGGGGAGAGAGAGAGAGAGATCTATAGGTGACAGAACCTGTAATATTAATTAACAATGCAATCCTATGTAATATCATTAAGCAATATTACTCTTCACAGTTGCTATGCAAAATGCATCATCAGAATCTGGTTTCTGCTATTTTTATTGTACCGGTTGCTGCATTAAATTTTTTTTTATTCTGTGGATATTTTTATTTGACTGTATTTATCACGGGTCCGCACGGTGGTGTAGTGGTTAGCACTGTCGCCTTGCACCGCCAGGGTCCGGGTTCGATCCCTGGCCAGGCTCGGTTCCCGTCTCTGTGTGCATGGAGTTTGCATGTTCTCCCCGTGCTTGGCGGGTTTCCTCCGGGTACTCCGGTTTCATGTAGGTTAGGTTAATTGGCGTTCCCAAATTGCCCGTAGTGTGAGAATGAGTGAGTGTATGTGCGTGTCTGTGCCCTGCGATGGATTGGCACCCTTTCCAGGGTGTACCCTGCCATGTGCCCTACGTCTGGGATAGGCTCCAGGCCCCCTCTGACCCTGAATACAGGATTAAGTGGTATAGATGATGAGTGAGTGAGTGTATTTATTACTTCATTTTATTGCATGCATATTCTTTACTCTCTTTGCTTGTGGAGCAGTCTCTGGAACAAGACTTTTCTCCAGGATTAATAAAAAAGTTTTATCTCGTCTTAACTTATCTTATCTTAGAACTCCAACTAAAGATGCTGAATTGGTACTGAGAGGGAACGTGTCGAGAAGAAAAAGTGTGTGGAAGTGCAGGATAAGACGAAGAGTTCAGGACACAGAACAAGTCAAGACAATATCAGGGAAGGAAGCCAACTTTAAGAGGCCAGGAAGATGAGCGTTGAATGAGACCTACAGTTGGCGCCGTTAAACAGCAAAGAAGATAGTTATGTGCATAAAGCAAGCTCCAGCAGACTACAAATTATGATAATGTATAAACACTTATACCACACAAGGGTTTAATAGCAACGGAGACGAACACATAGGCAATAATAACTTTTATTTGCAGCATTCATAAAAACATCAACAAATTAACACATTAAACTGAACTGTAAACATAATATTATTTTATTTAACTGTTTTTTGTTTGTTTGTTTTTTGCTCTGTCCCACTTAAAATTGGATAATGTGCCCTGTTGCCTATAATGACGTTGACAATCCTAAACTATTTTATTAAGAAGTACTATTCAGAAAGATTAAACTGAGTGGAATAGACTGGCCAGCTTCTTCTTCTTTGTTGCATAAGTAGTTACATCCAGTTGGTTCCCTTGCCGCTCACTGTTAAGTTTCATTCTTCCTGATCTTCCCAGCCTTCTCAAAAAAATAACATTAAAAATGAGCAACATTAAATGCTTCCTTCCCTGATCAGTGATTCCCCATTCTAAATTACTTTTAACATTGTCTTCTACTCTTCCTCACGGGCCAACTTACCAGCCTGTGAGTCTTTTCATGGTGTAGTACACGGAAAGGAGTTCCTGTCCAATAGAAAAGCAGCTACACTACGGAAAGGCAATCACTGTTCAATCACAGATGCTATTAAAAGCAATTTCACAATAGTAATTGACTGTTTGTAATTGACATGATATGAAAAACAGGACACAAAATGCATAATTGTCATTAGTGACACGCAGGAAATGTTACATACTGAAAAGCAAAACACATGATCAGTCAACATGAACTTTAGAATAAGTGAAGTGAATGTAATTTTCCTTTGCATGATATTTTACTTCCATCACTGTGTCGCAGACGTGTTACTCTGAAACACGGTCACTACTCAGTCTCAGGTCTACGTGTGCAAAGCAGAAAATGAGCGAAAGATCAGATTTTCAGAAATACCTTACAGGTTCAGTATTTCTTTATTTTCACATAATTTGGTATCAAATCAGAAAATATTTCAAAATATTAAAATAAACACTAAAAGTGTTAATGACACCCTAACAGACTCCATATTAACAATATAGTTCAATCCATCCAACTAGCAACCTCTGGAGTCGAACTAGGAACCGTGGAGGCCAATGCTGATTATTACCATTGTACCATTGTCATTTTTACTACCGTGGTAGGACCTCCAATCAACTCACCCGCGCATTCACTCACTACAGAACCGTCAATTAACCTAAACTGCATGTCTTCGGACTGTGGGATGAAACCAGAATACCCAGAGGAAACCCACCAAGCACAGGGAGAACATGCACACTCCATACACATAGAGCCCGAGGTGGGAATCAAACCCGAACCCTGGTGGTGCGAGGCCACATCGCTAACCGCTACGCCCCAGTGTTGCCAACAATATAGTTAGCATTGATAGATTGCCTCATATTTTGGACCTGATGACAGTGTGAGAGACAAAGTTTAAAACTTATGTCTATTAATAACCCGTTTACTTGTTTATCTTTTTTAATTTCGTTATTAATTGGGTCTTTTTGGGGTCTATTTGTTCTCTTTGATTTGAAAATGAAGTCACCTCCATATAAAGTCAATAAAGTGTGACTTGGAGGGGGGGACTACATCCAGTCGCCTGAGAAGAAGCAGCCAATCACCACGAAACAGCGAAAAAAGTCAACCAATCACCACCATCTACCAAAGAAATAACGAGTCAACCAATCCACGCTGCGGAGACACCGGCAAAGAGGCGTGTTCAAGGGCGTTACAGCGCTGAGAACGTTATAACATGGCGGCGAGAGCAGGAGGGGGCGGGTGGCCTACTCTGGAAAAAAACAAGAATTAATGCTATTTAATGAAGATTTTTCAAATAATTATTTGTCAGACAGGTTGGTATATTTACACAGAGTTTGTTTAATACGATGTTGGTTATCAGTTTGCCTGATATGTGTTTATTTCTACGTGAAATTCGAGTCGTGCATCTTTGCCTGTTGGTTAGTGTGTGGCCGAATCCCAAATGGCTACCTAATGTATAGTCACTGCGCCCTTCGTAGCATGTGTAAACCGTTATATTTCAAATAATGTAGTGTACTTATTGAGGAGGGGGGAGGCGCGATGTTGGACGCACCCCGAGCTCGGATCATGCTAGTTTTGCAAGTGAAGAGATGATGATAAAATGAACATGATGCGTTTGTTTTATGACTATTTTTGTAAATGTTAAAGTTGTATTTGTGGTCATTTTATGTAATGTAAAGTGTTGTTTTTTTATATAGGTGAATGATGCACAACAAATAAAAATATAAATATAATGTCAAAAATGTTCATGGGTTAGTTTGTGACTTAAGTAAGTAAAGTAAAATGAAATTAAATAAGCCGTGCTGGTATTTTAGTTGGATGGAATCTGTAATTTCTTTAAAATAAGTAAATCAGCAAAGATAATAAGTAGCGTAACCTTTTTAATATTAGGGTTTATAATTGTGGAAATGTGACAACGGACTGTTTAATGTCTTTTTAGTTTTTTTTTTAAACACATTTTATTGTCCTTTATTTCTTGTCTCCTCAGTTTGCCGCCGTTTCCGAGGATGGACCGAGTTTAGACGTGGGCAAAGGTTTAAGCTGAATGCATTGTGATTTCCAATAATTGAGACAGTGATTTCTAAAAAGCTGTCTACATTAATGAAAAGAACAATGTAGTCGGCTTAGCATGCTCAAGCAACCGAGTGTTTCCATCTGTCTGGTGTGTTTTAGGTGTGTCTCTGGGCTTTGATTAATTTTTAGCACTTAGCAGCTAAGATAGGCAGATTCCTTCTCTTTTAAAGCAGGGTTAGTTGTTGTATTTATACGTATAATTAATATTATTGTTATTTTTATTAATTGGATGATGGATGTCAGTGAGTTTGTGCCTCCTCTCCCACTGGAGCCTCCTGATGATGAAATGTCAGGAAGCGGTAAATGTAAAGCTCCTCCACCACCTCCCCTGCAAACGTCCAGTGACGCCGAGGAAATGGACGTTAGCTCCGGCGGTGATGGACCCTCGCTCGCGCCGGCTGACGACGCTGACGTTCCGCTCCTCACCAAGGGCTCGTCCGCTTTTAGCAGTCGCACGTCGCACGGCGACCCGTGCCCAGGCACCGGGCGCCACGCTCCCCCTGTCACCTCCTTCCTCCCTGACCTTAGGCTCCTCCGAGACGTTAAGATCAGCATCAGCTTCGGAGGAGACGTCGGCAGCAGCAAGGGCAAAGACAGAAAGGTGCTATACACAGGTCAGGGTCAGATAGATGAGCAGGAGGTAGACAACGGAGACCCGCAAGGAGGTAGTGCGGGAGAGGGGACGGGGCAGGGGGACACGAGCGTAGAAACCGAGGCTGAACAGGAGAACAAGGTGGAGTTCGCTGTCCTGGACGAGCTGGAGGACTTCAGTGAGAACTTCCTGGAGGCGGAGGACGGTGAGGAGAATGAGTACACGCCCGAGATGATCGTGCAGCAGCAGCAGGCCAACGATGAGGACCACGTTTACTCCTACGAGGTGTGTGTGTTTCATTCACACTACTGTCGTGGTTAATGATGTTCTTGCTGAAGGACGCGAAATACCTTTCTTGTACATTAGTGTCACATCTAATTCTGCCCCTAGGGGTCATAATCACGTCACAAACCTCACCAATGTCAGTTCTGCAAACTCGGGATGGATTGTAAATTGTGATCATGTACAGGTCGCCCCCGACTTGCAAACACTCGAGTTTCTGCAGATACCAATGGACCGCGGTCCTATGAATATTCATAGATGCGAACAAATCACAAAAGTAGCTCACATGTATTGTGCAAAAAATACACGGCATCTATATTGTGTTTGTGGGAGAAATGAGTCTGCCTCACCGGTTTCAATAAATTAGTCCGGGAGCACGATGATGGAAAATCTCTGTCCTGATGGTGAATAATCCTAATTTTGGAAAATCCTCAACAAAACAGGGTTCACAGTCCAGTACTGTGGAAAAGGCGCAGAAACCACACTGTTACATTTTGACGTGTGTGAGATTCATTTCCTTAGGTGTGGTTATGGTGTTGGCCACATGATGGCAGTGTGGGGAAAGGGGACAAAGATTTATTCGAGTGGATTGGTACGCTTTCCATTGTATATTTGTGTGCAAGACTTTGTCTGACTTGAGAACAAATCCGACTTACGAATGTGCTCCTGTAATCTGAACTCGTTCGTAAGTCGGGGACGACCTGTGCATTTTTATCTGTCTGTTTTTTGGCCCGGTGTGCTCCGAGCATGCGCCGGCTCCACTCCGTGATCGTCTCTAACGGCTCGTCTCTTCCAGGACGACTTTGACAATGATGTAGATGCGCTGTTGGAGGAAGGTATGCCGGTGCCCAAGAAGATGCGCCTGGCTGAGGATAAATACGCAGCAGACAGTGATCATCAGTCTGACCCGGAGCAGGGGGTCCAGCCCATGATAACCAAAATAAAGACTGTTCTCAAGAGTGAGTTTTTCTCTCTCTCTCTCTCTCTCTCCAGTATAGAGTCTGATTATAAATCATGGCGTAACTTGTACACGTGTGTGAGGGAAATAAAAGTGTTGAAGGATTTGGGTTCTCGGTTGCAGGTCGAGGGCGCCCCCCTACAGAGCCTCTTCCTGACGGATGGATCATGACATTCCATAACTCCGGCATTCCAGTCTACCTCCACCGGGAGACCCGAGTCGTTACCTGGTCCAGACCGTACTTCCTCGGGACTGGAAGCATCAGGGTAAACACCGCATCATAAGAACGACCGATTCAGATTTAAACTGTAGGGTGCTAAAACTTTCAAAACTCTCTTCTTCTTCCTCTTTTAAAATGAATGTGTGTTGCAGAAACACGATCCTCCTACCAGTAGCATCCCCTGTTTGCACTATAAGAAGATGAAGGAGCATGAAGAGCGAGAGCAGAACGGAGAAGTGACGCCCAACGTGTCTCCGGTGAAACATGGCGAAGAGGGAGAACCTCAGGAGAGAACCGAAGAGCCCGACTCCACCGCACCCGAGGGGACGTGCGAGGGGTCCAGCCCGGACACGATGGACAACCAGGCTGAGGGGAAAGACAGCCAGGGGGGCGAGATGGCGCAGGGGGCGCTGGGGCAGGTCAAAGCCAAGGTGGAGGTGTGCAAGGATGAGTCCGTTGGTAAGAGATGAAGATGTCACGTACGCGATGTTGTTGAATGGAATCCTGATCTTTTACTTCATCCCTGGTTTCTGAATTTGGATTTTGCGATGTGATACAAACTTGTGCTTCCTGCTTCCCTGCAGACATCGAGGAGTTTCGCGGCTACCTGGAGAAGCGCTTCGACTTCGAGCAAGTGACGGTGAAGAAGTTCCGGACGTGGGCGGAGCGACGCCAGTTCAACAGAGACATGAAGAGGAAGCAGGCGGAGTCGGAGAGGCCCATCCTCCCAGCCAATCAGAAGCTCATCACGCTCTCGGTGCAGGACGCGCCCACCAAGAAAGGTGAAAAGAGGAAGCTCTGGGGTTAGTTAGGTTCACTACAGCCAAAGAGATTTTTAGTGATTGTTTTACACAGAAATCATAAGTATTTGGTCCCTTTTGGAGCATTTGATTTGTTTTCACTTCTTGCACCAGATTTGCAATTAGGTTGAGGTCTGGGCTTTGACCTAACACACGTTTGGGATTTGAGCCATTCTGTTGTCCATTGCCACTCCATTATAAGATCATGACGCTACCACCACCGTGCTTCACAATATTCATGAGTAGCATTGCAGTGTTGGGGGAGGGGGGGTTAATACTTTTGCAGGACACTCATATCGCTGTCTTCATGTCTCTCTTTTAGAGTTTGTCATCAACCCTAATGGAAAGTCTGAGGTTTGCATCCTACATGAATATATGCAACGCGTACTCAAGGTCCGACCAGTTTACAACTTTTTTGAATGTGGTAAGTGTGTGTTTGTGTGTGTGTTTGTGTGATTTCACCTTTATCGTTTGTATAGTTTGTGCAAAGCCTTAATGTCTGCTTTTGTTTTGTTTGTTTTTTTCCACCCAGAAAACCCAAGTGAACCCTTCGGAGCTTCGGTTATTATAGACGGAGTCACGTACGGCACGGGAACAGCGAGCAGCAAAAAACTTGCCAAAAATAAAGCTGGTACTTTTATTTCTTTTTTCCATTTTTTTTGTGCTTTTATGCCCTTGAGATGTATTAGTACAAGCAAAGCATACAAACACAAAAAGGGTCAATATTGTTGATTTACTTTGTACTGTAAGGGCTTTTCTGTTAGGAGTGCAAATATTCCATTATTCATGCCTTTGGATTCATTTTATATATTTTTTTAATCTTTTGTCACACTATAACACTGATTTGATTTTGTAAAACAGCGCTACTATAGCACTACTACCGTTACTGCATTCCTTTTTAATAGGTTACCATTTCTATAGTAACAGAAACTCGCACAACAGATACACTACATCAGTGTTTTATTTCATGATAAACATGTCGTAATGTTGAATTTTCTCTAAGGATAAAGGTGTTTATGTATCATGTATGGAAGGAGTCTCCAGTGTCAGGGATTAGTAACAGTGTCTGAAGTAAAGCTGCAGCTTTTTGACATGTTTGAAGCTGTTTTTTCAGCTGAGTGAGGTTTCTCTTAGCTTTAGGAGAGATTAAGAGAGAGGCTGCAGAGGGAGGCAATGTTTATAGCTACTATACTTTTTAAATTTAAGTCTATTAATAAAAAAATATATATATATATATATATATATATATATATATATAAAATATAAAATTTAATTAAATTATAATGATAGAATTTAATAAAAAAATTTTAAAGTGTGTAATGTTTTGGACAAATCGCTGTGGCTTAAGAGGAATAAAACACAAGTGTAACCCTGTTACATTTGACACACGTGAGTTTTTGTCCTGGTCTCTGTGGTGCAGCTCGAGCCACACTGGAGATCCTCATCCCTGACTTCGTGAAGCAGACGGCTGAGGAGAAGCCAGTCGAAGGAGACGAACTAGAGGTATGCAGACGCCGGACTCCACCCCTCCCCCTACCGCGTCACCACCCTGTGTTATTAATCTCTACACACACACACGTGGACAAAATACACACGTGGACAAAATTGTTGGTACCCCTCGGTCAATGACAGAAAAACTCACAATGGTCACATAAATTACTTTAATCTGACAAAAGTAATAATTTTAGAAAATTCTATGAATGTTAACCAATGAAAGTCAGGCATTGCTTTTCAACCCTGCTTCAACAGAATTATTTAAAAAAATAAACTCATGGAACAGGCCTGGACAAAAATGATGGTACCCCTAGAAAATACTGAAAATAATGTGACCAAAGGGACATGTTAATTCAAGGTGTGTCCACTAATTAGCATCACAGGTGTCTACAATCTTGTAATCAGTCAGTGGGCCTATATATAAGGCTCCAGGTAGTCACTGTGTTGTTTGGTGACATGGTATGTACCTCACTCAACATGGACCAGAGGAAGCGAAGGAAGGAGTTGTCTCAGGAGATTCGAAAGAAAATTATAGACAAGCATGTTAAAGGTAAAGGCTATAAGACCATTTCCAAGCAACTAGATGTTCCTGTGACTACAGTTGCACATATTATTCAGAAATTTAAGATCCACGGGACTGTAGCCAACCTCCCTGGACGTGGCCGCAGGAGGAAAATTGATGACAAATCAAAGAGACGGATAATCCGAATGGTAACAAAAGAGCCCAGAAAGACTTCTAAAGAGATCCAAGGTGAACTTCATGCTCAAGGAACATCAGTGTCAGATCGCACCATCTGTCATTGTTTGAGCCAAAGTGGACTACATGGGAGACGACCAAGGAGGACACCATTGTTGAAAACAAATCATAAAATAGCCAGACTGGAATATGCCAAACTACATGTTGACAAGCCACAAAGCTTCTGGCAGATGAAGACAAAAATGGAACTTTTTGCCAAGGCACATCAGCTCTATGTTCACAGACGGAAAAATGAAGCATATCAAGAAAAGAACACTGTCCCTACTATGAAACATGGAGGAGGCTCTGTTATGTTCTGGGGCTGCTTTGCTGCATCTGGCACAGGGCGTCTTGAATCTGTGAAGGGTACAATGAAATCTCAAGACTATCAAGGGATTCTAGAGAGAAATGTGCTGGCCAGTGTCAGAAAGCTGGGTCTCAGTCGCAGGTCATGGGTCTTGCAACAGGACAATGACCCAAAACACACAGCTAAAAACACCCAAGAATGGCTAAGAGGAAAACATTGGACTATTCTAAAGTGGCCTTCTATGAGCCCTGACCTCAATCCTATTGAGCATCCTTGGAAGGAGCTGAAACATGCTGTCTGGAAAAGGCACCCTTCAAACCGGGAACAACTGGAGCAGCTTGCTCATGAGGAGTGGGCCAAAATACCTGCAGAGAGGTGCAGAAGTCTCATTGACAGTTACAGGAATCGTTTGATTGCAGTGATTGCCTCAAAAGGTTGTGCAAGAAACTATTAGGTTAGGGGTACCATAATTTTTGTCCAGGCCTGTTCAATGAGTTTATTTTTGTTGTAATAATTCCGTTGAAGCATGGTTGAAAAGCAATGTCTGACTTTCATTGGTTAACATTCATAGAATTCTTATTTATTATTACTTTTGTCAGATTAAAGTTATTTCTGTGACCATTGTTAGTTTTTCTTTCATTGACCGAAGGGTACCAACAATTTTGTCCATGTGTGTAAAAGTGCTGATCAGCTGTTCACGTCTCTTTCTCAGTATTTTAACCATATCAGTATTGAAGACTCGCGAGTGTATGAACTGACCAACAAAGCAGGCTTACTGTCACCTTACCAGATCCTTCACGAGTGCCTTAAGAGGTAGGACGTCACTCCGGAGTTAGAGTTTTATATATTGTCCAAGACGCACAGAGTGGAGCCGTTTGTTAATTTTTTTTTCCTGTGCGGCTACAGAAACCATGGGATGGGAGACACCAGCATCAAGTTCGAGGTCATCCCGGGGAAGAACCAGAAGAGCGAGTACGTGATGACGTGCGGGAAGCACAGCGTGCGCGGGTGGTGTAAGTGTTCACACAGACGTCTGCACTGTCTCGAGTGAGACGACTCCTTCGTTTCTGTGTAGGGAAATGATTTAAGGATTTGTTTTTACCGTAGTTTTATAGATTGCTGGATTCTGATTGGTCAGAAGGTGTCGATCGCTCTTGCTTCGTCCTCGGCCACCTTCACCAATTGTGTTTTTAGAATTCTGGGTTCTGAGTTGTCATAGCAACGATGCTCTTTATGAATAGATTTAGCCAGAAGTGAAACTGACAGACGAACACCACGCCGCTGCCAAATTCCTATTCGGAAGGTGTCGCTTCATTTTCTATAACAGTAGCTCTGATATTAGTGCAGGATTGTATTAACGCCTTCGTTCCATGGTAACAGCTCATCAGCGGTTGATACAGTGGGGTTTTATGTAAGGAGAAATAGGTTTGTTTAACTTGGAAGATATGGAAGGAGTCTCCAGTTCCAGAGAGAAAACTGTAAGTTTACTAAAAAACTCAGTGACCGTAGGATGTGTGTAGGACGTGTTGTGTGAGATGAGTGAAGAGGAATAAAAACCTCGCTGTTAGATGATTAATCAGCTTTGTGATGAAGACCGTGACTCCTCTTCATCACGCCACACTTTGTCGAATATTTTCCTCATAACACCGCGACACAAGTGATTTTATTATTTGTTGTTTATTTAAAAAAAAATTTTTTTTAAAGAATCCTGATTCAGCATGATAATTAATAACGATGCAACACGATTTGCTTTGTGAAGGTAAAAACAAGAGAGTGGGAAAACAGCTGGCGTCCCAGAAGATCCTCCAGATGTTGCACCCTCACGTGAAGAACTGGGGCTCTCTCCTGCGCATGTACGGCAGAGAGAACAACAAGATGGTGAAAAAGGTACCAGAAAAATCAAGGAACGTATAGAATAAATTGGGAGAGGTGTCTGTGTGTGTGTTAATCCAGTTCTTCTGTTTTAAAAGGAGAATTCCGATAAGAGCGTGATCGAGCTGCAGCAGTACGCCAAAAAGAACAAACCCAACCTCCACATTCTGAACAAACTCCAGGAAGAGATGAGGAAACTGGCTAGAGAGAGGGTAAGACCCACACACTGTTACCTTTACACAAAGTATTGGCACCCTTCACTTCTTTCCAGCACCAGGCAGCTGCGGTTGTTTTCCTAGTACAGCCATGACAATGGTCTAGCCGTCCAAACACACACACACCACATGACGAACATCTGCTTTGTACATAACCACCCCCCCACCCTGTCACAATAAACGGATAAAAACGATGACCATCTTTAACAGAAAATTCTAAGACTGTTACAATGCCGTAATCGCTTCCTGAGATTGATTCTATTTATTTATTTTAAACTTCTACTTTTTTTTATTTTTTGATACAACAGTGTAAACCATACATTTACATCAAATGAAATGTACTTCGATTCCTCACCGTTCTTTTTTTTTTTTTCTTTTTTACATAATACAAAAAACAAATAAACAAACAAAAAAAGTAAATGGATGAGTAAATAAAATGAATAATAATGATAAGATAAACATAGTACTATTAATAACAAAAGCCATTGTTACAATTTGGGGGAGGTCAAAGATTAACTTTAAAATTAAAATTCCCTAATAAATCATATAAAATCTTTGAGAGTGGAAAATGAGAGGAAGCTTACTGGGTATCAGTTTGGGAGATACATACATTGCAGATTTTAGCAAGGGGCATTTATGCTCCAACAAAATCTGGGCGCAGTGGCTCAACATATTTGATCCATTTGAACCAAATATTTCTGAATATATCCATGTGAAGGCGGAGGGAAAATTAAATTTTTTTAATTTTTTTTTTTTCTGCATAAAATTAATCCATAAAATGGAGTAATGCTAAACCACCTTCCTCCTTTGGGAGCTGTAATGTTTTTAACTTGATCCTATTCCTTGCCAAATAAATCTGGATATAACCTTATTTAATTCTGTCCAATGTTTTATGGGGATTTCTACTGGAAGTGCTTGGAATAGATAGAGATACTGTGGAAGGATGTTCATCCTTATTGAGTCAATCCTTTGACTAAGGCCAATAAAAGAAATGGCATTCCATCTGTCTAACAACCATTAAAAAAATGACTTAACAATGGGTCAAAATTTGCCTCTATTAATGTTAAATTATTTTGTTAAGTTTATTCCTAAGTATTTTAGTGAATTCTGATCCCAGTTAAGATTAAATATATCTCTAATATTTATTGGTGGTGTATAATTAAAAGTCAAAATCTGTGTTTTTTGTATGTTCACTTTATATCCTGCATAATTGCCAAATTTTTCTAGAAGGTTGATTAATTCAGGTAGTGAGTTAGTGGGGGTACTTAGATAAATCAAAATATCATCTGCATATAATGCCAATTTATGATCATCTCCATTAATACGTATACCTTTTTTAAATATTTTCAGTCTGCCTTATCCACTGCGCTAAAGGTTCTATGTAGAGTGCAAACAGCAAAGGTGAGATCGGACATCCCTGTCTTGAGCCACGTTCCAATATAATAGTATCTGAGAGAGACCCATTTTTTTTTTTTATATACGGGCGAATGGTTTACTATATAGTGTACGAATACTTTTTAACAATTTTGTCTAAGCCAAATTTTTCAAGAACTTTATATAAAAAGGGCAAACTTACAGAATCGAAAGCTTTTTCAGCATCTAAACTAATTAAAATAGTTTCGAGTTTTTCCTGATGAATATGACTTACTATATGTAGGGATCGCCTAATATTATCATGAGTTTGTCTTTGAGAAATAAACCCAGTCTGATCATTATGTATTAGTTGAGGGAGAATCTTTTCTAAACTTTTAGCAAGAATAGTTGTATATAATTTATAATCAACATTTTAGGATTGAAATTGGTCTGTATGAACTGCATTCAAGTTTCTTTTCCCTCTTTTGGGATAACCGAGATCACTGCTTCACTCCATGATGGAGGTATTCACCCTCCATTAGGGTTGTATTGCAGGCTTGAAGTAGAGTTCCGAAGTAATTCAGACCGAAAAGTCTTATACCATTCTGAATTAAACTCCTTTATGTTCCTGTTCCCAGGAGGAGACGAGAAAGAAGCCCAAAATGACGGTGGTGGAGTCGGCTCAGCCCGGCAGCGAGCCCCTGTGCACCGTCGACGTCTAGCGAGACCTTCACCGACCCGCTCGCTCGTACTGAAGATCTATATCAATACTTATTTAAAAAAAAAAAAAAAAGCACTGAAGGTCACCTCATCGTTGTCACACGTGAATAAATTATGCAGTCAGCGCGATAAAGGCAATACCAGCTCCGATTCGTCACCGACACGAGGGTTCAGTTTGCCCCGAACCTCCGTTCAATTCGAATCTAATCTAATCCGATGCACTAACGGTTGACGAGACGAAACGTCAGCGCACACGTCCTGATGCATTCTTTATATACGAAACCCGCCGTCACGTATTTTCCTATTCATGATGCAAGTAACCACGTGGTGTCTGAATGCTCACGTCTGTGGATTTTAAACGTCGTGGCTGCTTTTTAAAATTATTATTATTATTATTAATAATAATATATAATCATAGATGATTTGATTTAATAAAGGTTTTCCTGTTGGACATTTCATTCCATATTTGTATATGAAAAAAAGAAAAAGTACAGACCAGGAGTTGAGAGAGAGCTGTACGCTGGTACGATATGAATTATTTTAATTTTCTTAAATTTGAGCTGCAGGGGCGGGGTAGCGCGCCCGTGCCCGCCCTCAGACCTGCCTCTACACCTTCTGCATCAGCGTGCACTAGTTCCTCAAAACTGACTTAAAAACACAGGGTTTTTTCTTTTTTCTTTTTCCCTTTCAGTTAAAATGAATCTGAAATAATGGACCACTGCATAAACATTGTGTTAAAGCTCTGATAATTATATATATTATAATAAGTGACACCATGTAGAAGCCCCACCCACTTTTATTATTATTTTTTTTTTCATCATGTTTCTAATTACTTTAAATTATGTGTGTTTGGTTTTAAAATAAAAATGTGCAGTCAGATACAGTATGGCTCCGTGTTGCACAAGCCTGCCCGGAGTAAACGCTGAATATTACCAGCTCCTTAATGTAAAATTGCGAACGTGAGGAACATCCTGAAAGGTTGTGCGCGTGAGAGGTGTGGCCAAAATTGTGAAAGCAAAACAAACCATCAATATCGGCCTTGAAAGAAGTACAGAAATGCTTTCTTGCATGCACACTTTAATTGCTGTACATTATTTTTGTATTTTTTGACTAGGAAGCTCTGTTGGGGGGGGGGGGGAGGAAGTGCGGACTGTGCTGTGTTCTGATCGAGAGTCACTTTAGTTCTTATGAAACCAGCAACCAAATTAAAAACATTCAAAAGTTGTACAGAGTTAAACAATACACAACCGTTGGAGTTTCCTACAAACTGATGGACGATCGCACGAGGCATTCTTAATCTCCTGTTTTTTTTTTCAGTTCATTATTTATTGAAAATATTGAAGATGAAATTCTAAACAAGCTACCTTTTACTTTCATCGGATACACATTTTTCTTTTTACACACTCGTGTGATACATTTATACATTTGCCAATCTCGATGAATTGTTTTGTCATCGTGTGTGTATATAATAGATTTGTCGTTTACAAAAGGTGTGAAGAGGTGAAGGCTTGGGTGGTTAATCCTAAGTGAAACCCATTAGAAGTATAAATTCGAGCCAGTTGTCAAATTAACATGGAGTGAAGAACCGATCACGAGCGGCGTTCGGCTCGGTCCAGAGATCTCGTCCTGTAGTGCAGCGGCCGGCTCTGATTTAAAACAATAAAAATCAGGTGGCTCTAGTTGATCGTGTTAGTTTTGCATTATTTAAAGTTCATATGAGGACCAACATGTTCAGGTCCAGACACTGCGTGTGCAGACGTGCGCCTCGATTAAATTTTAAGATGGAACGGTCGCCGCTTTCTTCCCCTTCATTGTTGGCCGGTCTGAAACCGAGTGTGTTCTGTTTCGTTTTTGTTAGTTTTTCCATTTCCTTTCAGAACAGCAGGATTATTACATATCAGCGAGCACGCAGGAGAAACCAATGCTGCTCGACCAAGGATCTTGCTTTTCCTTTAAGCCTTTGGCACTGCAGAGGAAACACAAGCACAAGGGCTTGGAGTGAGGCGTGCTTCTCTCACTGAGAGACTTTAAAGAAGAAGAGAATAAATAAATAGTAAGAAGAATAAAGATCCGAGAGATCAGCGCTTACGTCCTGTGCCATTTCTCACGTAGGAAACTAAGTTGAAGCTACCTAGTCGTGTATTTGCTGTGGAGTGAGAATATAATCTGCTGTTTTCCAGCATGAGTTTAAGTTCAGCGACTCGAATGTAAACTGTGTGTGTGTGTTTAGTACTTTTTTATTGCATTGTAACCGTATGCATTTGATTATTTCTGAAAACAGAAAAGACAAAAAGGTAGCCCATACCTTGTTTAAAAAAAAAAAAGACGACGACTATAAAGTGTAAAGAGAAGATATGAACCAAAGCTTAACGTCTTATGCAGTTTTATAGTCGTAGATCGCTTTACGATATTTCTGTTAAACATTTCTGTGTGGGTTTCTTTGCGTATATATACATGTATACAGAGACATGAAGTGGAAAAAACTACGCAATAACTGCTGGAACAACAGTGTGAAGTGTTTTTTCTTTTTTTTTGTGTTGCTTTATCTGAATGTTTACTATGTGCGCGTGTGTGAGCGAGCACAAAGACGCCGCCGCCGCTTCGAGAACGTGCTGCTGCATTTCCTTCATCACATCCATGCTTCCCTGCTTGTCCCGTGTGTGTTCACTGTGAAGAAAATCACGAGCAACCTCTTCACCCACGCTGTTGTTTATTTCGTTTGTTTTTTCGGTTTGAAACAACGCTGCCTACAAAAAAAAAAAAAAACATTAAAACTGAATTCATTATGTGACTTTGATAATCGCTGAATAACGGTGATTTCTTTATGCAAATGAATAAATGTGTCATGACCGTCACCAGATGTTTGTCATCCTTTATTCATGAGTCGTTTCAGTTTTTAATGTACAGTCAGAAAATTAAAGCGGCAATATGTACCTTGATTATTGTAAAAAAAAAAAAACTCAAACGCCTTGACTGAAATTGTACAACTTTTACCCAAATGAAAAGAAGTGTGCACTTTTTAAAGGTTTTACAAAATCAGACTTAATGTTCTGAGCTGCTTGTTACCAGCCACATTAGCAAGACTTGTGAGAAAACGCTAGCAATAGCTTTAACTTCAGTTCTCGGCGTTGTTGGCGCTGGACCCGTAATCGACCCTCTCGAACAGCAGGATGGTCTCACAGTGCATGGTCTGAGGGAACAGGTCCACGGCCATCGCTCGCACCGGGCGGAACGGCGCCCCGTGGACACGGTTAGATGGCGCTCTGCACAGACTGGGGGGGGAGAAGAGGGGAAAATAAATGATAAGAGGTTAATGCTGATAGTAACTTCCACTGTCCTGCAAAAGTACAAGCGTAGAAAAGTTAAATTAATGAGTTAAACTGTTGAGTCACAGCTTCAGTATTTATCACAATAAGGATATTTTACCAGCTGCTGCTCTCAGAGTATATCAGGGATATGAGCAGAATATATTCACTACACTTACATTTATTGTACAGTTACACCCTGGATTATAATTATTTTATAATTATTATAAAACCATGCTTGTATATCAAAACGCTCGTATATCAAAGCAAATTTACCTCCATAAGAAATAATGAAAACTCCGATTATTTGTTCCACAACCCAAACATATTAATATAAAAATAATAAATACAAAATATGAAGTAAAAAGTATTTACTGTATGTACAACAGTTACTAAAGTTATTTACAACAAATTTACTACTCTTACATGTTCACAGTTATACTTGGTGTGTTGTGTTGACATTTATGATACAATAAGTATTACCTTATGTAGGTTTTATTCATTATGTTTATTCAACATTTACAGGTGATGTGAAAAAGTATTTGCTCCCTTCCTGATTTATTTATTTTTGCACGTTTCATATTTTTGAGTGCATTTAAATTAAATTATTTAAAAACTGCATTTTGTATTTACTCGGGTTATCTTTGTGTAATATTAAACTTTCTTTGATGATCTGAATCATTTAAGAGTGACAAATATGGAATTAATTTTTTATTTAAAAATCAGGAAGGGGCAAATACTTTTTCACAGCACTGTATGAAAGAAATTGAAACTGAATTTTTTTAACGTTACAAAGTTTAAAAATCAAGATGAGTGAATGTTTCATACATTATTATAACTCTTTTTTACTCTTTTTTTTTATTTATTAGCGTTATCCACAGTCTGAACTAAAAAAGGAAAAACAACCCTCTCCAGTCAATCTCAGTGTCAGATTACTGGGCTGCTGCGTATACGTCGACACTGAGTAAAACTGCACTCGCTTGTTGAAACTTTTGATCATACAGATAAGAAGCAGTGCATTATGGGTAACCCTGTGCAGTAAATGAACACTGTGATGAGCGTTTACTGACTCGATGAAGTTGTTCATGGCTGCTTTGGCGTTACAGGCCACGTACACCAGCCTCTTCAGATGATCCGCCCGTCTGATCGCCAAAATCACCTTGGAGTCTGGACAGAAATGAAATCGGATCAGTGACGCACCGATTTAATGATACTGCAAAATATACAAAAACTAAAGATTGCTGATGTTACGCTTCAATTAATCATGCTTTAAACCCTCTGATTGCATCATATTTCTCCTTCGCTCACATGTCTGTTAACTTGTACACCACAAGAGGGCGCACTTGCAGCTGTTGTAGGAAAATAATCAGTGATGATGCAGTAAGTGTGCCTTCCCATCACAGCGCTGCTGATCGTTTTACTCGTTACATATCACTCCTAATTATACACTTGGTACACTGGCTTTATTTCTGGCCTGATGATGATGATGATCTTACGCAGTCCTGCTCGTGGAGGATCGACAATAGCAGTGACGTTGGGAGACACCACAGCGTTGAGTATGGTGGGGAAAATGTCCTCCGCTTTACCACAGTGAAACTCCACGTTGGTCAACCCTGAGACACACACGATTTTAAAAGTGAATTCCTGCGCCCTTGTTATGCAACATGACGAGCTCAATCACTTAAAACTTTACCGTTAGCTTGTGCGTTCACTTTAGCGTCCTCCACCGCCTCCTGACACAGCTCGATTCCAATCACCTTTCTCACGCGCTAACACACACACACATTTTTAAAATGTTATATATTACTCATAAGGAAGAGAGAAAGCAGAAACTTTTTTATGCTTCATGTCCACGTTGAAAACTTTGTGACAAATAAAAATAAACAAATATATTGGCACCCTGTTACTAATGGATCCGTTACTATTATACTGAATTATTGGCATTAATAAGAACAAAGCTAAATATGATACTACACAGAATGCTGTTATTTGTGTGTTTGTGTGAGTGTGTGTGTGTGTCAATCACGGTGTGTGTACAGTACCTTGGCCAGAGAGATGCCAATGGTTCCTGTTCCACAGCACACATCCAGCACGGTGCTGTCCTGGTCAAGCTGAGCCCACTCACCTACAGATGAGTACAGAACCTCCGCCGCCAGAGTGTTTGTCTGCGCAGAGAGACAAAACAATCAACCGTATATACAATATACAGATAAACGATATACACCCCGACCCCACGCCGACGTCCTGACCCAAGGAGTAGCTGACCGACACCCTGACTGACACAGCATTCCCGAGGTGATGCATGTAACAATGTGACCCCAGAATAAAAGACACACTCCTCATCTCTGTAATCTGTTATTCCTAAAAGTCCTTCTGTCTCACTCCAATTCCAAACGCGCTGTTTCAGTGTCTGTACTGTTCATCACTCGCTCATTTAGTACGGAGTTGGATGTTTACCTGGAAGAAGGAGTGAGGAGAAATGCGGAACCTGAGGCCAAGCAGCTCCTCGTGGATCCACGCCTCACCGGCCACCTGCTCACAGGGCAAATCGTCCGTCCCTGCAGACGTCCTGCTCCACACCCGGGACATCATTACACACACAAAGACAAAGAAAGACATATACTGTACACAGCTCACGAGTGTCCATCACGGTCACCATCATGCCTACATTCTAGATTTTTTTTTTTTTTAAACTCATTTTTCACCTCTGTCCCATTCTCACAAAGTGCAGAGATGTCACTCCGCTGTCCTTCCCCTCTCCGTCTGTAAAGTAGCGTCTCAGAGACTCCTTCAGAGACGCCGTCTCGTCCTCCACCAGTTTCTACAGCAACAGAAAAATCATTGATCATCACCAAATGATTTTATTAACATTAAATGATTTATAGCACAGACAGTAGAATATATTTCACAGTGTATGCGTGTAATATGTTTAACAGCCAATCAGATGAGTGCAAAACCACGCCCACTGAACCAAAAGACATTAAAGGTTTTGTTCTTTAAAGTCAACTGAACGACTTTTAATTAAACGTCTTGTTTTCCAAAATGTTTTATCCTACTGACTTATCATTTTATGATCATTATTTGTTTGATTACATTTTTATTATTATTCATATCTTTTAATAATATCAAATGATAATTTATTTATTAAAATTATGCATTTTAAATTGTGTCAATTATTATAAATTTTATATAATAATTATAAATAATTACTATCTGAGATGGAAAGAATAAATATAAAATTAAATCAATATCCTTTTTTCCATAAGCAAAACAATAAATTTTATAATGATAAAAAAAAAAAAAGCCAATTATATTATTTATTATGTTTTTTTTAAAGGGGGGGGTGATCATAAAGAATCCAACAAATGTTAATTTCAAAATATTTTTATAAGATGATTAAAATCTGTTAAATCCGTAAATTGGTACATTTTTAAATAATATTTGTTATTATGGATCGGTTTGTGATTATAATAGAAATCTTGTCAGTTTTATTATTTTAACTAAAGGATTTTAAAGATGAATTCAGTAAAAATTTCTGCTTTGAAAAAAAAAGGAGGTAAAATATAAGCTGAGAACATCCGAGTACAATAAACTGATCGTAGCAACACAACAAACAATCTGAACTATCAAACTTTCCTTGTTGTTTTGTCTGTTAGAGGAACGTCCAATCAGCTGCCTCTTGCTAGGCAGATCTTAATTAAATGTGTGACGTCATTGGTTGTGGTTCATACGTTGTTCCGCAGGATTGGTCCAAATCTCTTTGAAAAAGAAATGAGGAGAACCAGCAGTGTGTGGGTGTGTGTGTGTGTGTCAGTCAGACCTGCGGATGGAAGAAGACGATGGCCATGATCTCTCCGGTTCTGCTGGTGCGGACCGTGAGCTGCCTCCAGTGACCTTCATACGTCTCTGGACTGTACACGTCATACGGGGTCGTCCTGCACACACACACTATACACTGGTTAATGTCTGCATCAGTGTGTGTTTTTTTATTATGTAGCTTCAAAGCCCGGAATAAAACAGACGTTTTTATAATAATTGTGTATAAGAATGTTTTATTTTCATTTTAATTTTAACGTTAAATTATATAATTAATTGGTATTTATTTATTTTATCCATATAGATCAAACAGATTTAATTACAATGCCTGCAATTAATTTGTTAAGCAATTTTAAATCTGATTTATTCTAATTTTATGATTGTTATTATATTTCATTCAAGCTTTTCATTCAATTTTTAGTGTTTGTTTAAAAGTCATTTGAAATTATTTTGTCTTCCAGAATTTAATGCTAATATCCTAATATGTTGAAACGGATCAGAACCGGCTTTATAGCGGAATGGATTTTGTTGCCTGAAACAGATGAAATGATAAAAAGTCATGATAATAATTAGCGCCTTATACAACAGACAGAGGCAGTTAATTAACCTTCTCAAACGGAGTGTGTACAGGTGACGCATCGGCATGGATCTGTGAGGGGGTGTGTAAACTTTTACATGAGATTGTTGGGAGAAAAAATAAAAAGCAGAGAAACACAACAGTGTTGGCATTTGACTTGTGTGATTGCAGGTGTGTGTGTGTGTGTGTGTGTGTGTGTGTGTGTGTGTGTGTGTGTGAGATAAAGACCTGATGTAATTCTGGAAGGCGAGGACGACGCGCTTGGCCCCTGCAGGGACGTGGACGGTGTCTGAGGGACTCACCACGGCGCACGAGCCTCCTTTATACTTCCCCAAGCGAAACCCCACCGTCTTATCCTCTCCGTCCGCTCCGGCGCCGATCACAAACTCACACTTGTTCCTGTACTCTGTCTGCACCACACACACACACGTTTGTGTGAGGAAAGCAGTGTGTCTGTTTGTGTGCGTGTGCGATGATCAGGCAGCTGTTACCTGCACCGGTGAGGGTCTGATGGGTTCGAGGGGACAACACACACCTCTGTTCTTCTCCTTCTGCACAAACAGCCAAGGCAGCATGGCTTTATTACTGTTCCCTATCTCCCTACACACACACACACACACACACACACACACACACCACATTATTATTCATGAACTATTAATTATTTTTAAGTGATTTTTTGTTATATTACATTAAAGAGCAGATTAAATAAACCAATTAAATCTAAGCAATTACTAGAATTTAATAGAATTTATTTACAAAAGTAGTTTTTAAACTTATTTATTAAACATATTTTAGTATATTTTAGCAACTACATGCATTTTAAAAAGGCGCGATATATGTATGATATATAAATACACACGTGGACAAAATTGTTGGTACCCTTCGGTCAATGAAAGAAAAACTCACAATGGTCACAGAAATAACTTTAATTTGACAAAATTAATAATAAATAAGAATTCTATGAATGTTAACCAATGAAAGTCAGACATTGCTTTTCAACCATGCTTCAATGGAATTATAAAAAAAATTAACTCATGGAACAGGCCTGGACAAAAATGATGGTACCCCTAACTTAATGGTTTGTTGCACAACCTTTTGAGGCAATCACTGCAATCAAACGATTCCTGTAACTGTCAATGAGACTTCTGCACCTCTCTACAGGTATTTTGGCCCACTCCTCATGAGCAAGCTGCTCCAGTTGTTTCCGGTTTGAAGGGTGCCTTTTCCAGACAGCATGTTTCAGCTCCTTCCAAAGATGCTCAAGAGGATTGAGGTCAGGGCTCATAGAAGGCCACTTTAGAATAGTCCAATGTTTTCCTCTTAGCCATTCTTGGGTGTTTTTAGCTGTGTGTTTTGGGTCATTGTCCTGTTGCAAGACCCATGACCTGCGACTGAGACCCAGCTTTCTGACACTGGCCAGCACATTTCTCTCTAGAATCCCTTGATAGTCTTGAGATTTCATTGTACCCTTCACAGATTCAAGACACCCTGTGCCAGATGCAGCAAAGCAGCCCCAAAACATAACAGAGCCTCCTCCATGTTTCACAGTAGGGACAGTGTTCTTTTCTTGATATGCTTAATTTTTCCATCTGTGAACATAGAGCTGATTTGCCTTGGCAAAATGTTCCATTTTTGTCTCATCTGTCCATAGGACATTCTCCCAGAAGCTTTGTGGCTTGTCAACATGTAGTTTGGCATATTCCAGTCTGGCTTTTTTATGATTTGTTTTCAACAATGGTGTCCTCCTTGGTCGTCTCCCATGTAGTCCACTTTGCCTCAAACAACGACGGATGGTGCGATCTGACACTGATGTTACTTGAGCATGAAGTTCACCTTGGATCTCTTTAGAAGTCTTTCTGGGCTCTTTTGTTACCATTCGGATTATCCGTCTCTTTGATTTGTCATCAATTTTCCTCCTGCGGCCACGTCCAGGGAGGTTGGCTACAGTCCCATGGATCTTAAATTTCTGAATAATATGTGCAACTGTAGTCACAGGAACATCTAGCTGCTTGGAAATGGTCTTATAGCCTTTACCTTTAACATGCTTGTCTATAATTTTCTTTCGAATCTCCTGAGACAACTCTTTCCTTCGCTTCCTCTGGTCCATGTTGAGTGTGGTACATACCATGTCACCAAACAACACAGTGACTACCTGGAGCCCTATATATAGGCCCACTGACTGATTACAAGATTGTAGACACCTGTGATGCTAATTAGTGGACACACCTTGAATTAACATGTCCCTGTGGTCACATTATTTTCAGTATTTTCTAGGGGTACCATCATTTTTGTCCAGGCCTGTTCCATGAGTTTATTTTTTAAAATAATTCTGTTGAAGCATGGTTGAAAAGCAATGTCTGACTTTCATTGGTTAACATTCATAGAATTTTTTTTTTAATTATTACTTTTGTTAGATTAAAGTTATTTATGTGACCATTGTGAGTTTTTCTTTCATTGACCGAAGGGTACCAACAATTTTGTCCACGTGTCTATATATAATATTTGTATTTATTTACTAAAATTTCTTTTTTTAATTTCAGATTTTAATTATTTAAAGTTAAAGCTTATATTAAGTTTATATTATCTAAAAATATATTATATTGATCTAAATTATATTTTATGTATATGCAATAGTTTATTGTTGAATTTAAATGTATTGTTTTAAAATACTTTTTAATGTAACATTTTGTATGTTGATTTAACATTACATTTTTAATAAATTTACAAATGTATTGAATTTTAAACCAATTCTTTTTTTTAAAAACTAGTTAATAGGTTAATAGCTTTATTGTTTGTTTTTCTTTTTTAATTTATGAATTTTAGTTACTGTTAATTATATAATTTATGAATTAAACATGTTTTTATGAAGAATTCATGACGCTTTATTCTGAGCATGAATGTTTTTATATTTAAAGAATAAAGAAGAGCAGGTGATTAAATAATTAAATGTGTAGACAGGTTAAATGAGATGATAAAAGTCTAATAGAAGTAAAAATGAAGTGAGAATGAAGTGAGACCTGGTGAGCGTGTGCAGCACCGCCTCCACCTCACGCTCCTTCCGCGGGAGCTGCTCGTGGTACGGGACCCGCCACAGCGGTGTGACCGCGTTGGCGATCTGGACAGATAGAGGTTCGTCCTCTGCGCCGTCGTGTCCCTCGGCAGGACGTTTGGACGCGGGCTGTCCTCCGTCCGCCGCCTCTTCGTCCTGCCTGCGCTTCCTGAGGAGCGGGTCGGCTTTAGGCTTGGCCAGTCGCACGCTCAGGACCTTCCCCTTCCAGTGCACGCCGTGGACCAGCTTCATGGCCTTGTCCCTGTCCTCCTGCACATACACACAGTTTATTAAAACCTTTGTTAATAATAAAGACTCTGATCTGGAGAAGTGAATCAAACGGAACCTGGTTTTTGAAGGTGACGAAGGCGAAGTTCTGCTTCCCCATCAGCTTAGTCTTGTGCGGGTTCAGCCCGTGTTTGTTCAGGAACTTCTTCAGGTCATTGAAGCCGATGTACTTGGGCAGGTTCTGGATCTCCACCTTGAAGATCTCAGAGGTGAACAGATCCTCCTTGATGTAGCGGTAGACATCAGAGTTGCTGCGTTCATCACGTTCCTCTCCTTCGTTCTTGCTTTCTGATGCAGGTTCATCCGCCTGTTTTGTCTCAGGCTGGATGCCGGACTCTTCCGCAAGAATTGGGGCGTCATTCGGGACGGAGGAGTCTGCGGTCACATCCGCCATAACCACCTGAGAGCTGGACTGAACTGCAGGGTTTGTTTTTGTAGTTGTTTTTATATGTTCACATCAATGTGCATTTTAGTCTTACTACAATAACAGCACAGAAATCATCATCTTCACCATAGCATGTTATATTACACACTTATATACAACATTAAACCAAAGATTCTTCACTCACCTGTGATAAAATGTATTGAAATAATAACTGTTTTTAGGATAGGAATGATTACAAACAGGATCAGCACAGTTGTTTGCACACACTGCTGCAGGCTACCATCTTGTTTTCACACTAAACCACGTGTCTAACTAAATAAGCGCAATAATTACACACTAAATCACTTTTTAACTAAAAAATAAAACTATATAACTGACTTTAAAATACCTTTTGTTGTTTCAGTACTGTAAATGTGAACAGAAAATAACGAAGTTTAAAATTTATATAAGGCTTAATGCAGACCTTTATTTTGGAAGAATTGCTTCCGGGACAGAAGATTTTATTAAATTATTTATTCATTTATCGGCACCATTTTAGAACATGCTATTTCAAGAAAGCTAAGCTAATTCTTTTAACGTATTAATAAATATAAAATGTTTATAAATTATTTTATTATCAGTTCTTTAAAATAATAAAGTATTTAACCATTGTTAAAACTAGGGATCGATACCATATTAAATTGCGCACTAATACTAGATAGGGCACGCAACAGTTATGTGGCATGAGTCTGAAACAAGTGCTCTTAAATAGTAATTGGAACACAGCCAGCCTTTTTTTTTTTGCAAGCCAACCACGAGCATACCGCTGAAAAATTTGTACGCTAGCTTTCAAGTTTTCAAGTCGAATGAACATTATGAAGCGTTTTGGTTATAGTTTTATCTGAGACGTTTATTTTGTTATTATTTTTACAACATAAAAAAATACCGATATTCAAATTCCTGAGAAAACTCGCTATATATGTGTGTTCCGGGAAATATATCCCGCCTTCTTTTTGGCGCAATTGGCTAACCAGATTGTGAGACGTACGCTGATTGGTTAGATGAGTCGCCACTTATTTGGATTAACCAATCATAGCGTAGGAAAATGTATGAGAGGGCAAAAAAAAAAAAAAACCCTGTCCCCGATCATAAGGAAGGAAGACACGTCGCGGTGTGACGTCAGAGCTAAAGTGGTGAGGCTACCCGGTGTGAGATCTGCGCGTTGTCCCGGTTCTCCCGGAACTCGGATACACAGACATTGTGTGTGTGTGTGTGTGTGTGTGTGTGAGGAGAAGCTGAGAGAGGTGAGCTTGTTCCCCGCGAGGAGACCGTGTGAGCCTGGCGGTGGTTCCGGTTCCGGTATGGGCTCCGTGTTCCGCAGTGAGGAGGTGTGCCTGGCCCAGCTGTTCCTGCAGTCCGGCTCGGCGTACGAGTGCCTCAGTGAGCTCGGGGAGCTCGGGCTGGTCGAGTTCAGAGATGTGAGGAGGCACTTTACTCTCTTTAATTATTCATTGCATTACACATTAATAATCTCTCACTCTATTGAGTGTCCGCTTGTCATGTGTCATTATGTAGTGACGTCAAAGTCGCGAGCTTCACTTAAGTTCATCATCATCATCAACTTTCCTTTAAAGCAGCCATATGTAACTTTTCTAGCCACACACCTTTCAGGGTTTTATCATTTTCCCAAAAGTCTTGGCGCCTGTCCACACAGGTTTAATAATAAAAAAATCTTTCCCACCTTAAAGCAGCAATATGTAACTTTTCTAGCACTCTACTCATACATGTTTCAGGGTCTTATCATTTATCTTAGAGTCTCAGCACTTGTCTACACAGGTTTAATAATAATTTAAAAAATTAATCTCCTCAAAAAGCTCATCCTTCTCCCCCTTAAAGCAGCAGAATGTAACTTTTCTTGATCTTTATCCATACATCTACATCTTTATTTCAGGGTGTTATCATTTTTCTTAACATTTTAGCATCTTTCTATAAAGTTTTATATATATATATATATATATATATATTTCTTTTTTTTTCACTAGGCCACCCTTAAAGTAGCAATATGTAACCTTTTTAGATCTCTGTCTATACATGTTTCAGGGTCTGTCGTTTTCCTTAACGCCTCAGCACCTGTCCTACTGGTTTTTGTTGTTGTCGTTGTTGTTGTTTTTTTCTACTTTAAAGATCCCACTTTAAAGCAGCAATATGTCAAGTCAAGTCAATTTTATTTATATAGCGCTTTTAACAATTGACGTTGTCGCAAAGCAGCTTTACACAATAAAAAGAAGTAAGTTTTTATGCAATGTATATGAATCAAAATGACAAGATTGTCCCCGATGAGCAAGCCGAGGGCGACGGTGGCAAGGAAAAACTCCCTGAGATGGTAATAGGAAGAAACCTTGAGAGGAACCAGACTCAACAGGGAACCCATCCTCATCTGGGTGATAACGGATAGCAGGAATTGCTCAGCATAATAATGTGTAAGACTGGAAGTTCAGTATAACAAGAGATGTTTTAAAATTAAAAGGAGTCCAGTTTGTTCCCGGAGGCTCAGGTAGACTGTAGGGGATTCCGGTCCTGAGTTATCGAACAACTGAAGTCACAGGTCCCCAGAGCATCACTCGATGACAGGAGAGTCTTCATGGAAACCATCCCCAGCCACCATACGAATCCAGGCAGACCACACGGGGCATCCATGCGACGAGATCTCCAACCAGAAGCAGGACTCCAGGATGGGTTAGACGGCTCCAGAGGGCAGAGGGGTCTGGATCACTGGCAACTCAGGAGCGAAACATGTATAGCTCGACAGAGAGACAGAGAGAGGGAAAGAAGAGGGGGAGAGAGAGAGAGAAGAGAGCAGAAAAGGAGAGAACAGAAAATAAGGAGAGATGGCAGTTAGCTATGGTCACAGTCAGCATGTATAGGTGAATGTATATTTAGTGCAAAGTGCAAGCAGAGACTCTGGCAGGACTAACTATAACAGCATAACTAAAAGGGAGAGCCAGAAGGAAACACAAACATGAGGGCTCCCTGAGATGTAAAGCAACCAATCACCTCACCGTCAACAAACCTGAGTGAACAATGAGAGTGGGGAGGACAGCATCTAAACATACCAGTTCACCAGAATACTCTACGTCTATGAGTCCCCCAGATCTGCTCCTTTACCTAAGGTTAATCTATTTACAAAAATGCTTGGCTAAATAAATAGGTTTTTAGCCTAGACTTAAACACTGAGACTGTGTCTGAGTCCCGAACATTAATAGGAAGACTATTCCATAACTTTGGGGCTTTGTAAGAAAAAGCTCTGCCCCCTGCTGTAGTTTTAATACTACGTGGTACTGACAGGCAGCCTGCATTCTTTGATCGAAGTAGGCGTGGCGGATCGTAAGACACTAACAGTTCACTCAAATACTGTGGCGCGAGACCATTTAGTGCTTTAAATGTCAAAAGTAGTATCTTAAAATCGATGCGAAATTTCACAGGGAGCCAATGCAGTGTAGATAAGATAGGGGTGATGTGCTCGTATTTTCTGGTTCTAGTGAGGACTCTCGCTGCTGCATTCTGTACTAACTGAAGCTTGTTTATACACCTAATTGAACAACCAGACAGTAAGGCGTTACAATAGTCCAACCTAGACGTGATAAAAGCATGAACTAGTTTTTCTGCATCATTTAGTGACAATATGTTTCTTATCTTGGCAATATTTCTAAGGTGAAAGAAAGCTATTCTGGTGATATTATCTACATGAGCTTCAAACGAAAGGCTGGAATCTATAATCACACCGAGGTCTTTTACTGTTGCACTTGATGGAACAGAAAGGCCATCTAAAGTTACAGTGTGATCAGAAAGCTTAGTTCTAGCTACTTGTGGTCCTATGACCAGAACTTCTGTCTTATCAGGATTAAGCAGAAGAAAATTAATTAACATCCAATCTCGTATATCCTGCACACACTGCTCGATTTTAGCAAACTGGTTTTTCTCATCTGGTTTTGCTGAGACATATAATTGTGTGTCATCAGCATAACAATGAAAACTAATACCATGTTTACGAATTATGTTGCCCAGAGGAAGCATGTAAAGGGAAAAAAGCAGTGGGCCTAAAACTGAGCCCTGTGGAACACCAAACTCCACTTGAGAACATGAGGAATGGTCACCATCTAAATCTACAAACTGATAACGATCAGTCAAATAGGATCTGAGCCACAAGAGGGCAGTTCCCTTAATTCCTACTACCTTTTCTAATCTGTGAAGGAGAATACTATGATCAATGGTGTCAAAAGCTGCACTGAGGTCCAGTAACACAAGTATAGTGACGCAACCCTGATCAGAGGCCCATAGGAGGTCGTTTACTACTTTAACAAGTGCTGTCTCTGTGCTGTGATGAGGCCTAAATCCTGACTGATACAGTTCATTTATGCTATTTCTGTGTAGATGTGAACATAGCTGCTGTGATACTACCTTTTCCAAAATCTTGGAGATAAAGGGAAGGTTTGATATCGGCCTGTAATTAGAAAGCAGACAGGGGTCAAGGTCAGGTTTCTTGATTAGCGGTTTAATAACGGCTAATTTAAAGGATTTGGGGACATACCCACTACTGAGTGAACAGTTAATTACTTTCAACAGGGGTTCTATTATTGCTGGTACTATCTGTTTGAGAAAATGTGTCGGTATAGGATCTAATATACAGGTTGACGATTTTGAAGAAGAGATGAGTGAAATTAGTTCCCTTGCTTCAAGGGGAGTAAAGTGTTCTAAGTTCTGATGTGATGTGGTTAGATCATCTGAATTATTTAAATTGTCTGTTTTCAAAGCCTGAATTTTTTGCCTAATATTTATGATTTTATTATTGAAAAAGTTCATGAAATCCTCACTACTGCATGATGTTGTTGTGGAGATTTCTGCAGTGGTCTTGTTTTTAGTTAAGTTAGCTACGGTATTAAATAAAAATCTCGGGTTGTTTTTGTTATTTTCTATAAGAGTGGAGAGATACGTTGATCTAGCATCACTGAGAGCTTTTTTATAGTTCAGGATGCTCTCCTTCCAAGCTATTTTGAATACTATCAATTTAGTTTGGCGCCATTTACGTTCGAATTTTCGAGTGGTTTGTTTTAAAGCACGTGTGTGGTCATTATACCAAGGAGCGAGTTTCTTATCTCTAATCATTTTCCTTTTAACTGGAGCTACATTATCTAAGCTATAACGAAGTGCTGACTCTAGATATTCATTCGCCTGTTCAAGTTCTGTGAAGTCAGATGGCGATCCAATCAAAGTTGATAGTTCTGGAAGATTATTGATAAAGCTCTGTGCGGTATTTGATGTAAATGTACGTTTAAGGTGGAAGCGCGGTGCTGTGCTGCATACATTATTACTATAACACGCTTTAATCGAGACAAGGTAGTGATCTGAGATAACTTCAGACTGTGGAATTGTGGTTATATTTCCTATACTTAATCCGAAGGATAATATTAAATCTAAAGTGTGACCTGCTTTATGAGTGGGTCCTACTACACACTGATTTACTCCTACTGAGTCCAGTAAGGACATAAATGCTGTTCTCAGAGGGTCTTCTGGATTCTCAAAATGAATATTAAAGTCTCCAGCAATTAACGCTTTGTCTACAGAAACAACAAGGTTTGAGAGGAAATCTGCAAATTCGCAGAGAAACTCCGAGTACGGCCCTGGGGGTCTGTAAATGATGATTAGCGGGATCGACTGAGCTGACTTTATGTTACTATAGAGAACTTCAAATGCATTAGATTTAAAACTGTGTTTTTGTACGAGAGACAGATTATCGTTATAAATAACTGCGACTCCTCCTCCTCTACCAGTTAGCCGAGGCTGGTGTATGTAGCTGTATCCAGGAGGACTAGCTTCATTTAGAGCTACATACTCGTCCTGTTTAATCCAGGTTTCTGTTAAACATAAGATATCAAACTCCTGATCTGTGATAATTTCATTAACAATAACTGCTTTAGATGCGAGAGATCTAATATTTAACAGTCCTAGCTTCAGATCAGAGTTGCCGGCTGCGCATTCAGTGTGATCTGAGTTTGTGGTATCTATGTTAATTAAATTACTAAAACAGACTTTGTGAGTCTTTCTAAATTTATGTTTAGCTCGGGGAACAGACACAGTCTCAATATGATGTACCCTGAGTGACGACTCTCTGCAGCTAGCAGACGGTTGGTTTAGCCTGTCTGTCTGCTCCCTGGCCTGGGCTCTGGATTGTCACCGATTAACTAGGCCTCTTCTGAGACTATGTGCTATACTGCAAGAAATGAGAGCAGCACCTTCCCGAGTGGGATGGACACCGTCCCGCCCTAACAGGCCAGTTTTGCCCTCAAAGGTCCTCCAATTGTCTATGAAGCCCACGTTGTTTTCGGAGCACCACCTGGACATCCAGCGGTTCAGCGACCATAACCTGCTGTAAGCTATGTCGCCACGTCTCATTGGGATGGGACCAGAGCAAACTACTTCATCGGACATCGCCTTCGCTATTTTAAACACCTCTGTAAAGTTACTCTTGCTAACCTCTGACTGACGAAGGCGTATATCATTAGCTCCAGCATGTACCACTATCTTAGAGAACCTATGCTGACCTAGAGCCCTAAGATTACCTGCTATGTCCGGTGCTCTGGCTCCCGGGATACACCTGACCACTGCCGCTGGCGCCCCTAAAGGCCTGGCTAATTTCACATGTCTCAGTATAGAGTCTCCTATAACCAGAGCTCTTTCAGGTTTCTCAGCGGGTGTATCACTGAGGAGAGCGAACCTGTTGGACACGTGAAGCGCGGAAGAGGTGTGCGGGAACAATACGAAAAACAGGACAAATATGTAAAATATGTAAAAAAAAAAATTTTTTTATCAAACTCGGATAACCTTTTCATTGTTTCGGTTTGTACTTGTTTTATGTACTAATTAGGGCCCAAGCACTATGACATCAGCCCTATGCCGTCATAGTGTGTGAAGGGCCCTCTTGTTTTCCTTAGGATTATTTTTTAGGGCCCAAGCACTTTGTGCGCAGGGCCCTATTGTTTTTCTACGGATTTTTAAAAAAATATATTTTTCTTTCAATCATTCGGGCACTTTCGGCCCTCTTAACATACTCAAAACCTCACCAAAATTTGCACACAGATTGGAATCTGCGGCCAACAGGTCCTCAGTGGGGCTCGGCCCGGGGAGTCGCACACGCCCTGCACAGCGCCCCCTAGAGCGTCTTGCCTCATAGCTCAGACACACTTGCACGTATACTTATAAAACTCGGTGTACATTTAGATATCATCAAACTGAACAAGTTTCGCGCTTGTCATCAGGTCTAATCAACAGGAAGTGAGTTATTTTGAGTTGTTTGCCAAACGCACCCAATGGAATTTGAAACACTCCTCCTAGGGAATTTATACAATTGCCACCAAACCAGGCATATATGATCTAAACAAGTTCCCGATGAAAAATTGCGGAGGGCTTTTTGATATCTCGAACGGTTCGGCCGTGGCGACGCTTTAAAATTATGGCGAATAAAATTAAACAGGAAGTGGCTAATAACTGTTTAATGGCAGCAGGAAGTGTGTCACTTTTGGAAATCAGTAATATTTTGGCCTTTACTTTCACCTGATTTGTTTCAAAATCAGTCAGAATAATGAAAAGACATGGGTCATTTGAAATCCTGGAGGATTTTTTTCTAATTTGAATCGTGTTGCTATGGTGATGATTTAACTCAAGAAAAACTCAAAGAAAATTATTCTTCACATATCTTATGAGTGGAAAGACCTACGGTTCCAAAATTTGATGACTGTAGACATAAACTGATTATGAGGAAGGCCTGAGAGCCTGGACCCTGGGCGTGCCACAGGGCCTGTACAGCGCCACCTGGAACTTTGTAAAGTTTAAGCTGCATTACTCATATCCACTTTCACATATATGAATGAGACCCAGTATAAATTTAGATCTTATTAAGGTGAACAACTTGGATACCCCATACTGGAATCCGCTGAACAGGAATTCGGTTATTTTGCGTTGTTTGAAAAACACACCCATTGGAATGTGATATACTACTCTTACAGGATTCATATGTTTTTGACCAAACAGGGTCTACTATAATCTCAAGACATTGAGGATCTAATATTGCGAAGGGCTGGTTGATATCTTAAACGGGTCGGCCGTGGCGAGCTCTTAAACCTATGGCGAATAACAGGAAAGAGGAAGTGGCTAATAACTTCTGTATACATTGTGTGACGTTCATCAAACCTCAACTGTAGGTTAAGAGAAGAAACCTGCTCACAGTGACATGGGTCCCATGAGTCTCAGTCATAGCGCCACCAACTGGCAGCAGAAAGTGTCTACTTTTAGAAATTAAATTCTTTTGTGACTAATTTTCAGCTAATTGACTTCGAAATCAGGTACAATAATTGGAAGACACGGCTGATGTCACACTGTAAAGGACTTTTTGATACGTTGAATAGTGTTGCTATGGCAACATATCATTTTGAGCAAACATAAGATACTTATACAAAATTGCGGAGGGATTTTCGATATCTCAAACGGGTCAGCCGTGATAATGTCTTAAACGTATGCCGAAAAATGATTAATAATTTTCTGTGTGGCATTATATTGAGTGACATTATATTCAGTGACACCTTCTGTGACATCACACACACACACACACACACACACACACACTAATGCACTCAACAAATATTTAGGGCCCAAACTGACAGGGCCCTGTTTTAACACACAAACACATCTCACACACTAACACACATATCACTAATGTTAATACACACAGACTCAAACCATACACACAAACAAGCACAAACACAAGCACATTTACTCGTCACACACAGACTGACACATTTACACGTCACACACCTCTCTCCCTCACTCTCACACATACTAACCCTTACACACTAATGCGCGCGCACACACACACACACACACACACACACAGGAACATCATGGTGTGAGGCTTTTCTTCCAGCACCTGCGGCCTATTGTACATACATACACATCACAAATGTTAACACACACAAACACATCTCACACACTAACACACACATTACTAATGTTAATACACACAGACTCAAACCATACACACAAACAAGAACAAACACAAGCACATTTACTCATCACACACAGACTGACACATCTACACGTCACACACCTCTCTCCCTCACTCTCACACACACTAACCCTTACACACTAATGCGCGCGCGCACACACACACACACACACACACACACACACACACACACGTGCACGCGCATGCACACACGCAGGCATGCTGCATGCACACACACAAACACACTCGTACATCACACACATGCACACATACATATATATACCCATATTACAAATGTTTACACTCGCGCGCGCACACACACACACATACGCACACCCCTCTCTCACGACGCGCACACACACACACACACACACACTAATGCACTCAACAAATATTTAGGGCCCAAACTGACATTAGCCCTGTATAGTGTGTGATGTGTGCAGGTTGTGCGGTGCAACCGAGTGGCAATGGCTTTTTCAAGGTCTTAACACACTCGAATGACACAGGTTGTGCGGTGCGCCCGGGGTGTGAATGGCACAGGGTGCTTGGGCTCGTCATCGTTGCTTGCAACTATATTTCTTACTTGAAGCAGCAGTATGACATTTCCTTATCTTTGTCCTCGCATTTTGTAATTCTGTTTCCTTGTATATGCAGTTTTTCCAAACCCCTATCAACATATTTTGCTTTCTGCTTTTGGTATTTTCCTTAAATCTGCAGTAATCTTCCACGCCCTTATGACTACAGCGTTTCCGAGTTCGTGCCTTCACTGCCTCACTCTTTTGTTTCTTCATCAAAGCAGAAATATGCCGTAGTTCTCTATGTAAATAACTAATGTAAATCGTTTGAGTTTCTGCTTGCATTGTAATTTTACTTATCACTTTCCTTAAAGCAGCAGTATGTAACCTTCCATACGTTTTTGGATAAATTCTGGGTTGAGGCTTCTATTCGTTTGTCAATACATATATTTGTTCCCTAAAGCAGCTGCATATTATTTTTTTTAAGTATGTTAGTAGTTTCAAAGATTTGCTCACACTTATTGTTTACATTTATAATGTTTTTATGGAATGTAAAAAAATGTCAGGATTTCACTGTGCGCTTTTAATTTTTATTATTTTTTTTGTAATTCATTCTAAATGTCTGATAATATTTTTAAGTATTGTTTTTTTTCCACTAACTCCTACTTTTTTACTTTAAAGCAGCAGTATGTAATTTTTTACAGACATTTCAGGGCCTCTGTGACTGCTATTTACATTCTATTCTAAAAAGCACCAATCGGCTCTTGTACTATTATGTTGTCTTTATATAATTATTTTAGGTTTTCTGTCGGTATTATGTTGCACTTTTTCCACCTTAAAGCAGCAGTATGTGATAATTTTGCTATATTTTGGTGTTCAATTCATCTGCTGTGATTGTGTACTCATCGTCTCGGGTCTGTTTAATGTTTAATAACGGATGCTGTAAGCCTAGTTCAAATGCTACCGCGATCCATCACTCTGAGCCACACCACTCATCTTAGCCACGCCCCCCACACACATCTCAGGACTCTGCTCTAAATCTTGCTATTATCAATTTTGCTTGTATTATGTTTCCTGGGCTGGAAATTAGCATCACCCCCTGACCAAACTCATAGTTTTAATAAAGATTTTATTTTGGAAATGTTCCCGTGCTGCGGTTTATATATATATATATATATATAGCTAGCCTCAGATTTAAGTTCCTCGTCCATGAAGCTGAATGTAGTTCACCTCACACACGCACTTTAAAATGTTCCATACTGCTGCTTTACACCTTTTTATAAAACTTTTTTGCATTTTGACTTTGTGATGCTCTCAGGTGGTTCAGACTATAATCCTGTAATGTTGTGTTTCAGCTCAACCCAAATGTGAACTCCTTCCAGCGCAAGTTCGTCAACGAGATCAAGAGGTCAGAGGAAATGGAGAGGATTCTGGGTAATGTCGTTAAGTTTTTTTGTTATAAAGAATAAGCACCTGTGAGTGACGTTATAAACAACCTTAGGGTGATGTTTTACTAAATTTAGATTAATTTGTTTATAATGAAAATGAAAATGTTATTCTTTTCTAATTTATTGATACATTAAAAGTTTATTCATGAGTGTGTTAAATATTTATGTAATTTATTTTGTATTATTTCTTGTTTTACTCTTTTTACTTTGTCCTTAAACTTTTCAGTTTTTTTTTTTAATTAAAAAAAAATATGGCTAATAAAAAATTTAGTTTAAATTAAATGTTGTGTAAAAGAAGCTGGGATATGTGAAGAATAAAGAATTTCACTGTGCAGTAATGTATGTGTGACCAATAAAGGCTGACTTAACTTAACTTAAATATTAAACACGTGCAGTGAAATGATTTAAAATAATAAATAACAAATGAAATTACATTTGAAATAAATTTAGCTTTAATTTTAGCAATGAGTTAAATTTAACATTACTATTACGTTTTTTTGTAAACAGTTATCTTTATTATTATTATTTTAATAACAAATTACATTTAAAGACAAACCTTTTCATCACTGTTGTAATGTTCTCACTATTTATTAACATACATTTAGATAGATCAGATATGAGCGGCGTTCGAGTCAAACCAGAACTTTTGATTGTATATTGCACATTTCTGAGAGTAAACACTCCCTTTATTTTACTATATAATCCCCTCTACACTAATCCCGGTGTTTGTCCCGGTGTTTGGATGCCATCAAGGTAGAACGTTTTCTGATCATCTGTCTGATTCATGTCTGAAACACCGGCCTGTCAGGACTGTACAGGTGGACATGGTGAGAACTCCCAGCCGAGTTCCTGTAGTGTGTGTGTGTGTGTGTGTGTGTGTGTGTGTGTGTGTGTGTGTGTGTGTGTGTGTGCAGTTCACATTCACCAGATATTTCATGACAAGTCCCGGATTGACTCGAACACACCTCGTAAAATGCCAAAAAATGAGACGGTTTGTCAAAACATGTCCATAAATAAATAGTTTATGCTGTAGGTGTTAATACCTAAATACTTAAATAAACAAGTAAATGTGTAAATAACTGGGGAAAAAAAACTGAAAGTGAGACGCGCTTGATCAGGACTGTTTGCGGTTCCGGCTCCACGCTGACGCAGGGTGTACTCCTCTCCCGTCTCCCGAGTGCAGCAAACGAGCGCGGTGTCCGAGCCTCAGGCGGCGCTCACGCCCCACACGCTTCACACGTCTCTCTGCTCAGTTCGAGCTTTTATCCGAACCCTATTTACAGCACACACTTTAACTGCGTCTTTATGATGAATGTTAAAGAGCGCGCACGAAGCAAGGAGTCGCTTCACGTAATAGAAGTGTGTGAAATGTCTCAGCCGTCTCGTCTCGTCTTCGAAGAGCATGCTGCGTCTGTACGATGATGTATAACGTCTACAACAGGATGAGTTACATCACTAATCGTATAAATTTCTTCATGTCATAAAAGTTTCTCATAAAAACAACACACTGTTATTAAGTATTAATAACAATCTCCAAAAGTAGATTTGTACTTTTTAGGATTTTTTTAGTGTTATATATTTGTGTCCGTTAAAGTTTTTTTTTTGTTTGTTTTTGTTTTTTAAACAAATGTAAGTTTTTTTAGAATGTTTGTTTACGTCATATACACACGTGGACAAAATTGTTGGTATCCTTCGGTCAATGAAAGAAAAACTCACAATGGTCACATAAATAACTTTAATCTGACAAAAGTAATAATTAAAAAAAATTCTATGAATGTTAACCAATGAAAGTCAGATATTGCTTTTCAACCATACTTCAACGGAATTATAAAAAAAAAATAAACTCATGGAACAGGCAAAAATGATGGTACCCCTAGAAAATACTGAAAATAATGTGACCAAAGGGACATGTTAATTCAAGGTGTGTCCACTAATAAGCATCATAGGTGTCTACAATCTTGTAATCAGTCAGTGGGCCTATATATAGGGCTCCAGGTAGTCTCTGTGTTGTTTGGTGACATGGTATGTACCACACTTAACATGGACCAGAGGAAGCGAAGGAAAGAGTTGTCTCAGGAGATTCGAAAGAAAATTATAGACAAGCATGTTAAAGGTAAAGGCTATAAGACCATTTCCAAGCAGCTAGATGTTCCTGTGACTACAGTTGCACATATTATTCAGAAATGTAAGATCCATGGGACTGTAGCCAACCTCCCTGGACGTGGTCGCAGGAGGAAAATTGATGACAAATCAAAGAGATGGATAATCCGAATGGTAACAAAAGAGCCCAGAAAGACTTCTAAAGAGATCCAAGGTGAACTTCATGCTCAAGGAACATCAGTGTCAGATCACACCATCCGTCGTTGTTTGAGCCAAAGTGGATTACATGGGAGACGACCAAGGAGGACACCAGTGTTGAAAACAACTAGCCACAAAGCTTCTGGGAGAATGTCCTATGGACAGATGAGACAAAAATGGAACTTTTTGCCAAGGCACATCAGCTCTGTGTTCACAGACGGAAAAATGAAGCATATCAAGAAAAGAACACTGTCCCTACTGTCAAACATGGAGGAGGCTCTGTTATGTTCTGGGGCTGCTTTGCTGCATTTGGCACAGGGTGTCTTGAATCTGTGCAGGGTACAATGAAATCTCAAGACTATCAAGGGATTCTAGAGAGAAATGTGCTGGCCAGTGTCAGAAAGCTGGGTCTTAGTCGCAGGTCATGGGTCTTGCAACAGGACAATGACCCAAAACACACAGCTAAAAACACCCATGAATGACTAAGAGGAAAACATTGGACTATTCTAAAGTGGCCTTCTATGAGCCCGGACCTCAATCCTATTGAGCATCTTTGGCAGGAGCTGAAACATGCTGTCTGGAAAAGGCACCCTTCAAACCGGAAACAACTGGAGTAGCTTGCTCATGAGGAGTGGGCCAAAATACCTGCAGAGAGGTGCAGAAGTCTCATTGACAGTTACAGGAATCGTTTGATTGCAGTGATTGCCTCAAAAGGTTGTGCAACAAACTATTAAGTTAGGGGTACCATCATTTTTGTCCAGGCCTGTTCCATGAGTTCATTTTTTTTTTATAATTCCGTTGAAGCATGGTTGAAAAGCAATGTCTGACTTTCAGTGGTTAACCTTCATAGAATTCTAATTTATTATTACTTTTGTCAGATTAAAGTTATTTCTGTGACCATTGTGAGTTTTTCTTTCATTGACCGAAGGGTACCAACAATTTTGTCCATGTGTGTGTGTGTGTGTGTGTGTGTGTGTGTGTGTGTGTGTGTGTGTGTGTGTGTATATGTATATGTGTATATATATATGTATATGTGTGTGTGTATGTGTGTGTATAATATATATATATATATATATATATATATATATATATATATATATATATATATATATATATATACAAACATATTTGTATGTATCTTTTTTTTTTTTTGCACTGTCATTTCCTGTCTTGTTAATCTGTGGTACAAATCACTCTGTGATGAGGGTTAATCAATGATTAATCAATACATAAATCAATCATAAGTGTTTACTTTTTATCTGTTGCCAAAGAAACAGTAACCTATTAACATAAAGAATTAATCAACACCTGACGGCCAATCAGAGCGCAGGACTCTGGAGCACTCAGGCTTTAGGAAACGTTTTCTCTAAAGTGTGTGTGTGTGTGTGTGTGTGTGTGATCACAGGATATCTTCTGAGAGAGATCAAGAGAGCAGATATTGCTCTTCCCGATGGTGAGGTGAACCCCGTGGCCCCACTGCCCAAACATGTGATGGGAATTATGGTAGGATTACAGAGCTGCATTCAATCACACACACGCACTGTGTTACAGTGTGTTAATGCACTGTGTTACTGTGTAACAGGGTGTTAATGTGCGAGTGTTTTCCAGCCCAGTTTCTCTTACTGCCTTTGAACGAGTGTCTGATCAATGTCCAATCAAACCTTGATGTTTGTGTAAAATTAAATGAAATCATGAAAATGATAAACATTTAAATTAAAGGTCCTGTATTGTGCTATTTCTTTACCATTCTTACCATGTTAACACAAGTCTCAGCTTCCCCAAAGAGTGTGTGTGTGTGTGTGTGTGTGTGTGTGAGTGTTAATGCCCCAGCTGAAATTCCCTGTTTATTTTTTTTTTTACTCCTCACACTCGCTCTGAATCTCTCCAAGCTGACAAGGGGGATGAGCTCTTCTATGACATCACATAAGGGGTAAAATCTAATTGGCTTGTTTAAACCCTGAGTTTGAATGTGTGTGTGTGTTCTCAGGAGCAGCTTCAGCGGCTGGAGCTGGAGCTCAGTGAGGTCATGAGGAACAAAGAGAAGCTTCAGAAGAATCTTCTGGAACTGACTGAGTATTCACACATGCTACGCATCACGCGCAACTTCGTGCACCGCAACGCCGAGGTGCGTCTCAGCCCCGCCCACAGCGACGCAAATGCATCACTCTCACAAATACACGTCCTGTTGTATTTAATACACACGGCTTTACACAAACTGCAAACTGCTCGCTAATACTAATGCTAGCACAACACAGTCACCTCGAGCAGAATTACAGACGCTAGCTGTAACTAGCTTCTCGTAGCCCGTATGCTAGCTCCTGCTGCTAGCTCACGTCACATCTCGTTACATCACTTTCTTTTTATTTTTCTTCTGTTTCTTTTCTCTGTCTTTCCTTCTTTTCTTTTTGTAAATTTTTTTCTTTATTTTCCATAAACACATAATGGATGTATGTCTCACTTAAAGTGTGTATGTGTGTGTATGTGTGTTGTGTAAGCAGAGAGAGACGGCGCGGACGCAGTACGAAGAGTTCCCTTTCCTGGAGAAAGACTCGGCGATGGACTACGCCAGCATGCAGCGGCTCGGGGCCAAGCTCGGGTAAGGAGTGTATACACACACGCACACACGCACACACACAACCTGAATGTGCACTGATCTGAGATAAAGCATTGAGCCGATGAGAAACAGAAAGGTTTCTGTCTCAGTGTGTGACACAGCGCTCCCTGTGTCTCTCTGTCTCTGTCTCTCTCTCTCTTCGTCTCTCTCTCTCTCTCCCTCTGTCTCTCTCTCTCACTCTTCGTCTCTCTCTGTCTCTCCCTCTGTCTCTCTCTCTCCCTCTATCTCTCTCTCTCTTTCTCTCTCTCTCTCCTGTAAGTTCAACTCTGATTGACTCATCCACTCCCCCTCACTGACAGTAAAGGCTTACACTGTTTCTTTGGCAACACTTAAATGCTGTTACTAAACCAGTTTTGGGATGTTTTCAGTATTTAGATGTGGGCGTGGCTGATCTCTTGCTACAGGGTCACACACACACACACACACACACACACACACACACACGTCTTTAACACCTTTCTCCTGAGGAAGTCTGTCTCTCTGTCTGTCCCCCTGACCATCCTCCGACTCAAGATTTAAGGTTCAAAAGTGCTTTATTGGCCTGACAAACATCTGCATTCATATTGCCAAAGCAAATCTGTCTGTCATTTCCTGTCTGTCTGTCTGTTTGTTTCTCTGTTTGAGTCTCTCTGTCCCTCTGTCTGTCTTGTCTGTCTTTGCTCTGTTGCTGCCCCCCCATTTTTCTCTGACCTCATCATCTCTTGGTCTTTTAAACTCTCTCCGTTATTCTCTTTCTTTCCTTGGGTTAAGTTTTATTTATTCTCTTTCTTTCCATTTCTGCTTTTTTTTTTTCCCCCAGCAGAGGCATTTAGTGTCTCTTCCTTCCTTTCTCACTCTCCTACTCTCACTCTTTCTCTTTTTTCTTTATTATGCACTCTTGCACTCTCTCACTCTCTCTCTCTCATAAAGGAAGGAAATATGAAGCAGAGGTATTTAACCCAGTGAATGGAGCGCGATCTGTTCCTGTGCAACAACAAAATGTAAAAGAAGAGATGATCAGCAGAACAAACAAAAATATAAAGTGTGTTTATAATTAATCAATGTGTGTGATGATGTTATTTCTAGTGATTATTGTAATCTGAGCTTCACCTTTTACCTCTAGTGATCAGGTCTGAGCTTCACCTTTAATATTAATATTATACACTATATATAGACATAAAAAAAGTTAAATAATTATTTATATATTGTAACATTAAAACTAAAATGTACACTAATTGTTGGATTAGTTTCAGTTATTGAAAACACCTTGGTTTTAAATTATGAAACATTTTCTTAATTTTTAAAAAAATATTATTAAACTATTTAAAATGTAATCTTATAAATTGGTACTTTTTTATATTACAAACATAACATTTATTTATATATTTATACATGTATATTTTTTACATTAGTGTTGTACTTTAAATAAAATTAGTTTTTTTGTATTAGCAAGTTTCACATTATGAAAACTAAACCTTTTAAGTTTTATCATAGAATATTTTAAAATTATTAACAATATAAAAAAATAGCTCTATGAAATGTATAAAATGTAATTAAATTTGATATATTTTCCATATATGACAGATTTATTTGAAATATAAAGTTTTGTAAGTATGAACTGTTTATTGTATGTAAAGACGTGTCCTAATGTATGAGCGGGTTTTGGAGCTGAAACCCTGATGGCGCTCTCCCTCAATTACCCCCCCCCCGCCCCCCTCCCACTGCAGGTTTATCTCAGGTCTGATCCCGAGTGTGAAGATCGAGGCGTTCGAGCGCATGCTGTGGCGAGTGTGTAAAGGCTACACCATCCTCAGCTACGCCGAGATCCAGGAGAGCCTGGAGGACCCGAGCACGGTCAGTCTCTCTCACGCACACACGTCCGTTTCCATGGTCTTAACCTCACCCTGAGAGGTGTGTCATCACAATCACGAGGAAACGTATTCTGCATACAAATCCTGTGTGTGTATGTGTGTGTGTATGTGTGTGTGTATGTGTGTATGTGTGTGTGTATGTGTGTGTGTATGTGTGTGTGTATGTGTGTGTGTATGTGTGTGTGTATGTGTGTGTGTATGTGTGTGTGTGTGTGTGTGTATGTGTGTGTGTGTGTGTGTGTGTGTGTGTACACATTTGCATTTGCAAACATTTAAATCCCATCGTGTGTGTCTTACGAGCTCACGGCCGAGAGAAGCACGAGGTTAAACATCTAATCGTGAAGGTTTATAATCACTGTAATGATGTTTCTGTTGTTTATTATTTTCCTCATTACTGTTGTGTTCAGCAGGAATAAAATAATAGACAAGTAACACATTAAACCTGAAATTAAATAAATAATGGATAATTATTAGTAGTAGTTTAAATTGCTTAAGTGTGTGTGTGTGTGTGTGTGTGTGTGTGTGTGTGTGTGTGTGTGATTTTTTTTTCCTTATTACAAATTTTTAACGTTTGCAAACTATATTGACTTTTTGTGGGACGTAATTCTGGGAAAAATTCTAACTATTTTTGATAACCAATATGTTGTAGTAATATATTATTATAATATAGTAACAGTAGTAATAATAATAATAATAATGTTATTGTCTATAACGTTTAAAGAAATATTAAATATTTTTATCAAATTAAACACACAGAAAATAAATGAATTAAAATAATTACAATATATATTAAATAAAAAATAGACAAATCCAAAATACACATTATATTTTTGTTTTTACAGATCGTGCCCAGCAGGTTTGTTTGTTTGTTTGTTTGTTTTTTAAATGTTGTTTGGCTGTTTATTTCTTTTATTCCACCTTTTGCGATGCTGGACTTAGGAGACACACAGTACATCGTGGTGGTTTGTAAGATTGTAGGATTGTAAAGATCTAAAATAAACGCAGACGTATAAAAGTCGATGCACGACTGAGAAACCTTCCTAAACCATGCAAAAGTCACATGACCGCCATCTTCCTACTTGTTTATATCTCGTACTTTTCCGCTTTTAATCAGATATCATAACGCGCTCTAGTCACGTGACATTTACATATGAAAAGGATGTCCTGTTGTATTTGACTGCGTTTATTTTCGGGGGGGTTTTGTAAACACTTTTGTTTGTTTTAACTTAATCAGTATTTAAATCATGGATTAAACATCTGGATGTTAAAACCACAATTATGAGTTTATTCAGATTGTTGTTGAGATAAATCATACAGCTTTGAAGGAGCTTGTAATAATTCTGGTGTGTGTGTGTGTGTGTGTTGCTTTGTCTCTGACAGGGCGAGTCCACCCGCAGTGCCGTCTTCCTCATCTCCTACTGGGGCGAACAGATCGGCCAGAAAGTCAAGAAGATCTGCGACTGGTAACGACTCTCTTTAAACGTCCCCTAAGTGTTTTATTCGTCCTGGAACACGTGAACACGTCCCCCGTGTGTGTGCGTGCGCGTGTGTTATTTCGGTTATTTATCTGTTAAATCGGACATGAGGTGTTTCCTCCTCAGCTACCACTGCCATCTTTACCCATACCCTAACAGCAACGAGGAGAGGAATGACGTGGTCGAGGGTCTGCGCACGCGCATCCAGGACCTGCACACCGTGAGTTCAGCCGCCTCATCGACGCCGAGCTCTGATTGGCTCACAGGCACCTTAGACTCAAAATGGATAAAATAAAGATAAAATAGTTTAACCTCAGTGTGCGTGTGAGTAACTCCTCCACAGTGTGCACTGAGAGCATGTGATGTATCATGTGACCGAGCCTCGTGGTGTGTGTGTGTGTGTGTGTGTGTGCGTGTGTGTGTGTGTGTGTGCAAGTGCACTGTAGTCTCTGCAGAGTTATTTGATCTGAGGCGTTGTGTCAAATGTTTTAGCTTTGCATGCAACAACGATAAACTCGCGCGCGCGCACACAAACACACACACACTTTGTTTCATTGTAAATTTGATCTCATAAACCATAATTGTATCAAATAAACATAAAAAAGTAAATAAATTAATTCAAAATAAAAATTTACTGCAAACTTCTGAAATACTGATGAGAAAAAAAATTCCTCAGAAAAGTCCTACATTTTTAGATTTTTAAGTTCATGGATTTGAGTTTACTACTTGAAGCTTTTTGTTGGTACTGATATCGAGCGTAGCGACAGGTTTCCAGCGTAACGGCTTTCCCCGCCCCCAGGTTCTCCACCGGACTGAGGACTACCTGAGGCAGGTGCTGAACAGGGCGTCGGAGTCCGTGTACCCCTGGGTGATCCAGGTGAAGAAGATGAAGGCCATCTACCACATCCTCAACCTGTGCAGCTTCGACGTCACCAACAAGTGCCTGATCGCCGAGGTGTGGTGCCCCGTTAACGACCTGCCTGCCCTGCGGAGGGCGCTAGAGGAAGGCTCGGTGAGTCTCAAGAGCCATGGCGGGGTTTGAACTGAGCACCAGTACATTTCCAGTACTCTGGAAAGAATAGGAACAACAGGTTTAGATCGGCAACAAAAACGTTCATGTTTATTAATAACAGAATATTTTCGTAGTCTTATATATCTATATATTGGCCCCACCCTTTTTTCCGGTATTAATATTTCTCTTCTGTTGTTTGATGATGCAGTGGTGCCTCGGCACATGAACGCAGAATTTAAACTTAAGAATTTTTGTCATAAGGACTAAAATTTTGCCAAAGAAATGTCTTCACAATAGGAAGTCCCGCTTTTAGAGCTCACCTTGAAATGACGGCTTGCTAGTTAAACGTATTCAGTTTAAAGAAAGAAACAAAACGTCTGCACATTTAACCTGCTAGCTTTCTTTATATTAGTTTTCGTCACAGATCTGCGTGTTAAGACATGAAGTGTTTCCATATTCATGAGTGTCGTGTCATGATGTGAAGGTAGTGAAGTCTGTTGTACTGTTATGTGTTTTCTCCTTGTTAGAGCTGACACTGTTGAAATCTTGACTCGATTTCCTGTGTGTCTATTTTCAGAGGAAAAGTGGCGCAACCGTTCCCTCTTTCGTCAATCGCATTCCCAGTAACGACACTCCGCCCACGCTCATACGCACCAACAAGTTCACCTCCGGCTTTCAGAACATCGTGGACGCTTACGGAGTGGGCTGCTACAGGGAGGTGAACCCAGGTGGGTCAGGGCGGTGACGGGACAGGAGGAAACCGCAAGACCAAAGCTTTCAGGATTGTTATTTCTTTGTTTGTTCCTCCTGCCCCAAGAACTTTCTCAGTATAGCTGCCATTAAATAAAGGTTCTTTATATGCCTTTATTATCTCCTACGATGCTGAATTGTTTATACTCCTCAATTCAATTGTGATGTAATGTCAAAAAATCTGAGACCAATTAGATGCAGGAAAATTAATTCTTGATAATGAATTTTGACACTGAAGTGATGTGTACGTTTGAATTGTGCACAATTAGACAGTTAATACCATTTTTAGAAAAACGTTTATGGACTTTGAGCTAACATCTCAAAATATCGATTAGCTAAAGGCTAACCTACTGTAGGCTTCTTCTGCTTTTAGTTGCGTTTTAACTTTTCTGTCGCTAAATATTCTGGATGTCACTGTGACCTTTTGTTTATTATTTTGTTATTTGTGAGAAAAGCATAAAAAAATGATGGGTAATATTTACTAAGGTCCAGAACATGATGGTTGTTTATGGTTTTGTTCTGATTGGCTAAAAAAAAAATGTACTTCCACACAGAGGTTTTTTTCTTCTAGTACATCGGTTCCCATCCAATAAGTCACATTACCGCCACCTCCTGGTCTCGAGCTCCATCATTTTCCTTTCAGTTTAACTTCTCTTTTATTAAATACTGTTTACTTTGTCACAGTGTACTCAACATTTCCACACTCCTGTTGGTCCTCCGCTGAAGGAGGGAGAGAGAGATCCTCTTTGTCCTTTTTCTCTGTGGTTGTGTTTAGCGGTAAATTTTTCTTCTAAAGCTACAGACACTGAATCGACGTGTTCTGAAAAGGAGTGAAACAGAAAGAAAATCAAGCAGTGAGGGAACAGGATCAGGGTTGTTTTTGAGCTGGAACTTTAACACACACCTTTTTGAAGACCTTGAAGTCTTAAGCAAACTTGTTTAAAAGAATGATTATATTTGACCTTTAAAATTATTAAATAGATAGGTAGATAGATGGATGGATGGAGTGCATTACTGATTTCAGGTACAATGAGCTTTTCACAGCATGACATCATCACTGGATTTAAAGTATATTTAAAAGCCAGTGATGGAATTAATTCCATGTTGAAATATTATGAATGTGAATTGGCTTAAAAACTGTTCTCCCCTCGAAGACCGCTCGTGTTTTATGGACTTTTGTACTTACTAGGAATTTTTAGTTGATGCTGCTCACTTTGTGGACGGGTTCTGGTTAGTTAGACCTCCAGACTCATGTTTCCTCGTGTCCCCGTGTCTCACAGCTCCGTACACCATCATCACGTTCCCCTTTCTGTTCGCCGTGATGTTCGGAGACCTCGGCCACGGGCTCATCATGTCCCTCTTCGCCTTCTGGATGGTTCTGTACGAGAAGGACCGAAGACTGACGAAAACCAGGAATGAGGTGCGCTAACATTTTAATGTTGTAGCTTTTGATTTTTTACAAAAAAAAATTTCTAGAAATTCCTTCAGGATCAATTAAGTATCTATCTTCAAGACTGATAGGTGCTTTATTGGCAGGACAAATATTTACATTCATATTGCCAAAGCTTAGAAAAATAAGTCTCAAGAAAATAACAGGAGGAGATGGATTAAAAAGCAGAATAATATAGAAAGAGTAATAATAAATAAATGTGTATAAAATTAAAGAGTACAGATATTTAGTTAAAGTCAAAGATAAAATGACTCTTGAACATTGTAAAAAAAAGAAAAAAGCATATATACTGTACATATTTACCTAATAATAATAATAATAATAATAATAATCTTTTTATCTATTAATCTATCAAGACACACTCTCTCCATCTCTCCATCTGATGCGTGGCTCTGGTTGTTTGTTTCAGTTCTTGAGCACATTTTTCGAGGGCCGCTACATCATCCTGTTGATGGGGATTTTTTCCGTCTACACCGGGTTCATCTATAACGACTGTTTCTCCAAGTCTCTGAACATGTTCGACTCGGGGTGGAGCGTGAAGGCCATGTTCGACCACGGACCGTGGAAGTGAGTCTCAGTTTATTCTGATTCTGTAGGTTTATACAGGAAGGCGTCGTCTCGGTTTCTTTATTGATTGATTATTTATTTTAAAAACTGTTATTGGTTATTTTACCTTTCTATTTATTAATATTCCTAATCATCATTATTTAAAACATTTAAATGCAAAAAAAGAACATTGTCAAAATTGTTAAAATATTTCTTTATTAATTCATTTGTTACTTAAAAAAAGAATAATAAAGCGTTAAATTTCACTCCATTTTGTTAAAAATTATTTTAAGCTATTTTAAAAATGAAATGACTTGACTTTGGTTTTGTTGCAGTTACAATATTAAAAAAATATATTTTTCTATTTTAGTTAACTCTAACTTGTTTTTAATAAGAAAAATAGAACTTAAATTCATAAAATCTACATTTTAAGATTATATTATATTATTATTATATCATATTTTTTTTCATAGAATTATTAATTATTTTCTTTCAGGCAAAATTTATTTTTGTGCCTCATGTCCTACTTTTTTCACACATTTTATCTTCTTTTTCTTCAGAGGGCATGTGCTAATGTTGTTGTGTTGGTGTTGCAGGAACGACACACTACGCTCGAACAGTTTCCTCACACTCGACCCGAACATCACCGGCGTCTTTAACGGGCCGTACCCTTTCGGCATTGATCCGGTAAGTGTCTCGATCTGTGTTCCCACATTTATTACACAACATTGTAACAACCACCTGGAATACCACGATTTATCCCCTAGCAACACCCTAGCAACACCCTAGCAACAATACAGGACTTGATTAAGCTCTCTTGACATTTTTTTTTTCAAAAATGAAATGATTTAAGGTCCTTGTTTTAGTAAACAGAATTTTTGTTTGTTTGTTCGTTTGTTTGGTTTAGATTTGGAACCTCGCATCAAACCGGCTGACGTTCCTGAACTCGTACAAGATGAAGATGTCTGTGATTTTGGGGATTGTTCACATGAGCTTCGGGGTCGTCCTGGGCGTCTTTAACCACCTGTGAGTCACCGAGTTCTAAATTCTGATTGGTTGACAGTTGTTGATTAATTCTCTGTAACAGGGCGTCTGATAGTGCGGGTTGCAATAAACTTTATCGTTTCCATAGTAACAGCTTATACCAGTGTAAAATTTTAGCATTGTGAAATCTCACTTTGCTTCATCACCACTCTGGAGTGTGGTGCGTGAACTCATATCCTGAATCCTGGCTCTAAAGCCCTTTTTTCTGTTAGTAAATATATGATATATATATCAAATAAATATGATATGTTAATAGGGGAGCTGTGTTGCTCATTAGTCCCTTACACCGAGCCTCATTTTGTTCTCAGACACTTCAGGAGGAAGTTCAACCTCTACCTGGTGTTCCTGCCGGAGTTGCTCTTCCTGCTCTGTCTCTTCGGCTACTTGGTCTTTATGATCGTCTACAAGTGGCTGTCCTTCACGGCGAGAGACTCTCAGCGAGCTCCCAGCATCCTCATCCACTTCATTAATATGTTCCTCATGCAGGGAGGCCCGGGACAGTCGCTCTACACAGGACAGGTGAGTGAGCGAACTGGAGAGAGAGAGGGAGGGAGGGAAGAAGACGCACAGCCACATGATCATCCAATTAAAAACTCCCTTGCAGGAGAAACACATGGCCTATTTTTTTTTATTAAAAAAAAAGAATTTGAATAATGTTGAGTGTTTGTGTATCGCAGACAGGACTGCAGGTCTTCCTGTTACTCATCGCTCTTCTCAGTGTCCCTGTGCTGCTGTTGGGGAAGCCGCTCTACCTCTACTGGCTTCACAAGGGCAGAAATCGCTTGGGCATGTACAGGGTGAGAATGTAATATGTATAGGTCGACCCCACAGCATTAATAGTAAACAATTTCTTAAAGATTTTAAAAAAAATTAAAACTCGGGTGTTAAGTGTATACATTCCAATATTTATGCACAATAAAATAAAATCGATTTGTGTGTTTTTCAACCTAAATCTACATTGTGTAGTTTTAGGGAATTTGGCGACCTCTCTGGTAGAAACTAATTCGTTGACACTGTGTGTATGTGTGTATGTGTGTATGTGTGTGTGTGTGTGTGTGTGTGTGTGTGTGTGTGTGTGTGTGTGTGTGTGTGTGTGCGCAGGGGTATGAGCGCGTACGGCGCAGCAGTGATGAGGAGATCTCTCTCATGCGCTCCCAAGATTTAGAAGAGGGCACCAGCCTGGACAGTCACTCCAGCAGTTCAGACGGCCAATCAGAAGAGGTAACCCACTACACGCCTTCATCTCATTGGCCCGTGGCTTGTCGCTCGCATTGACTCATGGTGATTTTTTGCTGCAGAATGTGGAATTTATTTCTTGCTCATGAGCAGCGTTAACTGGACCTGTGGGCTAGGGGGCGCTCCTCATAGCTGATTGATTACTTGTGTAACAAAAATTTAAATATTTAGTGGTGATTAGACTTAGACCCAGAGCCTAACCTCATTTTTTATTATTATTTTTTTCATTCCAGTTCGATTTTGCCGACGTGTTCCTGCACCAGTCAATACACACTATTGAATACTGCCTGGGCTGCATCTCCAACACCGCGTCCTACCTCCGACTGTGGGCCCTCAGTCTGGCACATGCGCGTGAGTCCATCTACACACACCTTCCTGTCTGTGATCCATCACCAAAGCCTGTTTGCGTGTTTTTATTATGATAAGAATTGACATTTCGACCAGAGTCAAATTTCTCACAGTGTACTGTTGCACCATCACACCTCCAGGGTCGTGGGTTCGCTCCTGAGCCACAGTGTGGAATTTCACATTTGCTGTTTGGCTTCATGGGTTTCCTCAGTGTTTTCCGGTTTCCTCCTGCTTCCCCAAAAATAATCGCAGTAGCTGAACTGGCTTTGATAAAATGCTCCTTGGAGAACAGCAACCAGAAAATGTTTGTGGTGTGTGTATTGACGTCCTCAATGTTTTATTTATTTATTTATTTTTTACGTTTAAGCCTTTGACAGACGCCCTTATCCAGACGACTTACATTTTTATCTCATTATACATCTGAGCAGTTAAGGTTAAGGGCCGTGCTCAAGGGCCCAACAGGGACAACTTGGTGGTTGTGGGAATTGAACCTTGAACCGTCCGAACCATAGTTTAATGCCTTAGTCCAATCCCTTAACCACTGAACTACCCCTCACTCCTGTTTTTTTGTGTGTGTTCAGAGCTGTCGGAGGTGCTGTGGGCGATGGTGATGCGCGTCGGGTTGCGCGTAGACAACGGCGCTGGAGTGCTGCTCCTCATCCCTGTATTCGGCTTCTTTGCCGTCCTGACCATCTTCATCCTGTTAGTGATGGAGGGACTCTCCGCTTTCCTGCACGCACTGCGCCTCCACTGGTCAGTAGAAAAAAGAAGAAGAAAAAACGCTTTAACAAATTGCCATGTTTGTTTGATGCCTGTGCATTTATTCACAAACAGACGGGCAAACTACACCATAAAACTAATACAATAATGGTCAATGTTGAGACGGAGCAATGTCTGTCTGCTTATCTGTAGTTTTTGTGACCGAGAAATAGACTAATTAATTCAATTAATCAATATTCAAAAAGAATTTTACCTATTAAAACTGATGATGTTTGTTTTGCATCATGTTTCTCAGCATGTAATTCGCACACGTATTCACTTGTTCACCACAAGAGGGCAGACTTGCAGTTCAGGTGACGCATGGTGTCAAGTCAAGTCAATTTTATTTATATAGCGCTTTTAACAATTGACATTGTCGCAAAGCAGCTTTACACAATAAAAAGAAGTAAGTTTTTATGCAATGTATATGAATCAAAATGATAAGATTGTCCCTGATGAGCAAGCCGAGGGCGACGGTGGCAAGGAAAAACTCCCTGAGATGGTAATAGGAAGAAACCTTGAGAGGAACCAGACTCAACAGGGAACCCATCCTCATCTGGGTGATAACGGATAGCAGGAATTGCTCAGCATAATAATGTGTAAGACTGGAAGTTCAGTATAACAGGAGATGTGTTAAAATTAAAATGAGTCCAGTTTGTTCCCGAGGCTCAGGTAGACTGTAGGGGATTCCGGTCCTGAGTTATCGAACAACTGAAGTCACAGGTCCCCAGAGCATCACTCGATGACAGGACAGTCTTCATGGAAACCATCCCCAGCCACCATACGAATCCCGGCAGACCACACGGGGCATCCATGCGACGAGATCTCCAACCAGAAGCAGGACTCCAGGATGGGTTAGACGGGCTCCAAGAGGGCAGAGGGGTCTGGATCACTGGCAACTCAGGAGCGAAACATGTATAGCTCGACAGAGAGACAGAGAGAGGGAAAGAAGAGGGGGAGAGAGAGAGAGGAGAGAGCAGAAAAGGAGAGAACAGAAAATAAGGAGAGATGGCAGTTAGGTATGGTCACAGTCAACATGTATAAGGTGAATGTATATTTAGTGCAAAGTGCAAGCAGAGACTCCGGCAGGACTAACTATAACAGCATAACTAAAAGGGAGAGCCAGAAGGAAACACAAACATGAGGGCTCCCTGAGATGTAAAGCAACCAATCACCTCACCGTCAACAAACCTGAGTGAACAATGAGAATGGGGAGGACAGCATCTAAACATACCAGTTCACCAGAATACTCTACGTCCATGAGTCCCCCAGATCTGCTCCTTTACCTAAGGTTAATCTATTTACAAAAATGCTTGGCTAAATAAATAGGTTTTTAGCCTAGACTTAAACACTGAGACTGTGTCTGAGTCCCGAACATTAATAGGAAGACTATTCCATAACTTCGGGGCTTTGTAAGAAAAAGCTCTGCCCCCTGCTGTAGTTTTAATAATACGTGGTACTGACAGGCAGCCTGCATTTTTTGATCGAAGTAGGCGTGGCGGATTGTAAGACACTAACAGTTCACTCAAATACTGTGGCGCGAGTCCATTTAGTGCTTTAAATGTCAAAAGTAGTATCTTAAAATCGATGCGAAATTTCACAGGGAGCCGGATGTTGTATTTTCAGTAGACTTGTAATTTTTTGCAGTGAAGGGGGAAAACATTTGCTTCTCAGTGATTAACTAAATATTGATAATGTGTTTAAATATCTGTGCAAAATAGTTGCAACCCTACTCAGAAATATTGATTACGTATGTAGATTTTCGTGCTGTGCTATTTTAATTTATAATGTCATAAGATTAATCAATCTCTCTCTCTCTCTTTCTCTCAGGGTGGAGTTTCAGAATAAATTCTACAGCGGTGCTGGAACCAAGTTCTCGCCGTTCGCCTTCTCTCTGCTTCACACGAGCTTCGAGGGTGAAGGATTGCTCTGAACATTGTGAGCTCAGAGGAATCAGAGTGTTTCTGGAACAGATCGAGCCTCGATGCTGTAGAACGTTCTCCTTGTAGTGTGTGTGTTTGTATACAGAGTGTTGCACTGACTGCCTTAAAAGATCAGCCAAATAACGAGACTGTGAAAGAGGTTTCCTCATGTAGGACGTTCGTTTTAATCAGCGCCTCCCAACGGTGTCCAGCTCATGAGCTGCCTGAAAGTTCCCTCCGCCTGGGGGGGAAACACTGGGGGGACAACAAAGCAAAACAAAAAAAAATAAGCGAGCATCCATACACTGTTTGTGTAATTAGTGTACTTTGTGAGAGATTTCCTGCCTGGATCACATCAGATGGCAGTGATCGCATAAAAGGAATATTCCTGAAAAAGAAATGATGAATAAATATTTCTTAATTATCACATAAATATTCCACACACACACCATTCAAGTCACACACGCACACCCAAAGGCAGCAATTTAAACCCATCTTTTTTTTGCGGCTACTTTTATAGAGTTCACACTCCGAATGTTTCTGTCAGTCCGTTGCTTGTACACTGTGTATAACGTGCAGATTATATTTTTCTTTTTCTCAACAGATGAAACAGTGTGTGTAAACACTGTTACCTAACAGTGCCTCATAAGAGTAGGTAATTACTAAGTCGAACATGTTTAGCTAGCTCATCTGTAGTCATTAATACAAACAAGGTGAAGTGATGATGATGGTGGAAATTATCTCATAATGTTCAGGATATCAACATTTCCCTCAGATTTGTTGATACTCTTTCAAGAAAAGCCTCTGTTCAAGTAAAATTATTCATACTGTATATTACACTTGGCATCAACTGCAAACCTGCTCTTTAGACAGCATGGAAATCTTTCTAAAACTGTGAACGTCCCAAAAGAAAAAAACTGCTATGCATTTGCTTTCCCGTGGTGTAAAGTTGTGAGAACGATGTTGCTAGGCAACTGAAAAACACGAACACTTCATTTAAGCTAGTTAATGATGACGTAGACTTTCTTATTGACAGTTCAGCTCGGGAAAATGTTGTTTTCCTCTCATGTGGAGTTAAAATTTCTGGAAAAGATTCCATATGACTAAAAACAACACTTTAATTAGACGTAACTATGGTGGAATTAGCAGTAGCGTTCACTTAACAACTAGTTCGAAGTGTAGTTTTAGGTAACATTGCACTATAAGTCTTTATTTTTCAGGCAAAAAACAACACTCTCAGTATTCAAATGATTTTGAGACGATGTGAGAATGCAACTGAGAAGCGTGGCAGCTGTTATAGGCTAATAAGTACTCAGAATTCGGTAAATTACGAGAAAAGAAAGGAAAAATGGCTTAATTCTAACTATAATGGTATTTTGTAATTTCAGTTAGCATCCACTGCTTACCAAAGTTAATGCATTCTAATAGTTAAAGTTACTTACATAAAAAAAATTTAAATAAAAAAATGCTAAAAAAAAAAAAAAAAGTTAACAGAAATGTTACACTTTTCTCAACATGACCTGCTCACTATTCACATTGTAAAAAAAATAAAAAGGTGAAAACCCTGTGTTGCTAGTCAACCTGGAAATATAGATGCTAATCAGCTAGCTAAGGGCGAAGTCTAAGTCTTTAATGAGAACAATGTAAGTCATAGTCAAGGTAACAAAATTAGTGAAACATAACACTCAGGAAAATCAACATTTACCTCAGAAGTGTTCATGAAAAGATTGGTATGGCTAAAATCACACTGTATTTACACTTGGTCGCTAGCTGAAATTTTGCTAGGTTTCACCGTATTGAGAATCTCGTTACGTCTCATAGTGTGGAATCTTTTTCGTAAACTCAGCGGACATATGACTTTTATACAATTATTCTTTAAAAGTCATAAATAATTAAAACAACTTTTTAGCCATCAATGCTAAGAGTAATTACGTTGTAATTGTAGTGTTATTAAGAGTCCTCTTTTGGGCAATTTCTGAACATATTTGAGGAAAATGTTGATATTCTTAAGACTTTTGTCTCATTCTTACCCTCTCTTTTCCTTTACATTTTGTTTTTTAAGATGTGCCTAAGTTCCAGCTAGCTAAATTGTTACATATAGCTGTTATGCTAGCTGATGTTGACCTGTGTAGCAGGTACAATTGTATGACTTTCCAGACACAGTTTTTATGTTTTAACCGCACGTGGCCTGTTTCTCTGAGGTGAACTGTACATTTGAGACATGGCTTTAAAAGACCCAAGTCTATTTTTATATGTATTTTTCTGCAACTGTGTATATAGTGTATAAGTATTTGGTTTCGTGTTGGAAGATGGTTGGTGTTGAACACCAGTGATATTTTGTTAGCTTGTTAACTTTTCCAGTGGTTTATATGACTTGCATAAATTTTTGTAAGAGTTAACATTTTTGACTAAAACACTACAAAGCTCGTTGTTGATATACTAAGCGCATAGCGTCAGGGTTTGTTAGCTATAGCCAACTTTATGCTAACCGGAATATTTGTTTAACACGTGTATATTAAAGTGTATCTTTAAACACGAAGCAATCATCAGTTTTAATTCAACCACATCTGTATCATTTCTTTATTCGCCAAAATATAAACTTGTGTTTGGAATATATTTTATTGGCCCTAAAATATTAACATGCAAAAACTAAATTTATATAAACATTTTCTGTCTGATCAGTTCCTTTACTCCTTTTTCTTAATAGTTTTCTTTAAACACAGCTGTAATGATTGTGTTTGAGAGAGACAGAGAGAGACTGATTCTTGATTCATTAAACTTACAGATTTTAGTTTATTTATTGAATGTAATTAATCCAGGTTTGGTTGTATAGTTGGTGGGTTTTTTTTTTTTTTTTTTTTTTGAAGCTCTTATATTCATTTCTCTGTGGATTTTTAGATCATTTTGTTTCCTCTTTCCAAAAGAATTGAGTTGATAAATTGTTTGATTCTGAAAATAAATATTTTTATTTTCTGGAAATCTTTGCTTTGTTGATTGATAATGTTTAACGATGTTAGACGACAGTGTGCCGCCATCTTGGACACAAGTCCCTGGAATAAAAGCTCTTACCCCTCAGTGGGATTTTTCCGGATAAATAAATAACAAATAAATAAACGATCCATACTTGTAAGGGAGTAACAGTATGAAAGTCCTGTTTTTTCCTTTTACAGAACAAGTTTACAGTAAACGGGAAAAAAAATCATTTGATTAACTAGCAATTTAACGTATAAACCTTTTAAAAAACAGCCACAAGAAAAATATATTATTTTAATAATGAGGCAAAGCAGCTTTACAGAAAATACATTAGAAATTTAGAGGAACAGACTCGACAGGTGTGTCCTCATATGTGTGTGGTATAAGGCTGAAAGTTCAATTATATAACAGTAAAGATGTTTGAGTTAATATTCACATAATCACTGATGGAGGCTGGGATACAGAACTGTTCATGGCAAAAGTGATTGCAGACAAAAGCCATCACAGAAAAAACACCAGTAACAGCAGCTAGACTTTATTCGTTATTCCTAAAACATACAGATTTTTTTTCTTAACTCACAATCTTACTTTATACCTAAAATGCTGTAACTCTTTCTCACAATGGCATAGAAATATTATCTGATTTTATGGGATGGGATGATCCGCTGTGGCGACCCCTCGATGGAGCAGCTGAAAGACTTATAACAACATACTGTACATACTTTATAACCAAGTGGCATGGTGGTGTAGTGGTTAGCACTGTCGTCTTGCACCTCCAGCATTAAGGGTTCGATTCCCACCATTCTGCCTGTGCTTGGTGGGTTTCCTCCGGGTACACCGGTTTCCTCCCAAAGATGCTCCAAAGACATACGTTCCCAAATTGCTGTGGTGTGTGTGTGTGTGTGTGTGTGATGGCTTGGCATGCTGTCCACTTGTGATCTTCTGGGATATGATCCTGGCCCCAGTGACTCTGTATACAGGATCAAATGGTATAAATGATGAGTGAGTGAATGAACAAATGTAAATTATGACCATATTCTTAAAATCTTTTATTTATTTTTTTGGTTGTTTATTCATTCCTTTATGCACCTCAGTATGTATGTATGTATGTATGTATGTATGTAAATTTATTTATTTATTTATTTATTAGTTTTTAGTACAGAGCAGATTTAGGACTTTTACTGTGACACCACACGGAGCGCGCGCGCGGAGCGGGGCAACCCTGTCTAGAGCACGCGCGTGCGGTTGCCATGGCAGCGGCAAACTTTCAGGCACAGCTGTGGTGTTAGCCACTTGAGCTAAAGGAGCCGGGTTTCAGTATATTTTAAGGTTTATACAGCAATTTATTTATTCTTCTATGTTAGTAGTCTGTCTTACTTTGCCGCCCGTATCATTTATTGGCTGTTAATTAATGACGTCATAATTAACGCACCTGAATAATTCGGGTAAATTGCAGCAGAGTTACTGACCTCATCCACTGTGAGTGTGCAAGTGCTGTAACTGAGGGGAGAGAGCTGAGTGTGAGTTAAATGTCTGTACACACTGTGAGTGTCTGTTAACTATCAGAACTAAATCTCTGTCTCTTTTATTTTACATACATTTATTTATTATTACTCGTTTTATACTGTTCTGTTTTCTGTTTGTTTGTTTTATCGTCTTGTCTTTTAAATTTTTTATTTATTTATCTTCTTTTTTTTTTTTTACCATCTACTGTATTTATCCTTCCAGTAAAGCACCTTTGAATCCTGACTCGTGAGTGACGTGGTGTAACAGTGTAACAGTAGTGAGTGTGAACGCTAGTGAGCTGTGCCGCGCCTTCACAGGGACCATGTGTGAAAGCGAGGGCGAGACGGATCTAAACGACGCGCGGCTGCAGTGGATCCGAGAGCGCGTTCACGCGTCTCTTCACCTGCACGAGCCCGGCTGCTTCGAGGAGCTGATGAGACGCGGAGATGGAGAGGAGAAGAGGAAAATCATTCAGTTCTTAAACCAGGTCTCTGAGGAGGAGTCCACTTCAGTACTGCTGTTTTACAAGAAGATCCACAAGGAAGAAGTGGAGCTGATCATTTCTACAGGTATTACACTGCGCACAAGGCTTAGGCGCTGCAATATCTGTAGTACATATTTTTCTTATATATCTTCATCATGTCTGCATTATTATGTACAAACATACATTAGCACTGCGGCCTCACACCTCCAGGATCCGGGTTAGAATACCACCTCAGGGTCTGTGTGTGTGCATGGAGATTGAATGTTCTCTCCGTGCTTGGTGGTTTTCCTCTGGGTACTCCAGGTTCCTTTATTAGGTTACTTATTAGGCATTAGGTTACTTGGCGTTTCCAAATTGCCCGTAGTGTGTGAATATGAGTGCATGTGTGAATGAATGTTGACCAGTGGTCCTACCACAGTCGTAAAAATGAATACAATGGTCACGTTGCCTACTGTAGCTGGACTACAGAAGCTCCTAGATGGATGGATGCATGGATGGGTGGATGGATGGTCCTACGGATAGTTCAGTGCCTAAGACTTTCCCTTTACATAAGCAAAAATGCCTTCAAAACATTTCTGCATAAAGAAACTTCTGCAAAGAGCACTAAAGAATAATAAAATAAACATAATCAATATTCGATGTGATATCTTGGATGGAGTTTGATGAATATTCGATGTGATATCTTGGATGGAGTTTGATGCACAGTGTTTGCATGTTCTCCCTGTACTTGGTGGGTTTCCACCCACAGTACAAAGACATGCAGGTTATGCTAACTGGTGTTCCCATATTGCAAAGAACTTCCCAAATGCATAAATAAATAATATTACAGAAGAATGTTTGCTGTGCCTGCAAAGAAAGCAACATATTATATGAGAGATCAGTTTTTATATTGAAACCAAAAAAAAAAAAGACCTACTATAGGCTCCTGGGTTTTGCATGAAGACAGAAATCAGCGATTGTGACAAAGTTATCAGAAGATCTCTGGCATATTCTCCAGCACGCTCAGTAAAACCTACTAGCTGTTTCACTTAAAAAACTGCACACATCTGTATTTAAAACTACTGATTATTTTTGAGCAAAATGTTTTTGCACTATATATTGATTCATGTGTTTATTTTATTACTCTTTAGTGACTTTATTGAGGCGTTTGTCTGTTGATTTTATATATTGTGTTTGATTAGATATGTGTGTGATGTGATTTTAATTATGTATTATTATTATTATTATTATTTTATTATTACATTATTTTATTAGTTATGTGAAGCAGTTTGGGGCATTCTTGTTGTTAAAGTGCTATACAAATAAAGATGAATTGAGTTGAGTTTATTTTGTGTGAAAATGTTTTCAAAAGCATATTTTTCTTGTGGCTGTTTTCTATATGCACCCAAGACTTTTGCGCAGCACTGTAAGTAAAACAGCTGTTAGGTTTTACTGAGTGAGCTGGAGAATATGAGTTCTTCCGTCTTGCTCCTTTCTGTTTTCATGCTCCAAAACCCAGGAGACTCCATTAAGGTTTTGTTTGTTTGTTTTTGTCTGAAAACTGGTATGTCGTGTTGTATGTTGCTTTCTTTACAGGCATGCTAATGTTGAAGGTATGTTTGTAAATAGTGAATGATTTTAATGCAGACATGATAAACATATATAACATCATCTGTACTACAGATAATGTAGTGGCTTCGTAATATTCTTAAAATAAAAAAGTTTTTAAAAACACTTAGTTTATGTCTAAACTATATATATATATATAATTGTTTACATGTTGTATAAATATTAACATTCCAGTCTGAAGTCCCTGAGTACATATTTTATTTAATCTGATTGTTCAATCAGAAAAGTCAAAGGAATCTTCAGATTCTGAGGAGGACGAAGATGAGGTGAGATCATCTGGTGTCTCTCGGATCGACAATCCCATCTCTGAAGGAGAGAGATCTCCCACAGAGGGTAGGAAATTACATACAGTGGCAGGCAAAACTGCCACAAAAGCAAGGATAAAACTCTGCTCAATAATTTACACCTGCACTACTCTCATGCAGAAAGAATTTTAAGAATTCACCTGATTTTGAGAGTAAAATATTGTAATTCCGTAGCCAACACTAGCTCGTAATCAGGTACTGTAAGTTTGTATGTGGGCATAATTGCAGAAGTTAAGACATTTAATACACCGAAACAAACTATAACAATAACCAAAACAGACACAGAGCGGCGATGCTCATCACACAACAGCTTAAACAGTGATTACACAAACCGACCAGATGTGAGAACAAAGACTGATTAATTAGACAAAACTTCAATATTAATAATAAGTAGGACCCTAACCAAGAACACTGGTGGACCCAATACCAGAGGTGGAAAATAAAGAATGACATTTATTCACGTTACAGTAATTGAGTATTTTATTTTGCGTACTTCTACTTTTTAAAGTAGTTTTTAAAATCTGTAATTTTACTTTACTTAAGTATGTTTTGTTAGAAGTATTGTACTTCGCTACATTTTAAATCATATTTGTTTCTGAGTAAAAAATAAATGAATAAAAAAATAATAAAAATAATGCAACGGGACGGGGAAAAAATTGCACCCGGAAACCCTAACCCTAAACTCACAAGAATGATGTAGACGGACAAAACAGGTGCAGTGATGCAGACCCAGCCTAGAGCGAAATACCATCAAATTTCTTCAATTAAAAACAACTAGTTTGAGATTTATGTCCGCTTGTCTTTTTTGAACGACACTAGAATCCCCCCCCCCCTCCCCCTCCCCCCCTTTAAAAAATTTATTTTTAATATTCTGTGTAAATATTAACGAGCCGGAAGTTCCTGAGTACTTATTTGATATAATTTGATTGCTTCATCAGAAAGGCCAAAGGAACCTCCAGATCCTGAGGAGGACGAAGCCGAGGCGAGTTCTGTCTCCCAGACTGAGAATCCCATCACAGAAGGAGAAAGATCTCCTACAGAGGGTAAGATGATCTAGAGAGTACGATAGACTAATTCTGTAGCCAATGCTAGCGTTGTTATGGTTACCGAGTGATAGTAAAATAAGACATAGCTACACAGGTTTGTAGATTGTCCAGATCCTAGAGCAGTTTTATTTTCTCATATTGTCTTTCTTTTCCATCCCTTTCTACTTATCCCTGTCCGACAGAAGAGATAACAAACAGACCAAATTCACCCGATGGCCTCAGCAGGGACGGTCTGTGCCCTACAGAGGACCCTTCCACCGAGGGACCCTCAGAACAAGTGAGACTGGATTTTCTGCGTTTGTTCTCTGGGTCTAGTGTTTAACAGCACATACTAATGTCAGGCTCGCTAGAGGGCGCGATGGATTCAATTGCAGATAGTGTGAGTAATTCCCAGGGAGAACTGAAGTGGCGCTGATGAGTGCTTGTGATAACTGAAGCAGGCAAAGTGGCGGTTTTAAATAAGAGGCGTGGGTACAACTCCGCGCTGCAGTGTGAATGGGAGAAGTCTCGTTGGAATGCGGAAGCACGGAGTACTAGCGTGAATGCACCGAGGCGAGTGACGTGCGTGACGTAGGCGGTGCGTGAATGCGGAAGCGCGCAAAGCCGGCGCGAGTGAGATGCAGCTTGAGATATATCATATGCCGGCGTATGCAGCGTGACCCTTGTGTTGAGGCGGCAGCGCGTAGAGTCGGCGCGGGGAGAGAGAGAGCTCCGCGATGAATGCCGGCGTGGAGAGAAGGAGCTTGAGCTCGGCGAGGAGCGAGGATTAATCGTAGTCGTGGAGCAGGCGGGGGTCGAAGCTGAAGAGACGTGAAGGAGTCTTGAGGAGCCTGCGAACGGTAAAGGCTTCTCCCCCATCTATGAGTCGGGGGGGGGGGGGGGGGGGGGGGGGTTGCGGGGGGAGTGGATAATGGGCAGGAGATTAGACGACGAATCTGAGAAACGTGAAATGTAGGGTTGTTTCGGCGCATGGAGAGAGGTAGAGCTAGTCGGACAGAGCATGGATTTATGACTCGGGTGATAGTGAAGGGTCCGATGAACCTTGGTGAGAGCTTCCTGGACGTGGTCTTGAGTGGAAGGTCCCCTGTAGACAGCATGACCCTTTGGCTGATACGATACCTGGGAGCTGGTGACCAATGACAATTCGCCTGGCGCTGTAAGGTGCTTACAGTGCGTAACAGCTGATTGCAGGCATGCTGCCATGTTCTTTTGCAGCGACAGACAAAGGTTTGGGCTGAGGGAACTGCTACCTCCTCTTCCTGGGCAGAAAAGAGGGGTGGTTGATAGCCCAGACAGCAGTGGAAGGGAGACATGCCTGTGGACGAGGTAGGGAGCGAGTTGTGGGCGTACTCAACTCAGGGTAGGAAGCGACTCCAGGAAGAAGGGTCTAGAGAGGCCATGCACCTTAAAGATTTCTCCAACTCCTGGTTCATCCGTTCCGTTTGGCCATTAGTTTGGGGATGAAAGACTGGGGTTGGCACCGACGAGGTTGCAAAACGCCTTCCAGAACTGGGCAGAAAACTGGGGGCCCCTGTCCGAGACAATGTCAACGGGGAGTCCATGAAGTTGGAAGATGTGATTAATTAGGAGTTCGGCTGTTTCTTTGGCAGATGGGAGCTTGGGTAATGGGACGAAATGCGCCGACTTAGAGAAACGGTCTACGATGGTTAAGATGCAGGTGTTGTTTTGAGATGGTGGTAGGCCAGTGACGAAGTCGATGGAAATGTGAGACCAGGGGCGGTGGGGAATGGGGAGGGGTCGGAGGAGACCCTCAGGAGGGCGGTTAGTCGTCTTATTCCTGGCACAGGTGTCGCAGGAGGCCACAAAGTTTTTGACGTCCTCCGTCATGGTAGCCCACCAGAAGCGTTGGTGTAGGAGGGAAAGGGTGCGTGCCGCCCCAGGGTGGCATACCAATCTGGAACTGTGGGCCCAGTCTAGCACCTGTGGTCGCACGGAAGCTGGGACGAAAAGCTTGTTGGGTGGAACGATGCTTGGGCCAGGTTCCCGTTCGAGGGTCTGCCGAACCAGGTGCTCCACGTCAAGTTGGGTTGTTTCCACAAGACAATGAGGAGGAAGGATCGCCTCCGTCGTGGATGTGTCCTGAGAGGTGGAGAATTGCCGGGAGAGGGCGTCAGGCTTGATGTTCTTGGAACCAGGGCGATATGATAAGGTAAACTGAAAACGAGAAAAAAACAGTGACCATCGTGCCTGGCGTGAGTTGAGTCTCTTTGCAGTTTTTAAGTACTCCAGGTTCTTATGGTCAGTCCATACGAGGAAGGGGTGGTCCGCCCCTTCCAGCCAGTGTCTCCATTCTTCAAGGGCCAGCTTGACCGCCAAGAGTTCACGGTCCCCGATGCCGTAGTTGCGTTCGGGGGGTGTGAGTCGGCGGGAGAAGAAGGAGCAAGGGTGAATCTTGTTATCTTTCGGGGATCTCTGAGACAGGACGGCCCCTACTCCGGTCTCAGATGCATCTACTTCCACAACGAACTGGAGGGAGGGGTCAGGAAATATAAGGATGGGTGTTATGGTGAAACGGTGCTTGAGATCTTTGAAGGCTTTATCTGCCTGGGGGTTCCATCGGAATGGGATCTTGGAAGACGTGAGTGCCGTAAGTGGGGTCGCCACTATGCTGTAGCTTCGAATAAAGCGTCGATAAAAGTTTGCGAATCCCAAGAAGCGTTGGAGTTCGCGTCTTGAAGACGGTACCGGCCAATCAGTGACCGCCCTCACCTTGGTGGGGTCCATCTGGATGCCTGCAGGGGAGATAGAATATCCCAAAAAAGAGGTGGAAGTGCAATGAAACTCGCATTTCTCTGCCTTGATGTAGACTTTATTCTCCAGAAGCCATTGCAAAACCTGGCGCACGTGGAACGTGTGCTCCTTTACCGAGCGTGAGAATATCAGGATGTCGTCCAGGTAAGCAAAGACGAAAACATTGAGAAAATCCCTAAGGACGTCATTGATGAGGGCCTGGAACACCGCCGGCGCGTTGGTTAAGCCGAACGGAACCACTAGGTACTCATAATGGCCGGTAGGTGTGTTAAAAGCCGTCTTCCATTCATCGCCCTCCCGTATCCTGACAAGGTGGTAGGCATTCCTCAAGTCTAACTTGGTGAAGACACGGGCGTCCTGGAGAAGTTCAAAGGCAGACGACATCAAAGGAAGAGGATAGAGGTTCTTTATCGTGATTTCATTCAACCCTCTGTAATCAATACAGGGTCTGAGTGACTTATCTTTTTTCTCTACAAAAAAAATCCTGCCCCCGCTGGTGAGGATGATGGACGGATGATCCCTGCTGCGAGTGACTCCTTTATGTATTGTTCCATGGCCTCTCTCTCAGGGCGGGAGAGGGAGTAAAGTCGACCCTTAGGTGGTGAGGTGCCTGGGAGGAGGTCGATTGCACAGTCATAAGGGCGATGTGGGGGTAAGGAGGTGGCCCGTGACTTGCTAAAAACCTGTCGAAGGTCATGATACTCTGTGGTACTCTTGGTTAGGTCTGGGATTTCCTCTTGTGGAGTGAGCGAACTTCGGCCCATTGGGGCGGAATGTAAACATGAAGAGAGGCAGGTGGGGCTACAATCTAGGACTCTTCTTTTAACCCAATCAATGTAAGGGTTATGCAGTCTTAACCAAGGGAGACCCAGGACAATGGGTGCATGGGCATTTTGAATAGCTAGGAGGGTAATAGTTTCAGTGTGGTTGCCTGAAAACTGCAGGGTAACAGGGGTGGTGCGATGAGTAATGGGGGAAGGTTTGCTGCCATCAAGAGCCTGAACCGTAAAAGGTTGACACAGGGGTGCGAGGGGAATTTTTAATTCGGAAGCAGTGGAGGAAGAGATTAAGTTCTGATCGGCCCCGGAGTCCACTAATGCGTGAGTGACATAAGATCGGTCGCCATGTGTCAGGGTCACGGAGAAACATGATCGCTTGTCCGGGGAAGAAACAGATGTGGGGCCCCCCTACATCCCCAGAACTACGGGGGGGCCTGACCTTTTAGTGGACAGGATCGCACAACATGGCCAGTCTGACCGCAGTAGAAGCAGGCGCCGTCATCCTTGCGGCGCTGACGCTCCTTTGGCGAGATGCGTGCACGGCCTATCTGCATGGGCTCGGGGGGAGGCTCAGGTGCGATAGGGCTGCCGCTCGTTTCGCCGTGCCCGCTTACGGTCATCAATGCGGGTCGCTAAATCAATGAGCCCCTGCAGATCCGACGGAAGCTCCCGGGCTGCAAGCTCGTCCTTAATTGGGTCCGAGAGCCCATAAATGAAACAATCAAAGAGAGCCTTTTCATCCCAGTCACAAGAGGGAGCCAAGGTCCGAAAATCAATGGCATAGTCAGAAACGGAACGAATTCCCTGGCGTAGTTGAAGTATTTGGCTGGCTGCTTGATGCCCAGTAGAGGCGCGGTCAAAGACCCTCCTCATTTCATCCGTGAAGGTTTTATAGGTGAAACAGCACGGAACTTGGGCATCCCATAAGACCGTTCCCCATTCTCTCGCCTTTCCTGAGAGGAGGGTGATGATATAGGCAACCTTGGAACGTTCCGTTGGAAATGATGTGGCCTGTAGTTCCAGAACAAGGGAGCACTGAGATAAAAAAGGAACGGCAAGTGGCTGGATCTCCATCATAGGTGGGCGGGGCAGGAAGGCGGGGCTCTGGGCCAGAAAAGAGCGTTGGAGGGGAGGTTGGGGAGTGGGTGCCGAAGATTGTTGCTTCTGAATCTGGGTAGAGAGGGACTGCAGCGTTTCCGTAATCGTTTGAAGTGTGTTTGTGATTTGTCTTATTTCCTGCTGGTGGGTGCCTAGGAGTGCTCCTTGGCTCTCTAATGCCCCCCTCAAGTGAGCTGCCTCTGCTGGATCCATTGGGCCAGATTATTCTGTCAGGCTCGCTAGAGGGCGTGATGGATCCAATTGCAGATAGAGTGAGTAATTCCCAGGGAGAACTGAAGTGGTGCTGATGAGTGCTTGTGATAACTGAAGCAGGCAAAGTGGCGGTTTTAAATAAGAGGCGTGGGTACAACTCCGCGCTGCAGTGTGAATGGGAGCAGTTTTGTTGGAATGCGGAAGCACGGAGTACTAGCGTGAATGCACCGAGGCGAGTGACGTTGTGCGTGACGTAGGCGGTGCGTGAATGCGGAAGCGCGCAGAGCCGGCGCGAGTGAGATGCAGCTTGAGATGTATCGTATGCCGGCGTATGCAGCGTGACCCTTGTGTTGAGGCGGCAGCGCGTAGAGTCGGCGCGGGGAGAGAGAGAGCTCCGCGATGAATGCCGGTGTGGAGAGAAGGAGCTTGAGCTCGGCAAGGAGTGAGGATTAATCGTAGTCGTGGAGCAGGCGGGGGTCGAAGCCGAAGAGATGTGAAGCAGTCCGTGATCCAGGCTCGTAGTCGGTAACAGATAAGAGGTCAGCAACACAAAGTATCCAAAAGGCTAGAGTCCGAACGAGGGGCGAAATCGTGGTCGGAAAAACAATGCGTGGTCGAGATCCGGTAGACAATGAAGAGAAAACAATGCTGGAATATTGGGCTAGTGAGGCACTCAATAATCTGGCGACGTGGCGGTGTCAGTGCATGGTTTAAATAGGTATGAACTGATTACTGATAGTGTCCAGGTGTGCAGAGAACAGGGGTGGTGCGATGGAAGGAGCGGCAGGGAACATTGAACAGGCGTGCTTAGGTGATCATGGCGGGACTGTGGCTTGGCGTGTCGTGACAACTAATATCTGCTGGGTATTAAAGAGCTAATTGTCCACAGTGGTACAGTAGAACCTCGGATTGCGAGTAACTCGGTTTACGAGTGTTCCGCCAGACGAGCGAAGATTTTTAAATAAATTTTGACTTGAACAACGAGCATGTCTTGGTTTACAAGTGCTGAGTTTTTTGACACACACACACACACACACACACACACTCTCTCGCCTTTTCACCCTCCCTCCCCGGCTTCACACAGACACACACTCTCTGCTCTACACAGAAACTCTGCTCTGTCGCGATTCTTTTCAAAGGTAATATGCTGGGTCATTTGTGTTTTTGTTTTTTTGTACTTTACAGCAGTGATTACTTTAGTCTGCGCCCACGCGCGTGTCATTAGAGAGATTCTTTTTTCCCGTTAATACAGTGTTTCCGTTGTGTGTGTGTTTGTTGTGAAACTTAAAAAGCGAGGTGGGGGGGAGGGAGGAGGAGTTTTACTGTGTAAGACAAGGTGAGGGAAGGGGCTAATTCCACACACACACACACACACACACACACACACACACACACACACAAATACACGGCGCCTGCGCGCACAAACGGAAACACTTATCTGTTGGGAACTTTTTTTAAAGGTAAAGTGCAGGTTAATTTGTTTTATTTTTACTTTATATATTGTATTCATTATTTTTCTGTATTTATTTTTTTGGGGCTGTGGAACAAATTATTTGAGTTTTCATTATTTCTTATGGGAAGATTTGGTTTACGAGTGATTTGGAATACGAATTATGCTCGTAATCCAAGGTTCCACTGTATTTCTTAAATACTGTATGTTTTTTAATATTAGCCATTTTGACATTTTGTCTTTGCTGATCTTTTACTTATTGGATCTTGTGCTACTCCTGTTCTCCATATCAGAGAGTTGAGATACAGACAGTGTACCATGTGAAGCTGCATGTGGCTGTAGACCGCATCCCGGAGAGGTTCATAAGCTCCAACGTGCTCTACTTCCTGAGGAACACCAATGGTCAGTGAGGATAATAATAATAATAATAATAATAATAATAATAATAATAATAATAAAACACTCAACATTCGGTTTGAAGATAAAAACAAGTAGTAATGAAGTTTGTGTGTTTCAGAGATGATCCCTGAGCTAACGGATATAAACGAGGCAAATGAGTTGATGCCCCAGCTGCTGGAGATCGGCATGCTGAACCGTCATCAACTCCTGACATTCACAGATGTCTTTCAGCAGGTGAGTGACCCGATAAAATGAAAAAGCAAACCAAAGATCTTTTTTTTGGGCTTTATGCAGTCAGGGGCCTTGGGCAGTCAGGGACTTTGGGCACTGAGGTGCTTTAAACAGTGAGGGACTTTAGGCAGAATGGGGCTTTCGTTAGTAAGGGGCACTGGGCTGTCAGGGGCTTTGGACAGTCTGGGGTTTTAGTCGCGGAGGGGTTTAGGTATTAAGAGGATTTTGGGATATCGGGTTCTAAGCAGCAATGGACTTTAGGCAGCATTGGGCTTTGGGTAGTAATGGGCTTTGGTCTTCCTGAGGTTCTAGGCAGTAAGGGGCTTAGAGTAGTCACTTTCCAGTTTTATTGTACGTTTTGATTTTGCTTTGATTGACAGGTGTACATGCCGCTGATGTCAGTGGACCAGACAAAGCTCACAAGTGAAGGCCAACAGCAGGAGGTGCTGAGCTCTGATGTCAGTGATGCAAGAGCTGAGAAGGAGACCGAAGTTCAGGTGCAACCAACTGAACCCACCGGCACAGCTCCAACCCGAGACGAGCTCCTAAGCCAGTCTCATAAGTACCAGGACCTTGTAGACAAAACCCAGCAGCAGCTACAGAGTAAGTTTAACAAAAATCCATCAACTCAGTTACAGTCCTGAGAGTAATTATATACAGTAATTATGGACATTTTTATTGTGTTTTGTTTAATTCTCAGCCGCAGATACAAATACTCTATACATCCCTGAGCTGGACCTGGACCAGGATGTGAAGACCCTGCTGTCCAGTTGGCACGTGGCAGAAAAGCTTGAGCAGTGTGTCATGAACTGGCAAACCCAGCTCACTGTCTTCCTCGGGGAGCAGAAAGAGAAGCAACCACAGGTTTGTCCTCTGCTTTGTTCTTTTTTCATTCTCTCTTCAAATTTCCTTCAGAAACTCTAATTTACTGCTGATGTTTGTGTCTGGTCCCGCAGTCCCCTGGTCCGCTGGCAGAATTGGAGCTTTGGCGTGAACGTGTGGATGCACTGAGTGGTCTGTGCGAACAGCTCAAACTCCCAATGACAAAGGCAATTCTAAAGTTAATGGATCAAGCCAACCTGGTGCCCCTGCCACACCTACTTGAGACTATAACAAAACTGAACAATTTCCACAAGGAGGCCAAAGAGAATGTGTGCTTCCTCAGTACTGTGGAGAGGTACTTTAAGGTGAGTCAGAATGTCTGATGAAGGAGTGTTGCAGCAGAGGTTTCTATTCAAGGAGAACATCTGCATAACGGTTAAAATAAGTTGCCTATGTTGGCTTGGAAGTGTTGAATTTGTGAAATTCTGAGAAAAAAAAAAAGGCCCTAGAAAAGTTTCAAAAAGTATTTTCTAGCACAGTTTTTAAATGTACTGTAGCAGCAACAGTAGTCAGAGTGGGAAGATTAGGTTTGCTCCAAAAGTACGATTGTATTAATTACCTTTATGATGTCGTTAGGTTTATAAAGGAAGTCTGTTACACGGTAACTGATCTCTGGGTGTTCAATTCTCCTGCATTAACCGTGTGTTATGTGTCTCACGTTAATTGTGTTAATGTTTCATACCAGCTTCTGGCCACGTCGGTGGACTTGAACACAATCTATTACAACATTGCGCTGCTGATGAGGGGGTTGAAGATGATATGGATCATGTCCAGCTACTACAACACTGACGAGCGCATGACGGCCCTGATGGACCGCATCGTCTGGCAGCTATATGAGCGTGTCTCTCATATCGTAAACATCCACACGCTTTTCAAGTAAGTTGGCACGAAGAAGCTTAAGCACTAATTAATAATAATTTGCCAGTTATGGCTGGTGCAAATATGCCTAGTGGATGAAGCAGTACGATCTAGACAGATTTATTTTTGGTATTCTGGTATTTACAGTACATGCATGGGATTTTTATTTTATTCTATTTCTTTAAAAAAAAAAAAGTACTTCATGTCCTGTTCCTGTAGAGATGACCGTAATGCGGCCAAGAACAAAGTTGTAGCTGCCAAAAAAGTTCTAGAGCACTGGAAGTCCACCTACTTTGCTGTTCGAGAAGCTATCGAAAAATCCGACAGGGAATCACGCTGGGAGTTCGACCGCCAAAGGCTTTTTGAGAAGACCGACTACATGGCTTCAGTCTGTCAGGACTTGTACGACCTCCTGCAGGTTAGATCAGCTTGGAATAAACATTAATTAAACTGTTCCATTCTAAAAACAACAATTCAACGCTAATCAATAAGACTTTGGAAAACCACCAGTTCAGCATCGAACAAACTGCAAACTCGAGCTGTTTATCGAATGCACATGAAAAAATTTTTGGTCAAAACATGTAAATTAATTTCCTTTCTTGACCTTGGAGTGTTAATCTTCTGGACCGACAGACCCTGGAGGACTTTCCTAAAATCTTCGGCTCTGAGATGAAGGAAGTAACAGGCCAGCCCGAGCGTGTTGACGACGTGATGCGGAGGGTCGACAGCCTGGTGGTGCCCATCGAGGAGCTGGACTTTGGCCCTTTCGACATTCACAAGAAGGAAGATTGGAAAAAGGTCATCGAGAACTTCCAGAGGAGCGTTCAGGTAAGGTCACGATTTGTCGCTCCACATGAACGGATCGGCTGTTTTGTTTTTGCGCGCGTCACCCTGTTGCCTCTCTGCTGTTCCAGGCTATCGAAGGTGAAGCCATTCTCTTCATCGACCAGGCCTTCAAGAACCTGCGCTCGGCCTCTGTGGCCTTCGATATGCTGATGAATTTTAAGCACGTCCGCTCCAGAGAAGCGCTCAACAACCAGTTAATGATGAAGTTCAGCGACATTCTGACCCAGTACTGCAGAGAGGTGCGAAAACATCTGACACATCTGGCTTTAAAGGCAACAAATACGTCACATACGTATATCACACATATAAATACACTCGGCAAAAACATGGTATTGTTTTTTTTCGTAAATATGCATACACATTTATATTTCTATCAGATAAAAAGCACATTCGCTAAATACAATTTCATACCATTATATGTTTTAGTGTCTGTAACTATTATGATTCAAATCCTTCAATGATCTTAATTGTCATTCCAATGAAACTTGGCCAATTTCGATTTCACATGAAAAGACATTAAGCTGAAAAAGTGTATTATTCTAAAATGCTAAATTTGACAGGAATTTGAGATGGTTACGGAGACTACTTTTTTTTTTAAATTGCACAGAATTCTTTAATGCAAGTTAGAACTTTTACAGATCATATGCTTCTAGAAGCTTACACCAATTTTACTATAAAAATTCATAAAGAAATATGAATAATTAGCATTTTAAATGATTATTATTTGAAGCAAGACAGTATGATGCTAAAAATTGGGCACATATAAAATCATCTCTCCAAAATGGCTGACGTTAGCAACTTGAAATCTTTTTTTTTTAGGGAAGCAAGATTGGTCGCTTCAATGTTGCGTAAACTTCAGAAGTAGCTTCTCTGGCACAAACATTGTCTGTATTACATTCTGTATCATATAAAATAAAAAAAAAGTTCATCAACACCAATTCTGTGCTTTGGCTGAGTATAAACACAACAAAAGTGAGAAAGTTTGCTTTGGTAGAGTTCCACAAAACAAACCTAGATAGAAGAAGCGATGCACACGATCCAATACTTCCTCCTTAGACTTCCTGTCTCAGATATTGGTTATACTTGTCGTAAGGTAAGAAGTTGAGCCGTTATGATCCGAAGTTTTAAACTTGTTCTTACTGGTTTAACATTTTTAGGTGGACCTCATAAACACGATGTTTGTCGAGAACAAAGACAATCCGCCCCTGAATAAGGACCAGTCCCCCGTGACAGGGGCGATCTCCTGGGTTCACTTTCTTTTCCTCAAGATGAAACAGACCTTCCTACACTTCCAGAAGATGCCGGAGATGCTGGAGAGCGAACAGGGCATGGCTGTAAGCTGACCCCATGAACATGTTGTGTATTGTGTATCTGTTTGTACAATATTAATAAGTTTACACCTTGTGCTGTGTGTGTGTGTGTGTGTGTGTGTGTGTGTGTGTGTGTGTGTGTGTGTGTGTGTGTGTGTGTGTGAGAGACAGGCAAAAACTAAGTATCTGGAAGTGGGCCAGAGGATGCGAGACTATGAGATTGGTAAACACCAGTGCTGGAGCGAGGACATGATGCAGATGCTGGAGGAGCTCATGAAGAGAAAAGTCCTGCTCATGTTGGACGGCTCTGAGGAAATCAACGCAGACGGCATGCAGCCGGGGGTGCGAACCTCACACACCCACAGACTGGTCATCCAGTCCAAGTGCAGGGGATGAAGCGTGCTCTTCCTGCATGTCGATTGACGAGCAGGATTAAGTGCAGCGCCACCGTCTGACAGTTTGCTGCAACCACAATAGGACATGCTAAAATAGATAATACGACCAAAACACAGTACTGGTGCTGATGTGATTATTTTTTTATAATAAAAACTTCCAAAGACGTTTATGCCAGTTTGCTTCCCTGGAAAAAAATTTCAGCCATTTTGGAGAGATGATTTTATAAGTGCACCAAAAATGGTGCACTTTTTATGCTTTTTATGCATTTTATGCTTCTACTGTCTCACTTCAAACTATAATCATTTAAAATCCAAATTATAAAATTATATTCCTTTATGAGTATTGATACTAAAAGTGCTGTAAGCTTCTAGAAGCATGACATGTAAAAATTTTGCTTAAATAGTTTTTTTTGGTAAAAGTGTATGCATATTTACGAAAAAAAAAAAAACAAGCATGGATCGGGAGATGAGAAGCATTAAGTATTCTGAAAAATGCTGTTATATGATCCTGTATAAAAATTCAAACCTTTTACCCGAGGCGAGCACCGTGTTTTGGCCGATCTTTTTCGGCTGTAAAAATATGGCAGTGAAAATCTGGAATGTCATTTGAGCACCATGTTAAATATATAAATCTAAAACGAATTAATAAATGAAAAATCATCCCTTTTAAAGTCTGTAACTTGAATTGGAAGTTCCTTGGTAAGCACACATGTCGCTGTCGTCAAACACAAACTGAACAGGAAATAAATGTTTGTTTAGTCTGCACGTTGTTGAATAAATGGCGAGTTTGGCGCTGTGGTGTTTCAGGACCTGGACCAGACGAGGAGGGTGAGGTTCGTGGTGAACTTCGGCTGGGAGCTGGAGGTGCTCTTCACTGAGACGCGGGTCTTTGAGCAGCACGGCTACACGATACCTGAACAGATCAGACGAGTGGTTATGCTCCAGGAGAAGCTCTTGAGGTCGGACAAAATGTGCTATAATTCTCTATTATGTCCTGCAGATTCACAGACTGTGTCCTCAGTGACGCGTGGAAGAGCAAATCATTTTGATTGTTTATTGATTTTTTATTTTTTTTTAGCTCAAACATGGTGATTTTATTATTTTACATTATTTCATCTTAACAGACCGTCTACATTTGTTTTAAAAATAATCTGCACCTCTGGAATAATTTCATTTAATTACAAATCTATAGTTGATGATACGTTATTTTCAGAATGGCAAGATTTTTGCCATTTTCTTTTTTCCTGGAGGAAGACATTTATCTGGCAGACACGCTTATCCAGAGCAACTCACATTTTATATCTGGTTATACATCTGAGCAGTTGAGAGTTAAGGTTGGAACCTGGTACTGTGCGATCAGTAGTCCAATGCTTTAACCACTTTAACCACTTTTTTCATGCTAATTATTTAACTTGGGTAGTGGCTCTAATTGTTAGATGCCCAATAATGTTTCCTGCTCTGTCCTTATTTGTAATAATTCGTGATTTGTTTACAAGTCTCTATTACACAGAGCATGTTTTTCCCATAGACATCTAGACGAACTAAAGTGTTTGACAGAACACTACCAGTGTGAGATGGACCGCCTGAAGGACGCAGAGTTCATCCTGATGGCCCCGCTGTTACAGGAACTGCAGACTGTGATGTCCTTTGGAGTTAAACGAGTAACCTTGACCTCTCTGGGTAACTACAGTCATATCATCGCCTCACCTCATGTACATTAATGTGATAAGGTGCATCACATGAAGCTAATCTTTAGCCTGTCTTTTCAATTCAATCACAAGCCACTTTGGCTTGAGTTTCTTCACAAGTTTACTCTTGGATCCGGTCTATCCGTCACAGTCATAAATGTTGTTGTAGATTCGATCTGAGCAAAAATGTGTTTGTAGCTACAGACAGCTGTTTTTTATTTTTTTATTTTTTTATCCTACACATCCTGCTGCAGGCTTACCAGACTTCATCATCAAAGCCAAAAGCGCCATCTCACATTTCGCGTCCCTGCTGAATCAAATTCAGGACGAAGAAAAGGACATCGAGGCCAGCCTTCAGGCCATCGAGTCAGTGAACCTGTTTAAATACCCAGTGCCAGAAAGTGCAGGAGAACTGCCAGGTAACGAGCCGCACACACTCTCACTCACGCTTAACCTTCACCTGATATGATCGAGGACATGTTTATGGTTAAAAGACTGAAGCATGTTTTCGCTTTAAAGGACCGAAAGAGTTCTGTGACATGGTGGAAAAACAACGAGCCAAAGATGTTCACCTGCTGAGTAAGAGATACTCGGCCATCACGCCTCTGCTCACCAAGATGGAGTGTCTGACCGTGCAAACCAGCAGCAACAAGGCTGAGCACATGGGCCAGTACTACGCTTACTGGGAGCGCAGGGTGTTTGACTCTCTCACCAAGATGGTGCTGAGGTGAGTACTGAACGGTAAATTTGTTATTGAAAAGATTAGATTTTTATATGCCACTTAAATGGAGTGACATGAAAAAAATCTAAATCATGTCAGTTTTCATGTCAAGTAGCTTTAGAATTCAGAGTATTACAGGTTGTCTGTCCATCTGTCTATTGCATTGTTTTGTCTGGTCAGTGAACTACTGTAGCTCCTCGTTTACCTGGAGGGTATTTAGGGCTTAAGAAAGCGCTAAAATTCAGTACAGATAGTCCCCGATTTATGAACATTCGAGTTACAATTTCCTCAGATACAAACGGACCGCAATACTTTTTCCGGTTCAATCACAAAAGTAGCTCAGATACCAATAATAGATATCAATATTTACAGTTATATACAATATTTTCTTATCTAAAGTCTGAAATGAGTCGGCCTTACCGGCAGCACGATGATAGAAAATGTCTGTCCTGTAAATCTGTCCTGATGGTGAATAATCCTACTTTCGGAAAAAACCTCAACAAAACAGAGTTCACAGTCCAGTACAGTGGAAAACAGCTCTGACGTCCGGGATTCCCCTCGCGATTTAGAGGTGCGGAGACAATGTTACATGAGACAGATTTTGTCAAGTGGATTTGTACACTTTACATTGTACACTTGTGTCGAAGGCATTGAAGACTTACTTTGTCAGACTTAAGAACAAATCGGACTCCCGGAACAGAACTCGTTCATAAGTCGGGGACAGACTGTATTTACAGTACATGTAGCTCCAGAGTAAACATTTTAGCACTGGTTCAGTCCGATGCGACTGAATTTTCTGTACTTGCTCTTCTTATGTCATGTTAATTTTTATTTCAATTCATAAAATTAAACCTCCTTTCCTTACTATTATTATTATTATTATTATTATTATTATTTTATGGTTAAAAAATGAAAATAATGGTTAGTATGATTATGAACCCAGACAATAATATTAACATTGTTAATACTTTAACTTCTGTTGAAGTTTATTGCATGTGTTTTTAAAGTCAGCCTGATGTTAAGATGAGATAAGATATACCTTTATTTGTCCCACAGTAGGGAAATTTCAAATGTTAATGATGTTGATTGTGTTCATAGAAAGTGGAATTTCCAAAGTGAAATTATGTACAAGGATAATAATAATATTATTATTATTGTTTTGTGTGTGTGTTTCCAGGAACCTACACGAGTTTAACTCTGCGCTGCTGGGTTCGACCGTGCTGTTTGAGGTCGAGGCCATCTTCTCAGCTGCTCATATCGTGCTGCAGCCCAGCAAAAGTGAAGTGCACAAGCTGATCATGCAGTGTGTAAAGGACTGTGTGGAGAGCACCAAGGTGATCTCTCAGCTCTGTTCAGCTGTTTAATTATTATTATTATTATTATTATTATTATTATTATTATTTAGGGATGTCAATATTAATGCATGATTTATCTAGACATTATAACTTAATTCTATTTTTTTAACCCCAATTAATCATATGACCCTAATGGCCTCCCATATTAGCAGCAAGGCTGTGTGTGAGTTAACAGCACGTTTAACAGAGATAGAAGTTTGGATAAAACCAAAGCTGTGTACTCGAGCCTCCTTCTAGGAGAACTATTTTTACAAGAACACATTAAATATAAGCTGTAGGAGTGGTGGCTCAGAGGCTCTAGGTTGTTGATTTTCGGATCTGACGATCCAGGTTTGATCTGATAGGTTGCCAGACCCCATACTAACCAGTCAATATCTCAGTGTTTGAGATATTATAAAACTTTCTTCTAACCAGTTTCTTGTGCATTTCTTTTTCCAACATTGCACGTTTATAATACAAGTAAAATCTGAGTATTTTAAAATTGTGATTAATCGTGATCAGTCACAGACTATGACAGTGATTAACTAGATTGAAATTTTTAATCGATTCACCTTATAATGCACATAAATCCGTTAACTCTGAACCCTGCAGCATTTCGTCCGCTGGATGCACGGCACGTGTATCGAGTGTCCTCCGCAGACCTTGGACGGTAAGGAAGAGCCCATCGTCTTCAGCTTCTTCAGCGACGTGTCCCAGCTGACGGAAGTGGACGAGTGTGCCATGGTCATTTCACAGAGCACACAGCAGCTTCTCAGCGCCGTCGCCCACTACTTGCATCGCTGGATCTGTTACCAGCCTCTCTGGAAAAACGACGCGGCTACCGAGCTGGAGAACTTTGCCGCGGGGAAGCCATCGTGCGTGGCGTATGAGGATAAGCTGCAGTACTATTTGCAGATCGTCCAGGATGTGGAACTGCAGCAACAGGTGAAGGACGTTCACATCATCAGGTTGAACCAGAGGCTGCTGAAGTGCACCATCCTGGAGATCACTCAGACCTGGGTCACTACGCTGGGCAAGTTCTTAAACGACTCGGCTCGGGAGGAGTTACACGCCTTGCGCATCGAGTTCCAGGTGAATGATTTAGCTTTGGTTATCACAGGCTACGTCCTGTAACACCTGCTGTGGTTTAGTACAATAATGAGCAATTCAGGACGCTCCAAGAGCTTTCTAACGAACTAGAAAACACTCAGTAAGTAAACGGTTTTGACTTTACCTGAATTAAACCTGATTAAGAGCGTTTCTTTCACTGCTGAACAGAAAATGTTTGAAAACCTGGAGAGAGCTCCTGACACACTGGAAAACCTGAAGTTCGTCCTCACCATCATCTCCAACATCCGGGACATGTCTCTGAGCGTGGAGATGAGAAACAGCGACATCCAGGAGAGATACAGGACCCTGGCCTTGTATAACTTAAAAGTGAGCCTCACCGATTCTCATCTAGAGATGACTGTTTGTTTAAAATAAAAAATATGCTGCATTGATCAGATTTATTTACCGCACAGGTTGCGGAGGACGAGCTGCAGCTGGTAGCGAACATCGAGACCCTGTGGAAAGATTTGTCCACTGAGGCCCAACGTGTGGATGGCTCCCTGGGCAAAGTCAAGAAGACCTTCACCAAAGTGAGAGCTCGGAAATTATACTGCACAGCCGGGGCCAAAAGTTTTGAGAATGACACAAATATAAGTTTTCAGAATGTCTGCTGCTCCAGTGTTTTTAGATCTTTGAGTCAGATGTTACTCTGGTCTACTGAAGTATAACAAGCATTTCATAAGTTTCAAAGACTTTAATAGACAATTCCATGACGTTTATAAGAGTCAGTATCTGCAGCGTTGATCCTTTTGACTCACAGTTTTGCAGATGAACATGGCCATGAATACAGAACGGTACAAAAACATCTTTCACGAGCAACTTCTCACAACCATCCAAAAACCTAATCTGGTGACAAACAATACCAGCATGATGAAGTGATAACTAAGGGGAACAAAACAGTGAAACTTTGGCTCCATGGCCAGGAAAATCCCAGACCTTAATCCCATTGAGAACTTGTGGTCGATCCTCAGGAGGCGGCTGGACAAACACAAACACACATTCTGACAAACTCCAAGCACTGATTATGTAAGAATGGGGTGCGCCATCAGTCAGGGTGTGTGTGGAACAGATGTTGATTGACAGCATGTCATTGGGGATGATTAAATTTTTTGTTTGATGTTATACATATAATACAGAAAATATGTGTGACAATGAAGCTACTTCTGATGTTTATGTAAGTAACACAGAAGTGATCATTATTGCTTCCATGAAAAAAAAATCAAGCCGTTTGGAGATGATTTTATATGAGCCCCAAAATGGCCATTTTTCAGCGTTACACTGTCTCACTTCAAACATTAACTATTTAAAATGCAATGACGACTGTTCACATTGCTTTATGAGTATTGATACAAAAATTGCTGTACGCTTCTAGGAGCATGTGACCTGTAAAAAAAAATACAGCTTAAATTAATCCTATAATTAAGGATTTCTTCATCCCCCCAAAAATCTGTAGTCTCTGTTCCCATGTCAAATTCATATTACAGTACCAATGTAGCCATTTAGTTTTTTTGAATAAGACAGTTTTTTAGGTTTATGTTCTTTCTTGTAAAATCTAACGTGGACAAGTTTCATCCGAGTAACAATTAAGATCATTGAAAGGGTTGAAATCAAAAAGTTACAGACACTACAGACATAAAAGGGCATGAAACTGTATTTATTTAGCAAATGTTTTCTTTTTTTTTATCTGATAAAAATATAAATGTGTATGCATTTTTATAAAAACCAAAGCATGGATCAGGAGATAAGAAGCGTTAAGTATTATAAAAAGTGGTGTTTATATGATCCTGTATGAAAATTCACTTTTTCACAGAGGTGAGACACTTATTAGCACCGACACCGTGTTTTGACCGAGACGTCTTAAAAAAGAAGGTCAACACACTGCAAATATTGACTCTTTGCTTAATCTTAATGTAATTGTAAATAAAGGCCTTTGCACTTATGAAATGCTTATAATTATACTATTATACTTCAGTATACCAGAGTAAAATCTGACATAGAGATCTAAAAAGCACTAAAGACTTTATAAAACCTGTATTTGTGTTATTCACAGAACTTTTGCATTGAGCTGGATTATCAGAATAGAGTAAATATTGTACAGCACCGGTTATAGAGTTATAAGATTATTCATTCTAATCTATGAACTTCTATCTGTCAGCTCACCCTGAAACAGATAGAGGACTATAAACAGGAGCTGTCCGTCTTTGCCGAGAGTTTTGGCATGCACGGACCAGGAGCTGTAGGAGACAACATGGAGAAAGGTATTTCGTAAAGGTTTTTTTTTTTTTGTCTAAAACAGTGAGCAGAGTCAGTGCAGTGTAGTTAAGCACTAGAGATCTAGAGTTAAGCACGTGTTCCAAAACAGTCGTAAACCAAATCATCATTTCCCATAAGAAATAATGAAAATTCTAATTATTCGTTCCACAGCCCCAAAAACTAAATACAGAATTTTTTTTTTATTAAATCTATAAAATGAAAATAAAACAAATTAATCTGCACTTTACCTTTTTAAAAAAGTACAAATAAATCCCGACAGATAAGTGTTTCCGTTGGTGCGAGCAGGCGCCGTGTGTGTGTGTGTGTGTGTGTGTGTGTGTGTGTGTGTGTGTGTGTGTGGACTTAGCCCCTTCCCTCGCCTCGTTTTACACAGTAACACTCATCCTCCCTCTCCCCACCTCGCTTTTTAAGTTTTACAACACACACACACACACACACAAGCACACAACGGAAACACCGTTTTAACAGGAAAAAAATAAATTTCTCTGAGACTGGCATGAGCGCATACTAACGGAATCACTTTTTAAGTTTCACAACAAACGGACATAAACATAAACACAGCAGAAACACCGAAAAGGTGAGAGAGTGATGCTCGGTGTCAAAATAAGAGTCACATGGGTGATACATGATACTCGGCGCTCATAAACCACGTTACTCGCAAGCCGAGGTTCTACTGTATTACATTTGTAAAAACGATTTCGCCAAGTTAAATGTGCAATAATGCAAAAAACGTACAAAAATCTCGGTTTAGGTCGTCACTTCAGGAGAAATGTCTTTACTTTTACCCAGTATGTCGACCAGAAACTTCTCCTGAATGTTTTTCTTTGTCTCATCTTTATTATCTATAAAATCTTTTTGAAACTAATATTAATCCTGCCTCTTCTCCTGCCTCTCCAGGCCTGGCTGTTATGAGTGCTTACGAGGCAGATCTGGCTAAGATAGACGCGGGCCGCCAGGAGCTGGTCAACGCTGAGAAACTGTTTGACCTTCCCATCACCTCGTACCCAGAACTGTTGAAAATACAGCAGGACATGAGGGGTCTGAGGCGGATCTATCAAATCTATCAGGAACAGAAGGTCAGTCAGTCCATCCTGTACACATGTCTGTACAGTCGTACTTTAGAAAACAGATCGGACTTGTGCATGTTATTTATTTTTTTCAGGCTGCTAAGGCAAAGTGGTCTCAGACCCTGTGGGTCGACCTGGACATCCAGCTCCTTCAGGACGGCGTAGACGGTTTCATTAAGGACCTCAAGAAGCTGCCGAGAGACGCGAGAGCACTTTCGGTAGCCGTATTCCTGGACGGACATCTGAAGGAGTTCAAAGACTCTCTGCCACTGCTGGTGGACCTGAAGAACGAGGCTCTGAGAGAGAGGTTAGACCTGCAGAATATTCTGAGAAATGACAGTAGTTCTAGATCTAGATCTTAGTGTTGACTTTAATACCTTTTTCTCAGACACTGGAACGAGCTGATGGCGCAAACAGGAACCAGCTTTGATTTGACCACGGGCACCTTCACGCTGGAGAAGATGTTCGCCATGGAGCTCCACAAACACGCCAACGTCATCAGAGAAATCGTCACCACAGCCGTCAAAGAGCTCAGCATAGAGAAGGTCTAGAAGCTTCCGACTCACCCAGCTCCTGTCTCCGATTCCGTCTGCGATCTGTGGATCTTAAAGATTGTATTCTTTCTCCGTATTTGTTTTCTACAGGGTGTGAAGGATGTGGTGAGCACGTGGGAAAGCATGAAGTTCACCATGCAGCGGTACGTCAAAGGCATGCAGGAGCGAGGGTTCATCCTGGGTTCCGTCGACGAGATCCTGCAGAACCTGGACGATAACGCCATGAACCTGCAGAGCATGGCGGGGAGCCGCTTCGTCGGGCCGTTCCTGCCCGTCATCCAGGAGTGGGAGAAGAACCTGTCACTCATCAGCGAGGTCATCGAGGTCAGGACACGCACTATATCCGTCTCTACAGTAGAAAACCTTTACTCGACTGTTCCACTCTGTTTTTCTCACTGTTACTTTTACAGTACTTCTCAATCTTATTCATGTGAAAAGGAATTTTCCACATCATAAATTTTGCATAATTGCATAATAATTCATCATATTTGTCTCCTGTATTTTATTATTTTTTTGTACAATTTTAGCATCTTTGCATCTTAACAAGTTAAATATTCTTGAATCTAGACAAAAATACTTTCTTAAAATAACTTTACAACAAAGAAATATAAAATCATTAATCTTATTTTTAGTCAAATATTGTACAATTGCAAGTGTAGTATGTTTTTAATCTACTAACTATACTTACTACTAGTTTTTAGGAATTTATTTCTTGAAAGAAGCTAAATTATCAGCCAAAACAAGGAAATTTAAATTTTTTTACTAGAAATAAGCTTAATAATTGTGTAATTCTTTGTTGTAAATGTATTTTAAGAAATTATAGTCAGGTTTGAATATTTCACATGCTAAGATAAAATTTTTACTGTGCAGATTTTATTTTTTGCTGAATTTTATATTTTATATGATGGATCATATTTCTGATTCTAAGTCCTTTTTGTAAATTGTAAACAGTTTTTCCATGTTTTCCAAATTTTACTTAAATGTTCAAATAACTGTTGTCTTTATAATAATCTTTTTATAATTTAAAGTGTATATTTTTTAAGTGTTAATTTGACAGTTTTTTTTCCCTAATACCTAATTATATAGATCCTGTGTCTTTAATGGCGGATGAATTCTTTTAAAGCTTTATTTTTAATTATGTAAATGATATTTAATGTAAGTTAGACACTGATGTATAATCTCACACTGTCCAGGTTTGGATAGTGGTCCAGAGGAAGTGGATGTACTTGGAGAGCATCTTTATCGGAGGTGACATTCGCTCTCAACTGCCCGAGGAGGCCAGGAAATTTGATGATATTGACGGGTTGTTTCAAAAGGTAAACAATTTTTACCTTATATTTGTGTCGGGATTTTTTAAATAAATATCTTGAACACACATTGATTCAGGCAGCATTCAGTGTAAAAGATGAGGAATTAATTAGATGTGTGTTTGTTATCAGATCATGTCAGATACGATGAAGGACCTGAGTATTAAGAAGTGCTGCCTGGTACCGAATCGCCTGTCGGATCTGCAGAACCTGAGCGAGGGTTTGGAGCGCTGCCAGAAGAGTCTGAACGACTACCTGGACTCCAAGCGGAACGCATTCCCCAGGTTTTTCTTCATCTCCGACGACGAGCTGCTCAGCATCCTGGGAAGCAGCGAGGAGACATGCGTCCAGGAGCACATGATCAAGGTCGGGCAGAGCGTTTGGGGGTGGAGTTTTCAGGAACATCATCACATTACTGTAGTTTTGTGGGGGATGAATACGAGTCCCTGAAGTCTTGAATCTTGAATCACGATGGCGTGTGTTTGTTCATTTCGCGCTTTCAGTGAACGGTCAGCTGTAAATAAAGATTGTAAAGAAAAAGACAAATCACTCTCGTTTCATCCTGCAGATGTATGACAACATCGCCTCATTGCGCTTTGACACGGGGACAAGCGGCGGAGAGACGGTGGTCGGCGCCATGGTGTCTGCAGAAGGAGAGGTGATGGAGTTCAGGCAGTCCATCCCAACCGAAGGACGAGTGGAGGAATGGATGACGACTGTTCTGCTGGAGATGAGGAGGACCAACAGGCTCATCACCAAGGAGGCCGTGTTCAACTACGAAAAGAACAAGTCAAGGTCACACTGACTATTTTATTTTGTAGAACCATGGTCTTGGTGCAGTACACATCTAGTTACAAAATCATTGACTTTTATTTTTCTATAAATAACGATTAGTTATATCACTGGCACTTTATTATCTAATAATAAATGCTGAAAGATTTATCCTGTAAATGGTTTAAAAACCTGTGGGTTGGACTTCCGGTTAGCAGCCACATGGAGTAGACGTGTTAGAGAGCTGCTCCGATAATTTCGAATTTCTTCACTCCCTTTTTCGTTTCTAAATGTTAAATTAAATCTTTAGGATACAATAACTTTGTACCTTACCCCACGATCATTTATTTTCCACTTATAATGGCTACCAGGAGTGTTAAAACTGGGAAAAAAGATGACATTGCGGCCGTTCTAACAGTCGAGGCTATTTCTGCGCTGTTAGATAAACACCGTGAAGCGCTAGCGGCTGACTTTAAATCCTTGTTTAGTTTACTGGAAAGTAAACTAGACAAAATTCAAGCCCAAGTAGAGGACCATGGTCAGCGCTTGCCTTCATTAGAGCTCGCTACAGACGACCTGAGGCAGCGTGTGAGCGAGTTGGAGAATATCTGCTCCGGTCTTCGGGAAAACAACTCGAAGTTAACGGCCAAAGTCGTAGACCTAGAGGGCCGGAGCAGGAGACAAAATCTGCGTGTCCTGGGTCTTCCAGAAGCTACGGAAGGTGGATTCCCTACCGAGTTCTTTTCAAAATTTCTGTGCGAAGTGTTTGGTAGTGAAATGCTGCCATCCCCGCCTGAGATTGACCGAGCCCACCGTGTACCTGCATCCAAACCCGCTTCAGGACAGAGACCTCGGCCCGTCATTCTCCGTGTACACCGGTACCAGGTTAAAGAGCTTCTGATTCGGGAGGCACGCCGGAGAGGGAAGCAGGAATACCACGGTCAGCAGGTTCGCATCGTGGAAGACTACGCACCCGAAGTTTTAAGCCAGCGAGCTGAGTATAGAGACGTTATGACAGAGTTATACCAGCGTGGACTCCGACCTTCTCTCATGTATCCAGCACGGTTCCGGGTCACTCTCTCCACCGGACAGAAGAAGTGGCTACACTCGGTAGAAGAGGCGGAAAAACACATAGACAGCTTGCCGAAAACACCGTAGAACACTAGATTTAAAATTCCATTTCAATATACAACTACAGTTCTCAGGAAAGTATCCTTTAAAAAAAAAAAAAAAAACCTTAAACTCCAGTCATGCTTACGTTTTTCCTGGTAAGAGTACTGTGTTAAAACTTGTGTAGTGGTTATCATTATTTTTCTGTTATTCTTTCTATTTTTAATGATGTGTGATTTATATGTTTGTTTTCTAGAGTTACAATGTAACATGGGGGGAGGGTTGTTTTGTGTTTTTCTCTCATTAAGAGATTTCAGTATTGGAGTGTTGAAATGTTTTATTTATATATTTAATTCTTAGTTTATGTAAATTACGTCGGAGCTGAAGATGGGGTGGTTAGCGGCAGGAAGATTTGTTGGGTGAACTATAGAAAGATGGAAGAGCTTGCTGCTTTGTTTATTAGCAGCTATCTTGTTGTGTTCGGGGCAGTGGGGTGCGTGGGGGAGGGGTATGGGATCTCCAAAGCCAGTACTATGTTAGTTCTGTGTATACAGTGTATGTTGCTCTGTGCTTTACACTTTTGTTTTAAGGCTGACGCTAGGCATTTCAGTATTATTTATGTTTACATACCCACATCTTCTGTCAACGAGAATGAAAAGTTCTTTAAACTTTGTGAGCTGGAATGTTAAGGGTTTAAACCATCCGGTCAAGAGAAGGAAGGTGATCTCACACCTTAAACAACTTAACACTGCAATTGCCTTTTTACAAGAAACTCACATTCGCAGTTCTGATAACTCTCGCCTTATGTCGCGTTGGGGAGGGCAGCACTACCACTCAAGCTTTCAGGCCAAAGCTAGGGGCGTCTCAATTCTTATTAATCCAAATATTTATTTTGAGCACCATAATGTTATCACTGATATACAGGGTCGCTATATCATTGTTTCAGGGAAATTATTTAATACTAATGTAGTGTTGGCTAATTTATATGCCCCTAATTATGATGATGTTTCCTTCTTTGAACATTTCTTTTCTGCTCTACCAGATCTGGGCTCATACTCTCTCATATTAGGGGGAGATTTTAACTGCTGTTTAGATCCATCACTTGACAGGTCATCGCCCAATCCTACACCACTGAGTAAATCTGCCACGCTACTTCAATCCTATCTCTGCAGCTTTGGTATCTCTGACATATGGCGCTTCCTCAATCCAAAAAAGAAAGAATATTCCTTTTTCTCACATGTTCATCACACTTTCTCCAGAATTGATTATTTCTTTGTAGACAATCAACTTATCCCAATGGTTAATTCTTGTTCTTATCAGAGCATTGTGATATCGGATCATGCTCCAGTTGTTATGTCTATACAACTCCCTGATCTCCCTCAAATTAGAAAACATTGGCGCTTTAATTCATCATTACTGATAAATGATGACTTTATTAAATTTATGTAAGACCAGATAGTTTTTTTCTTAAACACAAATGAAACACCTGAAGTGTCATGTTTAACTGTTTGGGATGCTCTGAACGCCTACCTCAGGGGACAGATAATTTCATACACTGCAAACATGAAAAGGAAGGCATATAAAGAACGAAAAGATCTGTCCAACCAAATTAAAGAAATAGATCAGCAGTATGCCCTGCTTAAAAACCCGGATCTGTATGAAAAACGGGTAGAATTGCAAACTAAGTTTGAACTTATTTCAACACATGTAATTGAAGGTCAGTTATTAAAGAGTCAGAGCCAATTTTACATTCACGGTGACAAATCTGGAAAGCTTTTAGCCAATCTGTTAAGAGGATTTAGAGCACAGCAATACATTACAAAAATTCGGATGGAGGATGGTACCATTACTACCGATCATTCTAATATCAGTGATGCATTCAGAAATTTTTACTCTCGATTATATACTTCTGAGTTCCCAAAGGACCATAGTTCAGTTGAGAAATTCCTGTCTCAACTAGATATTCTAACACTGTCCCCTGAGTCTAGATTAAGATTGGAAGAGCCTATATCACAAGAGGAAATAGTTTCAGCTATGTCATCATTGCAATCTGGTAAGTCCCCGGGTCCTGATGGGTTCCCTGCAGAGTTTTTTTAATCATTCTCCTCATACCTTGCACCACAACTAGCTTTAGTTCTATCTGAATCTTTTAAGCAAGGTAAGCTGCCTGCTTCATTTAATGAGGCTTGTATCACCCTTATAGCAAAGAGCAAAGTGCTCTTCATATAGACCAATCTCTCTTCTTAATGTGGATGTTAAAATCCTTGCTAAAGTCCTAGCTTGCAGATTAGAGAATGTTCTACCCTCAATTATATCTGAGGACCAGACCGGTTTTATCAAAAATCGTCACTCTTACTTCAACATTCAACGCCTTATGGACATCTTGTACACATCATCAGAGGTGATCCCCGAGTGTGTCCTTTCTCTGGATGCTGAAAAGGCTTTTGACCATGTGGAAAGGGAGTATTTATTTAGGGCTTTAGAAAAATTCAATTTTGGTCCAAGTTTTATCACTTGGGTTAAATTATTGTATTTAAGCCCTGTTGCCTCAGTTCGGACAAATGCTCAGCAATCTCAACCATTCAGCCTTCGGCGGGGAACTCATCAGGGGTGTCCTCTTAGCCCATTACTCTTTAACCTTGCCATTGAGCCACTGGCAATCACATTCTGTAGTTGTAGGGAGATATCTGGGATTTGGAGGCAGGGAAAGGAACATAAAGTGTCCCTTTATGCAGATGATCTTCAACTTTTTATATCAAATCCAATTTCCTCCCTGCCACCTTTGCTGTCATTGCTAAGTGAATTTAGCCATTTTTTGGGATATAAATTGAAGTGAACTTTTTCTGCTAAATAATACAGCACTAACAACAGGAATGCAACACCTTCCTTTCAAGATAGTGAAAAATCAGTTTACCTATCTTGGTATTACAATTACAAGGAAACATAAACACCTTTTTAAAGAAAATTTTATTAGGTTGTTGAACCAAACAAAAAAGGACTTGGGGCAATGGACACCACTGTCCATGTCTCTGGTGGGCCGCATTAATGCCATTAAAATGAGTATTCTTCCAAAATTTTTATAGCTGTTTCAGTCTGTACCTGTTTTTATTCCCAAATCTTACTTTGTTGCTTTAGATTCAATTATATCATCTTACATTTGGAAAAGTAAACATCCTTGATTGAACAAGTCCCTCCTTCAAAGATCTAAAAGAGATGGTGGCATGGCTTTACCTAATTTTCGTTTTTACTACTGGGCAGCAAACATTCGATGTGTCATCTTTTGGGCATATTTTCATAACCAACCTATGATCGCCCCGTCTGGGTGGAAATGGAACTAAACTCTGTCAAAGACCTCTCTGTCTCTACACTCCTTGGATCTGCACTCCCCATCCCCTCAATTAAATCAATCAATAATTCAGTTATTAGGCATACCTTGAGAATATGGGCTCAGTTCAGAAAGCACAGTGGTCTTCTGCGCTTTTCTCTCTCCAGTCCTATAGTCTCTAACCATCTCTTCCAACCTTCTTTACATGATTCAGTGTTTCAGGAATGGTACAGTAAGGGCATTAAGTTTTGCAAAGATTTGTTTGTATTTTGTTTGTAGTGTTTTGCATAGGTTTGCATCATTCGAACAGCTTCCTGAGAGGTTTAACTTACCCAATTCTCATTTTTTCAGATATCTGCAAGTAAGACACTTCATTAGCTCATCAATATCAAATTTCCCTGAGGCTCCTGATGCAAATATTATAGATAATCTCCTCTGTTTGTCCCCACTGCGTAAAGGCCTAATATCCACTATTTATGGTGGACTGATGGGTATGAGTCACACCTCTTTGAGTAAAATCAAAACTGCTTGGGAGAAAGACCTAAATTTGGCACTGTCAGATGATACTTGGAATTCAATTCTCAACTTGTCAACTCAACCTCTTTATGCGCCCGGCTCTCTTTATTACAGTTTAAGGTTGTACACAGGGCTAATTTCTCCAAACTCGAGCTTTCCCGTTTCTACCCAGACGTTGATCCTTGTTGTGATAAATGTAAAAGCGGAGAGGCGTCTCTTATTCATATGTACTGGACATGCCCGAATTTGGAAAAATTCTGGAGGGATGTCTTTAAAACCTTGTCGTACATATTGAAATGCAATCTTGAACCAGACCCTCTGATTGCTCTTTTTGGTATCACTGGAGAGGAAGATAAGTGTCTAACTCCAGCTAAACAGCGTTTACTGTCTTTTGCGACACTACTGGCCAGACGTTCTCTTTTATTCAAGTGGAAGGATGCCACCTCACCCACTCACGCTCAGTGGCTCAGAGATATTATGTCCTGTTTATCCCTGGAGAAGATTCACTACTCAATCCGCCATTCGGACTTGAAATTTCAACAGGTGTGGGGGCCCTTCCTTCGCTTTTTTCATATACATTTATAGTTTGATTCCTTTCCTATTTAATATTTATTTATTTAATCTTTTTTGCACGCAGAACCAAAAACTTCCAGCTCATTTATTTATTTATTTTTCATTTTTCTCCTTTTTTAAATATGCCTGGCATCTAACCTTTCCCATACATGTATAGCTGGCTTGGAGTCAGGGAGGGGTGGGGTGGGTGGTATAGGGTTTTATAAGGGGGCTATAAAATGTGTTTTGGAACGTTGCATGTTTACCCTGTTATATCCCTGTTTAAAATAAATTAAAATATTGTTGGAAAAAAAAACCTGTGGGCTGTACAAACCTGCCGACGGGCTCACTTGCATTTTTTCTTGATAACAGTAAATAGAACTAAAAATGCTACGTCATTTTTGATCGTATACACACGTGGACAAAATTGTTGGTACCCTTCGGTCAATGAAAGAAAAACTCACAATGGTCACATAAATAACTTTAATCTGACAAAAGTAATAATTTAAAAAAATTCTATAAATGTTAACCAATGAAAGTCAGACATTGCTTTTCAACCGTGCTTCAACAGAATTATTTAAAAAATAAACTCATGGAACAAGCCTGGACAAAAATGATGGTACCCCTAGAAAATACTGAAAATAATGTGACCAAAGGGACATGTTAATTCAGGGTGTGTCCACTAATTAGCATCACAGGTGTCTACAATCTTGTAATCAGTCCGTGGGCCTATATATAGGGCTCCAGGTAGTCACTGTGTTGTTTGGTGACATGGTATGTACCACATTCAACATGGACCAGAGGAAGCGAAGGAAAGAGTTGTCTCAGGAGATTCGAAAGAAAATTATAGACAAGCATGTTAAAGGTAAAGGCTATAAGACCAATTCCAAGCAGCTAGATGTTCCTGTGACTACAGTTGCACATATTATTCGGAAATTTAAGATCCATGGGACTGTAGCCAACCTCCCTGGACGTGGCCGCAGGAGGAACTTTGATGACAAATCAAAGAGACGGATAATCCAAATGGTAACAAAAGAGCCCAGAAAGACTTCTAAAGTGATCCAAGGTGAACTTCATGCTCAAGGAACATCAGTGTCAGATCGCACCATCCGTCGTTGTTTGAGCCAAAGTGGACTACATGGGAGACGACCAAGGAGGACACCATTGTTGAAAACAAATCATAAAAAAGCCAGACTGGAATATTCCAAACTACATGTTAACCCTAAGCCACAAAGCTTCTCTGAGAATGTCCTATGGACAGATGAGACAAAAATGGAACTTTTTGCCAAGGCACATCAGCTCTATGTTCACAGATGGAAAAATGAAGCATATCAAGAAAAGAACACTGTCCCTACTGTGAAACATGGAGGAGGCTCTGTTATGTTCTGGGGCTGCTTTGCTGCATCTGGCACAGGGTGTCTTGAATCTGTGCAGGGTACAATGAAATCTCAAGACTATCAAGGGATTCTAGAGAGAAATGTGCTGGCCAGTGTCAGAAAGCTGGGTCTCAGTCACAGGTCATGGGTCTTGCAACAGGACAATGACCCAAAACACACAGCTAAAAACACCCAAGAATGGCTAAGAGGAAAACATTGGACTATTCTAAAGTGGCCTTCTATGAGCCCTGACCTCAATCCTATTTAGCATCTTTGGAAGGAGCTGAAACATGCTGTCTAGAAAAGGCACCCTTCAAACCGGAAACAATTGGAGCAGCTTGCTCATGAGGAGTGGGCCAAAATACCTGCAGAGAGGTGCAGAAGTCTCATTGACAGTTACAGGAATTGTTTGATTGCAGTGATTGCCTCAAAGGGTTGTGCAACAAACTATTAAGTTAAGGGTACCGTCATTTTTGTCCAGGCCTGTTCCATGAGTTCATTTTTTTTTTATAATTCTGTTGAAGCATGGTTGAAAAGCAATGTCTGACTTTCATTGGTTAACATTCATAGAATTCTTATTTATTATTACTTTTGTCAGATTAAAGTTATTTCTGTGACCATTGTGAGTTTTTCTTTCATTGACCGAAGGGTACCAACAATTTTGTCCACATGTGTACATGAGTGTAGTACATCATTTGAATCTGTAAAGGGTCTACTTTTATTTATGTACACTCACAATATCCACAAAACATTGTGTGCTTGTAATACAAAGTAAATGTACAGAGTGCGCTTTCAGCCGTCTCAGTGTCTACGAACATCTTTCTGAAACGCGTCGCTAAAATGAACTGAAACTCAGTGAACATTTGACACACAAACATGAAATAATTCTGTCAATCAATTAAAAATTTTAATTTAGTTAATCAGTCATAGTCTGTAATTAGTAATTAGTTTTTGGATTTCCCCCCGATTTTATTCCTAATTTTAGTCGTGTCCAATTCCTCCCCGTCACTAGGGGGCTCCCACATTAAGACTACTACTACCACTCAGCCCGGGAGGGCCGAAGACTACCACGTGTTTCCTCCGAACCACGTGACGCCAGCCGACCGCATCTTTTCTAACCGTTTGGGGCGGAGTAACACACTCGGAGGACAGCGCTATCCGCTCCTTCCGCTCGCGTGAGCTCACAGACGCTCCTGATTGGCTGTAGAGTCGTGATTAATGTGGGAGCACTAAGTACCTCTCATCCCTCCCCTCCAAGAGAGCTCGCCAATCAGCTCTCTCTCGGCTGCGAGAGGTTACAGCATCGCCAGGGAATCGAACTCACGACCTCCGGATGATAGGGCGAGCACTTTACCACTTTACGCCGAATGACCATTTTAAAATACTCAAGTTTACTTGTATTCTAAACGTGTAGTGTTGGAATAAAGAAATGCATAATGAACTAGTTAGAGAAAACAGATTATTCAGTTTTATAATATCTCAAAAATGATGTTGGCTCCGCCTCCTTTTGCAGCTATAACAGCTTTGATCGTTCTTCCAGAAGCACATTGGTGAGGTCAGACACTGATGTTGGACAAGGAGAACTGGATTGCAGTCTCGCCTCTAATTTATCCCAAAGGTGTTCTATCGGGTTGAGGTGCGCAGTCATGTTGGAGCTGGTGTGGGTAGTTTTTCAGGAGTTGGGCTCACCCCCCCCTCCCCCCCCCCCCCCCCAGTTCCAGTGAAAGGAACTCTTTATGCATACTCTTTATACCAAGACATTTTGGACAATTTCATGCTCCTAACTTTTTAATAACAGTTTGAGGACGGCGCCTTCCTGTTCCAACAAGAACTTGACCAGTCGGCACAGCGTCCAGACCTCAACCCGATAGAACGCCTTAGGGATGAATCAGAGGAGACTGCGAGCCACGCCTTCTCGTCCAACACCAGTGTCTGACCTCAGAAACGAGCTTCTAGAAGAATGGTCAAAAATTCCCATAAACACACTCCTAAATCTTGTGGAAAGCCTTCACAGAAGAGTTGACGATGTTATAGCTGCAAACTACTGCGGGGCCAACATCATGTTAAACCATCTGGATTACGAATTGGATGTTTCTCAAGTTCATATGCATATGAAGGCAGCTGAGCCAATACTTTTGCCAATATAGTGTACAGTATATTAAAGTAACTTCTACAAGTAGAAATTATACCTGTGCCATTAAAAAAAAGTAGTTTTTTTACTACACAAGTGTTGAACGACAGATAAGTCAAGCCACGTTTGGGGCGAACGTAAACCTCTGGTGTTGTTGCTCGTGCCTCAGGGTGGACTGGATGCTGGACTACCAAGGCATGGTCGTGCTGGCCGGAAACCAGGTGTGGTGGACGTGGGAGGTAGAGGACGTCTTCTTCAAGGTGCAGGCGGGAGACAAGCAGGCCCTCAAAAATTACGCCAAGAAGATGCACGGGCAGATCGACGACCTGGTCAAACGCATCACGCAGCCTTTATCGAGGAACGACCGCCGCAAACTCAACACCGTGCTCATCATAGACGTCCACGCCAGAGACATCGTGGACAGCTTCGTCAGGGACAGGTAGGACATCGTAGCAGCACTGAAATGTAGTAACGCAGATACGTGGTGAGAGATTTTTAACCTCTCCTGATTGACGGTGTCGTGGTCCTGCAGTATCACAGACGTGCGTGAGTTCGAGTGGGAGAGTCAGCTGAGATTTTACTGGCTCAAAGAAGCGGACGATCTGTTTGTCAATCAGTGTTCGGCTCAGTTCTCCTACGGGTACGAGTACATGGGTCTGAACGGCAGGCTGGTCATCACCCCCCTCACTGACCGCATCTACCTCACACTCACACAGGTGCACACATACACACACACACACAAAACAAAAAACAAATGAAGATGAAGTGAGTCTAACAAGTGACTATGTCTTTAGGCGCTGTCCATGTACCTGGGCGGAGCACCAGCGGGACCTGCAGGTACAGGAAAAACTGAATCCACTAAAGACCTGGCCAAGGCTTTGGGTCTGCTCTGTGTGGTCACTAACTGCGGGGAGGGAATGGACTACATGGTAAGTTCCACACTTTTACACTTTTTACACAGGCTTATTGTCTTTAGGAAAATTATAAAACAGTTTTTCTAATGTGTTTTTATTTTTATTTTTTACAAATAATAGTGATAAATGTAATTTATACGTCAGAGTTTGAAACAAGTCAACGAGAGCAGAATTGGCTGTGCTTTCTAGGTGGGAGGGGCTTACACAGGTAAGCCCCTCCCCTGTCAATAACAGTGCCAATAGCTAATCATCACGTTGAAGAAGGCGGACAGTGTTTTACTCCACACATACTCTCCCTAACTGGTAGATGTGGTGTGACAGGGAGAGAAAGATTGGAATTGACAAGACCAAATAAGGGAAAAATCACTTCATAGTGATATATCTGAAAGTTTTAAGAAGATGATGAGCTACATGCTAGCTTTTTCTCTCTAGGCGGTTGGGAAGATCTTCTCCGGCTTGGCTCAGTGTGGAGCCTGGGGCTGCTTCGACGAGTTCAACCGCATCGAAGCCTCTGTGCTGTCCGTCATCTCCTCCCAGATCCAAACCATCCGCAACGCTCTCATGCTACAGCTCAAGAGGTTCCACGTGAGTGCTGCCATCTTTCCCATTTTTAAATCATCCAAAGCCAGAACTGTAATCCTGTGCTTATTTATGAGACCTTGATTTGTTTCCAGTTTGGAGGTCAGGAGATCAATCTGGATGCGCGAATGGGGATCTTCATCACCATGAACCCGGGCTACGCCGGCCGAACCGAGTTGCCCGAGTCGGTGAAGGCCCTGTTCCGACCCGTGGTGGCCATCGTCCCCGACCTCCAGCTGATCTGCGAGATCATGCTGTTCTCTGAGGGGTTCCTCTTGGCCAAGGTGACCATCTCAGTGTCTGGTATATTATACAAAAGGTTGTCCCAAATACTGAGTGATGTCACCTGAAAAATTTGGAAACATGTCTGATTATTATGTGCATATAAACGTGATCAGATTACCCAAGCGAACGTAAAGGTCGATTCCTTCAGCGTGGTTTCCTCGTTGCAGGTGCTGGCGAAGAAGATGACGGTGCTGTATAAACTGGCACGAGAACAGCTGTCGAAACAGTCTCACTATGATTTTGGGCTGCGAGCTCTCAAATCTGTATTAGTCATGGCGGGAGAGCTGAAGAGAGGATCTGCTGACCTCAGCGAGGTGACACTTGTGCTTCCCAAACAGAACACCTCAATTCCTTTAAAACTTTGTGCTAAATTGTACCCAACACGTATTCACCCCCTCCCTCTCTGTATGTCTCGCTCTCTCTCTCTCAGGATGTGGTGCTGATGCGAGCTCTAAGAGACATGAACCTGCCAAAATTTGTCTTTGAGGACGTTCCTTTGTTCCTGGGACTGATCTCAGACCTGTTCCCAGGACTGGACTGCCCACGTGTGCGCTACCCCGATTTCAACGATTCTGTAGAGGCCACTCTGAACGAGAATAAATACATTCTTCTGCCCAATCAGGTACCACCATGTAGAGTTGTCTCACAGGAGATTGTTTTGTATGAAAAACTAAAGTTATTATTGTTCTTTTATTCGTTTTTGGCTGCAGGTGGATAAAGTGGTGCAGATGTACGAGACCATGATGACCAGACACACTACCATGGTGGTGGGACCCACAGGAGGGGGCAAATCTGTGATTATTAATACTCTGTGCCAAGCCCAGACTAGGTCTGTGTCTCATAAAGTGCCGAGTCTAGGCACTTTAAATAAGTATTATTTTTTTAATAGTCTAAACTATACCTATTCCGTGTGCCATGCAGGCTGGGGCTGACAACCAAACTGTACACAATGAACCCCAAAGCCATGAGCGTGATCGAGCTCTACGGCATTCTGGATCCTGACACTCGAGACTGGACCGACGGGATTCTGTCCAACATCTTCCGAGACATCAACAAACCTACAGACAAAAGGGAGAGAAGGTAAACTACGGCTTCTGCAAATGCTAATGAGGAAGATTGTTAATTAAAGGCATAATTTATTTTAATCCATACATGTATTTTGTACATTATGCATATATCAGCATGTTAGTCTGTTTTATTTTTAAAAAATTAAAAAAAGTATTTATAATATGTCATAGTTAGTAGGGATGGGAATCCCCAGGGATCATTCAATGTGACATTATCACGATACAGAGGTGCCAATTAAATTTGTATTGCTATTCAGTTAGTATCATGATTTTATAAATATCCTGTTACAATTCTAAACTAAATTTGCTATTAGCACAAAGTACGCAACCAATGTGTCAATCGTTTAGAGCATACCACCTGTAGGATTATAGAGGAACTGCAGCAAAAAAAAAAAAAAAAAAAAATATATATATATATATATATATATATATAAAGTGATTTTGGAATCAGCATTACAATACGTGAATTGCCACTCAAAAGAATCAAGATACATCACCAAATCGTTTTTTTGTTACTGTAACTATTGATACTACTTTCGTACTGAATACAGCCTATACTTTGCCATATGCAAGCTCGTTAGTATTGATAAATGAACTTATAATTTTAAATGATTAAAAATGTCCAAGTTGTAATAACTGTTTTTTAGATTTTTCATTCTCACAGGCCTATTGTTTTTCTAAGAATTATATATATATATATATATATATATATATATATATATATATATATATATAATTTTTTTTTTTTTTTTACAATCATCCTGGGTGTGCCCCAGGGTCGTCACAGATGGCTCATACTGTACACACTTGCACCTATACATATAAAAGTCATTGATCTCATTGAGCCAAACAACTTTCCTCTACTTCACAGGAAGTCAGTTATTGTGGGTTGTTTGTAAACATACTTTGATGTACTCCTCCTAGAGCATTTATATGATCGCCACGAAACCGAGCCAATATAATCTCAAGATATTGTAAATGCAAAATTGCAAAGGGTTTTTTTTTATTTCAACTGGCTCAGCTGTGGCGAGGCCTTAAAATTATGGCACAAAATGGCTAATAGCTTACTTAGTTACTGTATATACTATGTATAATACAGTATATTATGTCGTGGTACTGGTATTTCCCCTTTAAATGCACGTGTCCACTGTCTTTCTGGCGCACCAGGGTGTTGATGGCGCAAGTGCTTGGGCCCGATCATCGTTGCATGCAATTATATTCAACATTGATTTCCCCGCACAGGTACATCCTGTTTGATGGGGATGTAGACGCTCTGTGGGTAGAGAACATGAACTCTGTGATGGATGACAACAAGCTCCTGACGCTCGCTAACGGAGAGAGGATCCGTCTGCAGAATCACTGCGCTCTCCTGTTCGAGGTAATGACAGCTAGTGGGTTTCACTATAATCTTAGATTATTCGCACCGGTGCAAAATAACTGCAGTGTTAGTGTTTCAGTTGAAATTCTGTCCTTGATGTTTTTGTAGAGTGTCTGTATAACAAGTGTCACGATCATGAGAGTATGAGATTAGTTTTCACCCCAAGTGTTTGCTTTCAGGTGGGGGATCTGCAGTACGCCTCTCCGGCCACCGTGTCTCGCAGTGGAATGGTGTTCGTCGACCCCAAAAACCTCCGTTTCACCCCCTACTGGGAGAAATGGGTGAACAGTAGACCTGCGAAGGTAAGAGGCAGACTGGCAGTGCGGTAACGGCACCGTAACATTCTTTTCATTTCTTTTGTGTTGTGTTGTGTTATAAGATATTAATCACAATTCTGTTCACAGGAGCAAGACAGTCTGACCAAGCTGTTTAAGAAATATGTTCCCAGCACCATAGACATGATAGTGGAGGGAATCGTAGATGGGAGGCAAGGAGAGAAAATGAAAATGATTGTCCCACAGACTGATCTCAACATGGTGAGACGATTACATACTTCACCAAAAAAATATATATTTCTGAGCTGATTACATGTTTTTAGCAGAAGAAGTTTTTGAAGAAGTTGTGTATATTTAAATTCGTGCTAAATGCCTTTAACCCCAGCTGGTTGTTGCTCTACCTCTATGGTCTTACGCTCCATAGGTGGTGCAGCTGTCGACGGTGCTGGACGCTCTGCTAGAACTGGAAGAGTACACCTTCGACGAGCTGGAGAGTTTCTTCCTCGAGGCTCTGTACTGCTCGCTCGGAGCTACGCTGTTAGAGAGCGGCCGCAAGAAGTTTGATGACTTTATTAAAAGGCTGTCCAACCTCACCACTGTCCACACTGAGACACCGCTCGCCGGCCCTGGAGACCTACCTGGTAATTTTGGAAAATCTGCCTTTTGTGTTTTATTGTGTGTAATTATTTCCAGTTGCTCCTCAGTTACATTTTGAAAAAAAAAAACTTTAAAATAAGTATATAACGCATATTGAAAAAAAAAGAAAAGTAATACAGTGGTACTTTGACATACGGGTCGTTCACTCGCATGCTGAAAATGCTTTGTTTGCCAAGGCAAATTTCTTGCAAAATTCTATTCTTAAGGCAAAAATTGATGACGTTGATGTTCGTATGCAGTGGGACCGCTGTATAAACTAGGAAAAAAATAACATATAAAACTGGAAGAACAGATAACTGGAGAAGATAAAGGGAAAGCAAGAATGAAGGAAGAAATCTATTTTAAAAAATTATGCAATTGAAAATAAAAGAAAAAGAATCACAAGGATAAAGGGGAACGTAAATGTAGAGATGAATAAAAATTAATGTAATTAATAACATTTATATAAATTAATAAAATAAGGGCCAAATGAAAGGAAGGAAGGTGAGAGAAATAGTTTAGAAAATCTTTCCAATGATTACTGTATTATTTCTATTATTCAAGATCTGTCTGTATATTTCAGGTTTCCTGCCGACTCTCTATGACTATCACTTCAATTTGAGCACAAAGAGGTGGACTCCCTGGAGGGTGCTGGTCCCCAGATACAGCCACAGCCCTGACATGAAATTCATCGACATTCTCGGTAAAGTTAGAGCCTCAGGTTTTAAAGCTAACGGTGGTATTTATCATATTGTTTTCAGCTCTTCCTGCGTTTCACCTGATTTTACTTTAAGTGATGGTTAGACATTTTGGTGTCGAAATCGTGCTTCTGTAGATTTGCACTTTGACTCTTGAGTGGCTAAGAAGAAAGGCAAGCAAACGGCATCTACACTAGTGCCACAGTTAAACTAACAGACATTTCCCCATTTTGACTTTGATGTGAACATTAACTGATAACTGATATCTATCTAAATGTTCCTATTAAAGTGGACGGTGGGTGTATACACTGCCCCTTCTGTAGTTATATTAAGGTGGTATTCGCCCTCAGATACTGAACGTGCCTTGGTCTAAAGAGCACATCGCTGTCTGAATCTTTCTTTACGTTGATGTGTTTATAATTCTCTGTACTATTCTGCGCTCGTCTCTCTCAGTGCCCACGGTCGACACCACGCGTACCAACTGGCTGTTGGAGCAGATGGTGAAGGTGAAGAGGCCTGTAGTGCTGGTTGGAGAGTCTGGAACATCGAAAACTGCCACCACGCAGAACTTCCTCGCCAATCTGGACACCGACACGACAGTGAGTCACGCAAACGTCGTCCATTATGCCGTACTTCTTACATGACCAGAGTTCCTCTTCTTCTTCATCTTCTTATGGCTGCTCCTGTTAGTGGTCGCCACAGCGGATCATTTGTCTCCATCTAACTTTGTCCACCTCATCTTCCTTTGCCACTCCAACCTCCTGTAGTCCTTCCTCAACACATCCATAAACCTCATCCTAGGCCTTCCTCTTCTCCTCCTGCCTGACAGCTCCATCTCTAACATTCTCCTTCCGATGTCCCCAAACTGTCCTACCTGCACTGTACCTCTAATATACTCATTCCTAATCCTGTCCATTCTTGTCACTCTCTAAGCATCTTCAGCTCTGCCACCTCAGAACATGACATTAAAAAATTTTTTTTTGGTTTCTAGATGGTTCTGACTATTAATTTCTCATCAAGAACCACATCCATGGACGTCCAGAGGACCCTGGAGGCCAGCGTAGAGAAAAGGACCAAGGACACCTACGGCCCTCCCATGGGCAAGAGGCTGCTGGTGTTTATGGACGACCTCAACATGCCACGCGTACGTTTATACGTGCACGTTACTGCAGGTCTACTAGAGTGTGCACGAACACACTGCATCAGCTGAATGATGCAAAGTTATCTGGGTGGGAAATAGTGCAAATTCCTAAAGCATGGTTTAAAAGATCATTTATTGTTTTATCTTCCAATCTGATTCCAGCGCGATTTTACAGATGAACCCTAATCTCGATTCCTCATTGCCTTCAAAATGCATTTTACATTATAATCGTTATTTTTGTGTTTTTCCCGCACAGGTGGATGATTACGGCACGCAGCAGCCCATAGCGCTGCTGAAGCTGCTGTTGGACAGGGGCGGGATATACGACCGGGGCAAAGAGCTCAACTGTAAGATGCTGAAGGACATGGGCTTCATCGCAGCCATGGGGAAAGCAGGAGGAGGCCGTAACGAGGTGGATCCTCGTTTCATCTCCCTCTTCAGTGTGTTTAACGTCCCGTTTCCCGAGGAGGAATCACTCCATCTCATCTACTGCTCCATCCTGAAGGGCCACACTAAGGTGCTGTTTCACTTCTTCATACACTAATGCAGGGGTACCAAAGTAAAATGTGAAATTTTCTTTGAGTTAAAGTCTGAGTTTCATGTTTATGTGCAGACATTGTAAGTTTATAAAAAAAAAAAAAAAACTCTTTAAAATTTCCAGAGTTTATTGTCGGTTTTCAGTCACTTTAAACATTGATGCTTATTTCTTTGTATCTATATGAAATACAAACAACCATCTTTAATCAATCTTTAGTTAATCTTCATTAGCACACTGCTGGGTGAAAGGAATGTGTAAGGACTCCGGGTTGGTGTAAGGATGCACCGGGCTCTCAGTTCGGGTGTTTTACACGCCCTCACCTCAGACTGCTGCGTGTTTTGACGAGTTTGCTCAAACAAGGCGTGTTTTATCTCCAGTGTTGGGGGACGTTACTTTTTAAGTAACTAATTACATTACAAAATTACTGTCATTAAAAAAGTTATATCACAGCGTTACCTTCTGATAAAAGTAACGAGTTCGAGTACTTTTCCATTATAGGAAATGAAAACTCCTTTGTGCTTCCTCATGCATGTTGTTTTAGTCAAGACCTTTATAATTATTCTACCATCATCACTCAGCGACATTTGGCCCTTAATCTGTTAACTTTTAACACACCCCCACCCACACACACACACACACTAATGGAATGACTGCTGTCTGGCTCACGGGTTACATAAATTGTCTGAATAACGGATTACATTTTTTAAACTAAATGACTGAGCACTTAAATGGCGAACCTAACGCGTTAGATTACTCATTACATCAAAAAAGTAATCCGAGTCCTCTAACGTGTTACTTTGTAACTTGTTACAACCAACACTGTTTATCTCAGAGTGGTGCTTCACATGACTGCTTTTTATTAGCGCCACTGTTTCAGTGAGTTTTCTTAAAACTCTCACATTGCTTGGCTCTGTTAAGTGCAGCCTCACAGACTGCGAGGGGAAATAAGCGCTAGGTTACTGGTCTATTAATTATTCTCATTCATCAGAAAAGCATCAGGGTCCGGATAGAACTGCCACGAATGCATTCTGATGCGTAAAACTCTCATGCTGTACAAACTGTTTTATTTCTATTATAATAGAAGTTACAGCTTCACCTCAGACTGTTACTAAACTCTGACACTGGAGACTCCTTCCATCCATGTTCCATAGAAATCAACAGTGCTGTGGAATATAGAACAGGAATAATAATTTACTTCTCCGAAAATGTTGATAAATAAACATGATAAGCATGGTTTGTACTGTATGTGTGTGTGTGTTGTTTCCACTATTTATTTAACAGATTCTGTTGTTTTTAAAGGAGTTCGACGGAAATATCCAGAACATCTGTGACACTCTGACCTCCTGCACACTGAACCTGTACAACTCCATCATTAAAGACCTGCCACCAACTCCCTCTAAGTTCCACTACATCTTCAACCTGAGGGATCTGTCCAGGGTGTATAACGGCCTGACCCTGACGAACGCAGAGAGGTTCGTACACTCGTCACTCAGCCAGAAACGTCATTCTGTTATTTATTTAATCGTTTCTGGTCACGACTCGTTGCAGGTTCCTGACGGTTTCTCAGTTTGTGCGGGTCTGGAGGAACGAGTGTCTGAGAGTGTTCCACGACCGGCTCATCAACGAAACCGACAAAGCCCTCGTGAGTGTTGTTATACTACCAATATTACCTGTGCTGAGGCAAATTTCTTACAAAATAAAAAAAATTGCTGAGGTACCAGTGTACATCTTATCCAAGCTACACTCGGTTATTAATCCGTGCTCATTATTGTCCTCAGGTCCAGGGGTACATTAAAGACCTGATAGAGGAGCATTTCAAAGCTGATGTGGCGTCAGCGATGAGAGACCCGATCCTGTTCGGAGACTACAGAACGGCCCTCTCCGAGTTTGAGCCCAGAGTCTACGAGGACATCCAGGATTATGATGCCTGCAAGGCTCTTTTCCAGGTACTGGTAATCAGGTGAACTTCTAAAGTACACCACTGGTTCATGAACACCTAGAACCGCATCATCTTCACTGTTGTTCTGTTCTGGATTTGTCTTACAGGAGATCCTCGAGGAGTACAACGAGACCATGACCAGAATGAACCTGGTGCTCTTCGACGATGCGCTCGACCACCTGACCAGAATCCATCGCATCATCAGGATGGACCGTGGCCACACCCTGTTAGTGGGAGTAGGAGGGTCAGGGAAACAGTCCTTAACCAAGCTGGCTGCTTTCACCGCAGGATGCGAGGTAACGCGTTCTTCTAATTAAATCATCACAGTAGTGCTGCTAACATTTATAACACTATTTATTAACACTGTTTGATCTTTTTCTTTTGGGTGTAGGTGTTTGAGATTGTGTTGAGTCGAGGATACTCAGAGTCTCACTTCCGTGAAGATCTGAAGACTCTTTATTTAAAACTGGGCATCGAGAATAAGAAAACCGTGTTCCTGTTTACCGACGCTCACGTGGCCGAGGAGGGCTTCCTGGAGCTCATCAACAACATGCTCACGTCAGGTGCCTTATTTTATACCTCTGGACAATAAACATTTTATATGACCACTATTTAAAAATGATTATTATTAATTATTATTATGTGACCTCGTGCCCCAGGAATGGTTCCAGCGCTGTTCCCTGACGACGAGAAGGACTCGATCCTGAATCAGGTCCGTGACGAGGCTATGAAGATGGGCTCGGGGCCGTCCAAAGACAGCGTGTGGCAGTACTTTGTAAACAAGAGCGCCAACAACCTGCACATCGTCCTGGGCATGTCTCCTGTAGGGGACGTCCTCCGGACTCGCTGCAGGAACTTTCCGGGTAAGGAGGGAGGTGGTGTACAAGGTGTACAAGAAAGATACAAGCATACAAAAAGTTTACACGCCCCCAATTCATAATGCAGAAATCAACATGATCTTAAATATGAGTCAGGATTTCAGAGAAGTAACAAAAATGCTCAGGTTCATTCAAAAGTATGTTCATGAATGTAGTCAATTCCTGATTCTTGAAGATCCGGTTCATCCGCCGTTATGGGGGAGCAGGTCCTTCAACCGCCTTCTGAAAAGTTATGTTCTTGAAGCTGTTCCACACTGCGCTACATCGTCTGAGGGTCTCATCATTGATTTTGTGGTCATAGGTGACTTGTTTGTCTACGTAAATGTATTTGTCGGCAAAATCGATTGTTTGGCATCCTCGGATAATTGTTACACTGGTGCAGCAGTTGATCTTCATTGACTGGGTTTTGTTCCTGTTGATTCACTGACCGACATTTGCACTAGCGTCATTAAGATCTTGAAGCATTGATTCGGCAGTCTGTACATCGTACGCAAACAGGATGATGTCATCTGTCAATCGGAGACGGTGAAGCCGTTCATTGATCCATTTTTATGCCAAACCGATGTTCGAAAGGTGTAGTCTATGAATGTAATATAATATAAATGTGCATTTTTATTTTAATTTATGGTCCTCAAAGGCACTTTGTAGGTACAGTGGAACCTTGGACTACGAGCATAATCCGTTCCGGAAGCGCGCTCATATTCCAAAATACTCGTAAACCAAATCAAATCTTCCCATAAGAAATAATGAAAACTCAAATAATTTGTTCTACAGCCCAAAAAAATAAATACAGAAAAATAATTAATACAATATATAATAAGTAAAAATAAAACAAATTAACCTGCACTTTACCTTTAATTTTTTTTTTTAATAAATCCCAACAGATAAGTGTTTCCGTTTGTGCGCGCAGGCGCCGTGTATGTGTGTGTGTGTGTGGAATTAGCCCCGGAATCACTCCTGTAAAGTAAAAGAAAAAACAAAAAAAATTAACCAGCACCTTACCTTTGAAAAGAATCGCGACAGAGCAGAGTTTCTGTGTAGAGCAGAGAGTGTGTGTCTGTGTGAAGCCGGGGTGGGGGGGTGTAAAGGGCAAGAGTGTGTGTGTGTGTCGGTGTGTGTGTGTCGGTGTCAAAAAACTCGGCACTCGTAACCCAAGACATGCTCGTTTTTCAAGTCACAATGTATTAAAAATCTTTGCTCGTCTTGCGGAACACTCGTAAACCGAGTTACTCGCAATCCGATGTTCCACTGTATTATACTTTTTCCAGTTATGAGTTGAATTCCTTATTATTTTATCCTCGTAAGCGAGATGTTTTCCTGACTCCCTTTGACGAAACATCTTAATGATTTTGTGTTTGTGTGTGTTTGTCAGGCCTGGTCAATAACACCGGTATTGATTGGTTCCTCCCGTGGCCTCCTCAGGCTCTACAGGCAGTCGCAGAGTCTTTCTTGGGTAAGTCTTTAACACCCCTTTAAAAATTCTATAGGTATACAGTTACTGTTACAATGCCAACACTGCTTATTTTTCTATAATTGCACAATGGGGAGTAGTTTATTTGATATTCCGAAGTCAAAATTTATCCACACGTTACATCAGTTCATTTGTAACTGTGAACAAAAATGGACGACCCACTTTTTTGCACAGAAGAGCAAAGCAAAGAAGAGCAGCGTGCAGTAATTTATTCAGTTCGGATATCTGTGAACAAAATTTGGAGCGATACTCTAAGGAAGGTGAAAGCTAAGAGAATCATTACTGGTGACGAGACTGTTAAAAAGTCAACCATTCAACCATGCAAATCTGGAAAATTCTACATTTGCAATTCGCTCATGACGAAGAAGTGAAGACAGCGGTGCACTTGTGACTTTCAGCTTAACCAATACACAATTTTTAATGAGGGAATAAGAAAGCCTGTTAACAGACGGACAATGCGTATTGAAAAACAAGGAGATTATGTCGAAAAATAATGTATTTGTCTTTTGTAAAATTTTATTAAATTCTAGAGCCAGAGTGCGGATAATTTTTGATTCACCCTCAGTAGAAACACAGTGGAGACAGATGGCAAAATAGTGATCGTACAGCGAGACATGCAGAGACATTTGCGTCAGATGAGTTATCAGTATCAGTATGGGAGTAGGATTATCTTTTCACTGTGTCGGTCTTGTGTTCCAGGCGAGAGCCCGATGATACCCAAAGACCATACCGAGGAGGTGATAGGTCACGTGTGTATGGTGCACAACTCAGTGGGTGTGTACAGCAAGCTCTTCCAGCAGAAGCTGAGGCGCAGTAACTTCGTCACCCCCAAAAACTATCTGGACTTCATCAGCACCTACTCCAACCTACTGCAGGACAAGGACAGGTACATCCTCGGTGAGTACACATCTTACACACGTGTGTGTGTGTGTGTGTGTGTGTGTGTGTGTGTGTGTGTGTGTGTGTGTGTTTAAATTAGTGCTGTCAATCAATCAATTAAAAATGTTAATCTAGTTAATCACAATCATGGTCTATGATTTATCACGATTAATCACAATCTTAAAATAATCACATACTTAAAAAATAAAGAAATGCTTGACAAACTGGTTCGAGCAAACAGATTATTGAGTTTTATTATATCTCAGACTTCATCATTTCACTGTTTGCTTTCACTGTTAAATTAAAATCTCTCAAATGTATAGTACGGGGCGTGGCAACCCACCAATGGCAAGCCTCGAACCGGGATCCTCAGATCTGAAAAACAACAGCCTAGAGCCTTAGCTGCTGCTCTCACATCTTACATTTAATGTATTCTTGTGGAAAAAAAAAGTTCCCCATGAAGATAGATCAAGCGCACAGCTTTGGTTTTATCCAAATTTCCATCTAAAAGCTTTTTTTTTTTAGCAATTTTTGATGATGTTTCCAAAGTCACCTTATTAACCATGCCGTTATCACACACACTATAGCCCTGTGTAAGCGTCTGGAAGGAGGTTTGGATAAATTGGAGGAGGCCAGTGTGCAGCTTGCCGAGCTCAACGAGAAGCTGGCCGAACAGAAAGTGGTTCTGGCCGAGAAGTCGTCCGCTTGCGAGATCTTGCTGGAAGAGATCGCAACTAACACCGAAGTTGGTCAGTGTCAATATACGGATATATAACCAAGACTTGTGTTTTATTTTACTATTCTAAATCTGAAATTATTAGATATATATCTGGTATTGGGCGCGATGAGGATCATGCTAACTCGTGTGTTCTTAATGAAGCTGAGGAGAAGAAGGTGCTGGCTGAGAAGAAGGCAATAGAGATCGCGGAGCAGAATAAAGTGATCTCTGTGGAGAAAGCCGATGCCGAGAAATCTCTGGCGGAAGCTATGCCCGCGCTGGAAGCAGCTCGCATCGCTCTTCAGAATCTGGACAAGTCTGACGTCACTGAGATCAGGTGAGTCCAAACTGAGATGAGGCGAATCACTGAAAAGACTCGAACGCCACACAGAGAGTCTGATGAGGGCTTTAATGTCAAAGAGTCTCATAGACGAGACACGTCTGAATGTCTCCTGTCTCCTGACACGTGTCACGCAGATCCTTCGCCAAGCCCCCGAAGCAGGTGCAGTCGGTGTGTGAGTGCATCCTGGTCCTGCGTGGGTACAAAGATATCAGCTGGAAGACGGCTAAGGCCATGATGTCAGAGGCTAACTTCCTGCGCTCGCTCATGGAGCTGGACTGCGACGCCATCAGCACAGGACAGGTCAAAACGGTTCGAGGTGAGACGTGCTGTGATACAAAGCAAACTATATTTCCCTGGTTATTTAAAAAAAAGATAAACATGAAGGTGAGAGTACACACCATGAAGAAGAGGCGATGGACTGAAAACGTTTGTGCTGTTAGGGGAGGTTTGAAACATTCTATAAAGCACTCTGTGTCATGCTGGAGATGTGACGAAGCTCAGTTACCCAAAGTTGATCATTTCCCTTTAACAGCAACTGCTAACCTGACAAACACTCTTCATGTTGCCTCCTCTTCTCGTCAGGCTTCCTGAAGACCCTGAACACATCATTCGAGGAGATGCAGGCCATCAGCAAGGCCGGCTCAGGCATGCTGAAATTCGTAGAGGCCGTCACGGGTTACTGCGACGTGGCCCGAGAGATCAAACCCAAGAGACTGAAGGTCTAACCAACATCTATGTTCCTGCTACAGCTTTACTGCAAACTAAACTGAAATATCAAAAAATGGCCGTTCCCATCACTTGCTAGCGGATGGCTCTAGATATAGATTAGGAGATAAATCATGCATGTTTTATTTAACGAGTTTTGCTGTCACACATCAATTAACGTTAAACTCTTTTCCAGGTGGCAAATTTGGAGAAGAACTTCTTCCAGAGCAAACGCGAGCTGGAACTGATCCAGAACGAGCTTCAGCAGATCCAGACGGAGCTGGGTGCTTTGGGGCAGAAATACAACGACGCCATGACGGAGAAGCAAGAGCTGCAAACGGAGGCTGAACTCATGGAGCGCAGACTCATCGCCGCCGACAAACTCATCTCGGGACTCGGATCGGAGAACAAACGGTCAGAAAAGTCTTACGATTTGCAAAAAAATCTCAGCTACATGCTCGTCTTGCACAGTGCTTTTGAATCCTGGATTCTGATCTGGAAGAAAGTGTTGATTAATTTTCTATAACAGCAGATCATAAAAATAGGAAGGGAGGCTGGTGAGGGAAGAGCTGTTTACAGTGTTTATAGACAAAGCGCGGCTCGATGATAAATTATCAGTGTGAGAGAAATTCAACACTTCAGGACGTGCTGTAACTCTGCTTCATCGAAACGAGTACTCAGTGTGAAAATTTGTTTTCCTGCAGCTGGACCGAGGACCTGGTGGAGCTGAAGGAGAGGCGAGTGCGTCTGCTCGGGGATTGCCTGTGCTGCTCTGCCTTCCTGAGCTACGAGGGAGCCTTCAGCTGGGACTTCCGAGACGAGATGGTATACGCGGTGTGGCAGAAGGACGTGCTGGAGAGGGGCATCCCCATGAGCCAGCCCTTCCGAATCGAGAATCTGCTTACAGACGAGGTCGAGATCAGCAGGTACGTACGAGATGTTACAGAGAGATTCTGTTTTCTGGGTCTAAACCTCCGTCGTGTTTGTGTGGCCGTAGATGGGGGTCAGAAGGTCTCCCTCCAGATGAGCTGTCAGTGCAGAACGGCATCCTGACCACGAGAGCCAGCCGCTTCCCTCTGTGCATCGACCCTCAACAGCAAGCGCTCAACTGGATCAAGAAGAAGGAGGAGAAAAACAACCTCAAGGTCTGGTAACGTTCCTGAGATAGATGTTGTGCTGCTGTGTGGGATTGTAGAATTATTGCTAAATGTAAGGGGTGCAGCCTACAAGTTAATATTTACAAAGTTTTTTAGATCTAATAGTGCTCGTATTTAACTTCATTTAATAGTTTAGTAATTAAGCATTATATTTCTGCCAACTAGTGTCCATAAAAAACCTTTGCTGCAAAAATATCACAAGTTGCATAACATAGTCTCTTTTCCACTGATACAAATCAATTAACTTACAGCTTCAATAGAACCTTTAAAGTAGAAGTTTTGGGATATTTATTTGCTTTTATAACCAGATTGGATTTTAGCATTTTATGAGCATCAAATTTGGAGTGAAGCTCTTATTTATTAATTATCTTTACTTAGCGGCTTTCAAACAACAGTATACTTATATATATATATATATATATATATAGTGGTTAAAGTGTCGGACTACTGCTCAGGAGGTCTCCGGTTCGAGATCTGGTGCTGCCAGGGCTGCTGTTGATGGATCCTTGAGTAAGATCCTCCACCACCAGGTGCTCAGAGACAAGCAAGGTTGCAACCCAACCACATAAATAACTGCCACAGAAACAATGGCTACAGTGTTACCTCAGCATACAAATTGAATCCATTCTTAAGGAGAAATGTTGTATTGTGAAACGCATTGTCCCATAGGAAATAATGTAAATGCAGATAATCCGTTCCAGCCACCCAAAAATATTACCAATATTACCAATTTAGCATAAAATTCAGTCACACTATAATCATATTTTTGCATATACAAACAATCAAAACATTTAGAAAAGACATGTAACTGAAGTATATATGAAATAAATAGAGATTAAACATCAATTAACATTAATTTATGATTCCTCTCAGCACTGCCTGCTTTAAAAGCCAAACTGAAAGCGACTCCCTTCTCTTCTTGCTACCATCCTTGATAACATTCTCATGACCCATAGTGGTATGTCTTCACTAAAACTTGTGCAAAATGCAAACAAAAATAACAAAAAAATATGTAAACTCACTTCACTTGACTTTCAGCTTAGAAAACAAGTTTTGAATGGCTCCAGCAAAAGAGGACGCACCCATATGCCAAGTGTGAGGGGATGGGACGGATTTTCTGTCTGTCTATCTATGTGATCAAGTGAACAAAGAACCGATTACATTGCCACACAATGATGGTTTTTGGCGCCAGTAAGAAATAAATTTCTGTCATTTCTATTTGCAGGTCTCTTCCTTTAACGATCCAGATTTCCTGAAGCAGTTGGAGATGGCCATCAAATTTGGACTTCCGTTCCTGTTTCAAGACGTGGATGAGTACATCGACCCCGTCATCGACAACGTCCTGGAGAAGAACGTGAAAGGAGCCGAGGGACGGCAGGTCATCGTGCTGGGAGACAAGGAGGTCGAATACGACCCCAACTTTAAACTCTACCTCAACACCAAACTGGCAAATCCCAGATACTCACCAGCGGTGTTTGGGAAAGCCATGGTCATCAACTACACCGGTGAGAGAAAGAGAGAGCGAGACAAACTCCACCCCTATGTGCTTCACCCTCACACAACCCCTAAATAGTTATGTAGTTTTCATTAGGAGTGTGAATATCGATGTGTGTAAAAAATTATTTATTCTAAATACAGCCTATTGAGTCGATCAGTCAGTTTTTCATATTAATGTATTTTTCTTTCTAGCGTTGTGATAGTGTTATGGTTTGTGTGTGATCAGTTACACTAAAGGGTCTGGAGGACCAGCTGCTGAGCGTAATCGTGGCCTTCGAGCGAAAAGAGCTGGAGGAACAAAGGGAGCGTCTGATCCAGGAGACGAGCAAGAACAAGAGTCTGCTCAAAGACCTGGAGGACTCTCTTCTCCGAGAGCTCACCATGTCCACGGGCAACATGCTGGACAACGTCGAGCTCGTCCACACCCTCGATGAAACCAAGTCCAAAGCCGGCGAGGTACGACCTCATCACATACGTGAACTGTTAGGGGGTGAAAATCTGTTCATGCTAGCAAACAGGATTCGTTCATGCTAGTAAGCGGGGTTAAAGTACAAACAGGAAGTGAGCTGAGCTCACGAAAGAAGACAAACAGTTACAGCAGCGAAATAATTTCTTTATTTGATCCCACCAGGTGTTTGAGAAACTAAAGCAGGCCGAACACACATCCGCAGACATCGATAAACTGCGCGATGGCTACCGTCCGGCGGCTAAACGCGGCGCCATCCTGTTCTTTACCCTGGCTGAGATGGCGCTGGTGAACAGCATGTACCAGTACTCTCTGGCCTCCTTCCTCGAGGTGTTTGACTTCTCACTGCGTAAATCTCTCCCAGACGGTGTCCTGAGCAAAAGGCTGGATAACATCATGAACACACTCACACTCAACATCTACAATTACGGCTGCACCGGTAAACACCTTCTCCATAATTATTCATTCAAGGTCCACTGTGTTATCTTATGAAGGTACAAAGTTGTTGTTGTTATATTATTTTTACTTTCCAGGTCTGTTTGAAAGACACAAGCTGCTCTTCTCCTTCAACATGACCGTAAAGATTGAGCAGGCGGAGGGTCGTGTCCCTCAGGAAGAGCTCGACTTCTTCCTTAAAGGTGTCACACTGACAAAGCTTATGCGATCTAACCGTGCTCTGGAGAGGATGTGGTTACCAATAACACGTCTTTCTGTATGATGTAGGGAACCTGTCCCTGGAGAAGAGTAAGAGGAAGAAGCCGTGCGCGTGGCTGCCGGATCAGGGCTGGGAGGATATCGTGCGTCTGACTGAACTTTTCCAAAGGGAGTTCGGCTCACTGATCGCCGACATCGAGAAGAATCCGACCGAATGGCAGGATGTGGGTTTGATGTTAATCTCTCACAGACAGACAGACAGATGTTTGCTGTTGCTGCTGCTGACTCGACAGTGTGTTTCCCCTTTTGTTTTATCAGTGGTATGACATGGATGCCCCGGAACAGGCACAGTTCCCCATGAAGTACGAGGAAAGTCTGACAGATTTCCAGAAACTTCTGCTCCTGCGCTGCTTCAGGGTGGACCGAGTGTACCGCGCCGTCAGCGACTACGTCACCATCACCATGGGAGAGAAGTAAGATGAAAGAGTCACTCTGAAATAGTTTGGATTGTAAAAGCCCTGTATATAGTACAGTGGTACATCGGCATACGTATACCCCTGCCTCATGAATTTTCGCCTTTAGAACTGAAATTTTGAAAAAAAACATTTTCGGTATAAGAACAACGAACCGAACACAGGATTACGTCCGGGATCCATTCAAAACTTGTTTGTGTCAGTGGAAAGCCAAGCGAAATGAGTATTTTGTGGATTTTTTTGCATTTTGTGTGAGATTTAGGGAAGACATAGCACCATGGGTCCCAAGTATGTTAGGAAATACTTTAGCGAGAAGAAAAGGGAGCCACTTTCAGGTGCCGAGAGGAATCATAAATTAAAGTTAAATGAGGTTTAAAGTCTATTAATTTAATCTTTGACTTCATTTACATGTCTTTTCTAAACGTTTTGATTGTTTTTATATGCAAAAATATTCTTATTGTTGGAAATTGATAATATTGGTAATATTTTTGGGTGGCTGGAACGGATTATCTGTATTTACATTATTTCCTATGGGAACATGCTATTCACAATATGAAATTTCACCTTAAGAACTCGCTTCCGGAACGGATAAAATTCGTATGCAGAGGTACCGCTGTACTTTTATACTATATACGGTAAATATTAACTTTGTTCTAAATCTATTTTGTCTCTCTGTGTTTTCAGGTTTGTGCAGCCTCCAGTGATCAGTTTCGAGGCGATATTTGAGCAGAGCACTCCGAACTCCCCCATCGTGTTTATCCTGAGTCCCGGCTGTGAGCCTGCAACCGATCTGATGAAGCTGGCCGAGCGCTCGGGGTTCGGGACCAACAAGCTTAAGTTCCTCGCCATGGGACAAGGACAGGAGATGGTACACACATGCACACACTTACAGAAATATAGGATGGAATATGGATTCACTCTGACAGAATGGTAGCTTGTAGTGGGTTATTTTACATTTCATCTCCGTTTCCCAGGTTGCACTGCAGCTGCTGGAAACGGCGGTGTACCGAGGTCAGTGGCTGATGCTCCAGAACTGCCATCTGTTAGTGAAGTGGCTGAAGGAGCTGGAGAAAGCTCTGGAGAGAATCACGAATCCTCACCCAGACTTCCGGCTTTGGCTCACCACTGACCCCATCAGGGACTTCCCCATCGGCATCCTGCAGAAATCCCTCAAGGTCACTCTCCATTACCCTTTACTATCGTCATATTTAAACAGCGCTCACTCATATTCTGGTGTTTAATACTGTTCTAGCAAACATATCTGAAAGGAAATCGAATTAGAGATTCCATTACAGATTGTTCATTATGGATCTAAATCTGAAATTCTGAAGCTGCTTCGGTTTGAAAATCACAGCGCAGATTAAACCGGAACATTTCAGGTGGTGACGGAGCCCCCGAACGGGCTGAAGCTGAACATGAGAGCCACGTACTTTAAGATCCCGCCGGAGACGCTGACGAGCTGCCCTCACCCGGCCTTCCGCAGCCTGGTCTACGTGCTGGCCTTCTTCCACGCCGTGGTGCAGGAGAGACGCAAGTACGGTAAGATCGGCTGGAACATCGCCTACGACTTCAACGAGTCTGACTTCCAGGTAAACACACGAGGCTGAATGTTTTACATTAGTTTTTTTTAATTATTATTTACAATAGCAGACTGATCATACAGTATGTTCCGTGCAGTTCATGCTAATCACTTTGTTTGGCGTGTGTGTTTCAGGTGTGTCTGGAGATCCTGAACACTTACCTGACCAAAGCTCACAATCAAGGTGACGAGATGATCCCATGGGGCAGTCTCAAGTACCTGATCGGAGAGGTGAGGCACTACCGAGATCAACAGAACATGACATTTAGGGTGTAATATAACAAACAGTTTTGTTTATATGTGCATGTGTATGTACGTGCTTGTACGTTTATAGGATGTAGAATTATTATGTGTATATGGGTTTCTCTCTTTTTCTTTTCCACATTTGGCTTGTTCTATCAAAAAACTCTCTTTTCTCTTGTATCTTGTTAAAAGAAGTTCATAGTGACAGTGAGGTTATTTTGCAAATTTAAAAAAAATCTATCTATCTATCTACATGTACACACGTGGACAAAATTGTTGGTACCCTTCGGTCAATGAAAGAAAAACTCACAATGGTCACAGAAATAACTTTAATCTGACAAAAGTAATAATAAATAAGAATTCTATGAATGTTAACCAATGAAAGTCAGACATTGCTTTTCAACCATGCTTCAATGGAATTATAAAAAAAAAAAATTAACTCATGGAACAGGCCTGGACAAAAATGATGGTACCCCTAACTTAATAGTTTGTTGCACAACCTTTTGAGGCAATCACTGCAATCAAACGATTCCTGTAACTGTCAATGAGACTTCTGCACCTCTCTGCAGGTATTTTGGCCCACTCATCATGAGCAAGCTGCTCCAGTTGTTTCCGGTTTGAAGGGTGCCTTTTCCAGACAGCATGTTTCAGCTCCTTCCAAAGATACTCAATAGGATTGAGGTCAGGGCTCATAGAAAGCCACTTTAGAATAGTCCAATGTTTTCCTCTTAGCCATTCTTGGGTGTTTTTAGCTGTGTGTTTTGGGTCATCGTCCTGTTGCAAGACCCATGACCCATAACAGAGCCTCCTCCATGTTTCACAGTAGGGACAGTGTTCTTTTCTTGATATGCTTCATTTTTTCGTCTGTGAACATAGAGCTGATGTGCCTTGGCAAAAAGTTCCATTTTTGTCTCATCTGTCCATAGGACATTCTCCCAGAAGCTTTGTGGCTTGTCAACATGTAGTTTGGCATATTCCAGTCTGGCTTTTTTATGATTTGTTTTCAACAATGGTGTCCTCCTCGGTCGTCTCCCATGTAGTCCACTTTGGCTCAAACAACGACGGATAGTGCGATCTGACACTGATGTTCCTTGAGCATGAAGTTCACCTTGGATCTCTTTAGAAGTCTTTCTGGGCTCTTTTGTTACAATTCGGATTATCCGTCTCTTTGATTTGTCATCAATTTTCCTCCTGCAGCCACGTCCAGGGAGGTTGGCTACAGTCCCATGGATCTTAAATTTCTGAATAATATGTGCAACTGTAGTCACAGGAACATCTAGCTGCTTGGAATTGGTCTTATAGCCTTTACCTTTAACATGCTTGTCTATAATTTTCTTTCGAATCTCCTGAGACAACTCTTTCCTTCGCTTCCTCTGGTCCATGTTGAGTGTGGTACATACCATGTCACCCAACAACACAGTGACTACCTGGAGGCCTATATATCGGCCCACTGACTGATTACAAGATTGTAGACACCTGTGATGCTAATTAGTGGACACACCCTGAATTAACATGTCCCTTTGGTCACACAATTTTCAGTATTTTCTAGGGGTACCATCATTTTTGTCCATTTTTGTTCCATGAGTTTATTTTTTAAAATAATTCTGTTGAAGCATTGTTGAAAAGCAATGTCTGACTTTCATTGGTTAACATTCAATGAAAGTAATTGTTGGGTACCAACAATTTTGTCCACGTGTGTATACATACAGAGCTCAGCCGGGGCAAAATCTAAAAACTGTTATTGCATCATAAAATATTAGAGCAATATCAGGGTCCAGTATGCAAATTAGGATTACACAATACCTTTTTTTAATCAGAGATAGAATCAGAATGCATTTCTTTAGGAATTAATTACACGACACGGTCACTGTGCTGGAACTTCTTGAATTTTGCACCATTTGTTAAGTTATTACGTGAATTTGTTTATTTCCTGACGATTAAACATGACCTCGATCCAGGTGATGTACGGCGGCAGGGTGATAGACAGCTTCGACCGCAGGATCCTCACCGTCTACATGGACGAGTATCTGGGAGATTTCATCTTCGACACTTACCAGCCTTTCCACTTCTTCCACAACGAAGAAGTCGATTATAAAATCCCATCAGACGGACCGAAGGAGGTCTACGCCAGTATGTAGAAGGCGACTTGTCCTTTAGAAATAAATTAAATCATTCACATGCTTTGAAACTGAAGCTCTGGGTGTGTATTGCAGACGAAATCGAGTCCCTTCCTCTCGCGAACACGCCGGAGGTGTTCGGGCTTCACCCCAACGCCGAGATCGGATACTACACTCAGGCCGCCCGGGACATGTGGACGCATCTCATAGAGCTCCAGCCGCAAACAGGTTCGCACACCCACACGCTAACTGTCGTAGCACCTGCGGAACCAGAAGTGACAGTGATACAGTGATTCTGTTCAGTTCTGCTATACTGTTGGCGCTTGTAAAAGACATACATTAGTACACAGTCTCCTACTGGATTTGTGATGTGTTTTCAGTTTTTTAAGATTGTTGTTTTTAAATAATCTCATAGCTGTTGGCTTTTTAGTTTAGTGCTTTGATTATCTAGACAAAACTAGTTCTGGTTATTTGAGATCTTAGTAAAGGACGGAGTGTGTGTGTGTGTGTGTGTGTGTGTGTGTGTGTGTGTGTGTGTGTGTGTGTGTGTGTGTGTGTTTCTCTGGTGCAGGGGACACTGGTGGTGGAATCAGCAGAGATGAGTACATCTCGCAGGTGGCTCGGGACATCCAGAAAAAGCTGCCCAAGCCATTCGACCTGGACGTGATCCGGAAGAAGTTCGGCCTGGAAGTGTCGCCCACCACCGTGGTGCTGCTGCAGGAACTGGAGCGCTTCAACAGGCTCATCGTGCGCATGAGCCGCTCACTCGCTGAGCTGCAGAGGGTAAGAGACAGAGAGAGACGGAGAGAGAGAAAGCAGAGCTGAGGGAAAATACAAGTAGACACCAGGCTGAAATGACTGAGATGGTAGTTAAGTGACGTTCTAAGCTTGTGTGTGTGTGTGTGTGTGTGTGTGTGTGTGTGTGTGTGTGTGTGTGTGTGTGTGTGTGTGTGTGTGTGTGTTTCAGGCACTAGCCGGTGAAGTGGGGATGAGCAGCGAGTTGGATGAAGTGGCCCGAGCGCTGTTTAACGGTCAGATCCCAGCCATCTGGAGGAAACTTGCCCCGGACACCCTCAAATCTCTAGGCAACTGGATGATCCACTTCAGAAGACGTTACGATCAGTACAGCTCATGGGTACGACACGAATCACAACACGAATCTCACCCCCGTCTGCCTCTGAGACGGCGATACAAACCACGTACCGTTCTTCCACAGCACAAATTGATAGACTTTTCAAAAAGATCATTTAGCTGAATTTTTTTCTTTATAATGCTTAAAATTGCATGTGGTATGAATTTTGGCTTCTTCTAAATATCACTTCTGTTAAAAAAACATTAGAGAAAGACACTGAAAATCAAAGAAAAAGTGCCATATATCAATATTTTTGATCTGTTTAGAGGTTTGTGCAGTTTAGTTCCGCTGTAAATTAGCAACACAGTTGAGACATAAAACAATACTTTTATCAATTCTTAAACAGAGACATAACGTACAAAGTAAACGTGTAATGTGCGTTTCAAGGCAAACCCAACGTTCTACTCCTCTCCAGTCTCTCTAAACTTGTATAAACTTTCTCCATGTGCTTCTCTCACACCGTGTCACACTCTCACTTGTCCCCCTGGAAAACCAGGATTTTCCTCATAGTTCCGCTTAACATAAGCAACACAACCAACAAATCTAATGTCACACATGCAGGAATACAGACAAAATAATAATGTACTGTAAATAATAATGAAATAATATAAAATTCTAAATTAAATAAATACAGTACACTCATAATAAATAACAAATGAATGCAGTAAACTTAGAATAGTCCAAAAAATATATAAAAATAAACCACTTACACACACACTCCCCAACCCACTCGTCCCTAAATCCAAGCCAGCCTCATACGTCTCACGAACAGCTAGACACCAGGCATATTTAACGAAGGAACAGAAAAAGAGAGAAGAAAACAAGAAAGAAAAACATGGAGCTGGAAGTCTGGGTTTTGTATGCAAAGAAAGAGGAACAAAATATTAAAAAGAGAAAAAGAGAGAAGGAGGAAAACAAATATCCATACAAACAGTAGGTGAAAACAAACCAATAAAAAAAGGGAAAATTAAACTATTCATTTCTATGAGACAACTGAACTCAGACGCCCAAACCTGTTGAAATTACAAACCTGCAGTATAGATTGAGTAATGCATCTTCTCCAGGGACAAACAGGACATAATGTCCCTGAGCCCCTGGGCGTGGCTGGGTGAGGAGGCGGTCATGCAAGATTCCGAGCTGTGTTTGATGTGTGCGTGTGTGTGTGATGTGCAGGTGGATAAAGATGAGCCCGTAGTGATGTGGTTGTCAGGGTTACACATCCCCGAGTCGTACCTGACGGCGCTGGTTCAGGCCACGTGCAGGAAAAACGGCTGGCCGCTGGACCGCTCCACTCTGTACACACAGGTCACTCAGTACAAGAGCGAGGAGGAGGTGACGGAGAGGCCGGATCAGGGTCAGAACACACACACACACACACACACACACACACACACACACACACACACACACACACACATATAATCAGACCATGGGACGCATAGTTACCAAAAGCTTTGGATGTGTGTGTGTGTTAGGTTGTTATGTATGTGGTCTGTATCTGGAGGGAGCAGACTGGGAAATGGAGCAAGTCTGTCTGGTGCGCAGCAAACCCAAATCCCTGGTGGTGTCGCTTCCTATCCTCAAGGTGATCCCCATCGAGGGTCATCGCCTTAAACTGCAGGTAAGAGCAACACGACAGCTTATAAACTCTTTATAAACAGGTTTAACAGGTCAGTGTGTCTCAATGCTGATGGATCTAAAAGTGACACGAGTCTATGTGAAGTAAAGCTTCCTGCTGATACTGATTTGATCTCACTTGATGAACTCTGGCTTGACGAGTGTCTCCTGAGTTTACGCGAGTGTCCTGAGTTTACGAGTCGTTTCGCAGTCCTGTGCAGAATTAGCGTAACTTCTATGAGTAATAAGGGGCTTAAAATGTTCCAGTGTATCACTGATTAATAATTTAAAGAGCACTATTTTTTTACTAACTAATAATAAAGCCACGCCCGCAAATCAGATCAGATCTTTACATGTAGTTTAAACTTCCAGAAGGAGTTGATTATGATTTAGTTTGACCGTGCATGTTAACCATCACACTTTTATCGATGTGTCTTCCTCAGAACACCCTGAGAACACCAGTCTACACAACGTCCTTGAGGAGGAACGCCATGGGTGTCGGCCTGGTTTTCGAAGCCGACCTTTTCACCACCAAACACCATTCTCACTGGGTCCTACAGGGAGTGTGTCTCTGTCTCAATGCCGACTGAGCTTCTCTTCATCGCTGCGATTTCTTTTTAATCATAAACACACCCCACCGAACAGCTGAGAGGGGGATCACCAGGATCTGTCGATTATCATATTACCGCGATTGCGATTATGAAGGTGTCGATTCGATTTGTATCTCGATTGTGTTTGTATCACGATTTTATAAATATCTCGATATGATATTATTTTTTTTTAGATCTTTTTACACTTCCTTCTACCAGCTTAATCTTACCACACAGAATGCTGTGCTGCCTGTCAGTGTGTGAATAGTTTAGAGCCCCACCTGTAGGATTATCATGGAATGTCAACCATTTTACCATCTCATGTAGCATGTAAACATTCTTAAATGTAAAAATTATTTTTAAAAATCTCTCTCAGTCAGGTGAGGCGATATATGAATTGCCACGCAAAAGAATCACGACATGTAACTGGATATCTCTGTTTCCGTTCCATCTGAATTTTTCCCTGATACTGAGCACTGGGATGGGTTTAAACAGAAGACTGACATCTGTATAAATAAATGATAAAAAAAAATGTTATTAAACTGTTCTTCAGCTAATCTGAAGGCCACATGAAGTTTAAAGGTGTGTAGCAATTGACACTTCAGAAAGTTGGTTGCTCTGTGCACAACAACGCGTCTCAGCATCCGACTGGACTTATTGCACAGGTGTCGTCCTATCACGGTACCATGCTGTTAGTCACTGAGCTCCTGAGAGCTCACAAAATGTTTGTACAAGCGGTCTGCATGCCTAGGTTCTTGATTTTATACACCTGTGACCATGGAAGTGATTGGAACACCTGAATTTAATGATTTGGATGGATGAATTGCTGTAATACTTTACTCTTAATTACTGTACTGCATTACACAGAGACGTGTTTTCAGCCAAGTATCAGCCAAAATAATAGAAGCACTAGTTTTCCCTGTCAGATAAAGCTGTATAGTATACAGTGTCTGAACATTTCACTTCACTCAGCATTTTGTGCTTTACAGTGAACATTCGGTCAGCGTAGAAAGTGTCGATACAACAAATCCACAGTCAGGGTGATATCAAAGCCGTTTAATTTATAGAGCACCTCTGTGAACTAACAATGCTGAACAACGAAGATGAAGGGGATATATGCACAGAAACATCATAAAAGTAAAACTATTCACAAGTATAAAGACTGGCATAATGAAAACACAACTATTAACAGGAACTATATACAGGACTGTGTAGCATACAGTAAATCATTTTGAAACGTATCAAACAAAGAAACAAACTATTTCCTTTAGCTATGACCATTCAGAGGTCAGCTCTTACTTTCTCTATCAGGTAGTGGCAGCAGGGGTGGTGGGGTTGTAGAGGTGGAGATGGCGCTAACAGGGGTGGCACCAGAAGTGGCAATAGGGGTGTTGGACGTTGCTGCAAATAGGGTGGTGACAGTCTGCTGATGAATTGCAGATAACTTTGGCCACGTGTGGAACAGATCAGCTGCAGTGCAGGTCCCTATATCCCTCCTGCAGCAGCCTCCGTCCACATAAAGGACCAGTTGAGGGCCCTTCCCAGCTCGTTGATACAGTACCACTCCTGTAGACCCCTTGCCTGTCCACCAACCCGTAACCTTCAGCTTCCGTCAAGACAGCCATCAGCACCTCACCCAGCTTATTTACCACACTGGTCATGCATTGAGTGTTCCCGGCATCAGTTCTGGGCAGCTTCTTGATTGACTGTATCAGCATTTGGTTGGTTAGTAAACCAGAAGCGATCACATGCTAGAACATGTTGTTGAGTCAAAACCCCTCACCTTTTTGTTGGAGTCCATCTTCAGGATGGAGCCAAAGGTCGACGTCACCTTTGCCCTCAACTCGTCAATCCTGCTGAAGGGTGCCCTGGCATAGGTGTCCAGAAGCCAGGCGATACTAGGTACTGGCTCCATCTTTGGCACAGGCAGAGGAGTAGGTAGCTGGTCTACTTTGGCTGCAGACCGCAAGCAGGTACTATGCACAAAGCATGTTCTGCGCCTCTTCCATTATTCTGTGTGCGGCTTGATGAGAAGAGAGTGAAGGTCTTAAATGCTTCTGCCCAGATCTGGCTTTATTATTTGACCCTGCAGCTTACTGTTGCACGACAACCTGCAGCACAAAAACACTTTTAAATGACTGCCACTCATCTAAACAGTGATACGTTGCTGATGAATGTGACAGTAACTACACCGGCCATTGTGTGACGCATACCTGAGAGTCAGAACTGCCGGGTGGTCAATGTCCAGCTGTTTCCTCACACATCTTGACCAGGCGGCTACCTTCTTCCCACAGTAACTGGAAATGGAAAAGTTTAATGGAAAATTAAGAGTCAAATTATTGGGGAAGACAGTCGAGTCGACTCTATGTAATATAATTCACCTGCTCTCCAAGTGTTCAGTGGCCATGTAGTACCAATCGTCTATGTCCAGGACTTTGCGTAAGGTCTTGTAGGGCATCAGTCTTGACACTTGAGCTGGTACTTCCACATGCGGCATGGGGCCCAGAATAAGAAGGGCCGTTGGAAGAAGGTGTCAGGAGTGGGTGGGGGGACCCTGTTTGTAAACTGGCAGTGGACCAGGTGGGCGAGACAACACCCGCAGCTCCTGAGCCAGGACCGGCATCCTCACAAAGAGGGCCTTGCTGATCCACTCATGCTGCTGCTCTGGAGGAAGGTTTCAGGCAGGAGGATCTGATACAACACAACACTTTTTTTTCTCATATGAATCAGACACGTCTTTCTTTTTTTTTTCTTTTTTTTTATCATTTAAATTTAATTTTCCTTTTTGGAGAGAGAATATAATTGTAGGCAAAGACATTAACAACTTCTCTGCATCAAAATAAATAAATAAATAAACAAATAAATAGTACTTAAAAATAAATAAGTAAATAAATAAAATTATATAATACTATAAAATATAATATAAAACATTAAAATACCAATTTGAACAAAAGAACAAAACAAAACAAAAACCCAGCCAAAATGTCACATCAGTACTGTATTTTCTTCCACTTAACAACTATATACACAACTGAACAACAGAACAAAGGGAGCTTTTACAACAGATGTTAATTTGTGCGTAATTGCCTACAGTGCAGTTGTTACAATTCAGGAAAAATCTGGGCGTATTGGTTTAATGTAGTCCGTCCATTTACTCCAGATCTGAAAAAAAAATTCCCATTTGAGTTCTCAATAAGAAGGACAGTTTTTCCATTACATATATATTATGTACGGTATCAATCCATTCCTCAACTGTGGGAGGCTCTGGTTTTAACCACTTTCTAGTGATTGCTTTTTTACTTGCTGTAAGAAGAATTAACATCATTTTTCTATTCTTATTGTTTCCACCGTCTGCAATGATGTTACCAAAATATAAAGATTCACATGTAAAATTGATCTCTATTTCAAAAACAGCTTCCAAATTCCTTTTAATCTCTTGCCAATATGGGGTTAGTTTTTGACAGGCCCAAAATATATGATAATGGTTAGTTTGCCTTTCCCCGCACTCTCTCCAGCAGTCAGTACTATTTCCTTTGTGTATTTTCTGTGTTGGGGTAATAAAGAACCGAATGACATTCTTCCAACCAAATTCTCTCCATATTGTTGAGCTTGTAGACTCCCATTGTGATTTGCAAATTTTCCCCCAATTATCCTCTGAAATATTTAGATTTCCTTCCTTATTCCATTTGTCTCTGACATATAATGTGTTCTCCTGTACTGTTTGCTGAAATCCATTGTATAACTTAGAAATTATCTTCTTACATGGCTGAGCTTTCGACACTGACAAGATGACTTTTATTATTCCTGCCTCCACTATTTCCAGTGCTTCTGATTTAATATTACATTCAACATAGTGTCTTACTTGAAGGTATCTATAGAAGTCACTTTGGTTGAGCCCATACTTTCCCTTTAGTAATTCAAAGCTTTGAATTTTACCTTTGTTGAACAATGTATAATAGTTTGTGATACCTAGCCTAGCCCATCTTTTGAAACAGTCATCTATTCTATTCGGAGTGAAGTCCGTATCGTAGGCACACCGTCTTAATATTCTTGTCGCATCTTCCAGTCGCATTTTATTTATTTGGTGCCAGATTTTAAATAATAAATTAATCCATGGGTTTGTTTCCTCACTCATTCTAATTCTTAATTTAGTATCAGCAACCAGGACAGGTAGAGGAAGATTATCCATCTATTTCGATCCATCTTGCTGAGTATATTGGACTACACCAACAAACACGTGGCTTAGTTGAGCTGCATAATAATACTTCTGAAGGCATGGAAGGCCTAACCCACCCTCTTCTTTGCTTAGTTGCAATGTTTTAAATCTAACTCTAGGTATTTTACCCTGCCATAGAAATCGAGATATTAGCTTATGCCATTCTGTAAATTGTTGATTTGGTATTTCTATTGGAAGTGTTTGAAATAAATATAACAATTTTGGTAGGATTATCATCCGCACAGAATCAACTTTTGAACTTAAACTGTAAAGAGGGATAAGGTTCCAACGGAGTAGATCAGACTTAATTTTTTTATGAAGGGAACTGTAATTTAAATCAAATAATTTAGAGTGATCACCCGAAATATTTACTCCTAAATAGTTAATTGACTTAGTATCCCATCTTTAATTTGTCTGGGTGGTTCATAATTAAATGATAATACTTGGGTTTTTTGTGACATTAAGTTTATAACCAGATATGGCCTCATATCCTTCAAGAAAATTAAATAAAATAGGCAATGACTTATAGATCAATATATCATCAGCAAAGAGAGCTATTTTATGTTCTCCAAATCCCATGTCAATACCTTTAATTAAGTAGTTTTGTCTTATCCATTGGCTCAAAGGCTCAATGAACAAAGCAAAAAGTAATGGCGAGATGGGGCATCCTTGTCTTGTACCCCGTTCTAGATTAAAAGGATCTGATAAATCTCTGTTGATTTTAATTCTTGCATATGGCTTATTATATAGTGTCTCAATTATTTCTATAACCTTGTTATGAAATCCAAATATTGCCATTACCTTGTATAGGAAATCCCATCTCAAAGGCTTTTTCTGCATCTAGACTTAATAGAGCTGCTTCAACTCTATGGTTAGAAATGTAGCTAAGTATATGTAGAGTTCTTCTAATATTGTCTGATGCTTGCCTTTGGCAGATAAAGCCTGTTTGCAGAGGAGACGTGGAGATTATGTGAAAGTTCTGCCCAAATGAGATAGCGGGCCCAGGAGCGCTGACGATCGGCGACGAAGCATCTCAGGTAGCGCTCCAGTTGTTGGTTGGTCCGTTCCGTCTGACCATTAGTCTGAGGACGGTATCCAGATGACAGACTGCAGGTGGAATTGATCAGACGGCAGAAGGTCTTCCAGAACCGTGCCGTGAACTGAGGCCCCTTGTCCGAGACAATGTCCTTGGGGAACCTATGCAGACGAACTACATGTTCTAAAATCAGCTCGGCTGTCCTTTTAGCTGACGGGAGTCCGGGGAGGGCCACCAGATGCACAGCTTTGGAGAACCGATCTACGATGGTCAGAATGGTGTTTTTTCCCTCGGCGACCGGCAGGCCCGTGATGAAGTCGAGGGCAATGTGCGTCCAGGGTCGACGGGGGACGGGGAGTGGTTGGAGCTCCCCGGCTATTGGTTGGTTGGTGTTCTTCGCCCTGGCGCACACTGGGCACAAGGACGAACTGAACTCTTTGATGTCCTTAGTCATTGTGGGCCACCAAAAGGCGCGCCTCATCTTCATGTTGTCGGGAGAGGGCATCGGCCTTGGTGTTCTTCGACACCGGACGGTAAGACAGATGGAAATTATACTGTTCAAAGAACAGTGCCCACCGCGCCTGTCTTGGATTAAGCTGTTTCAAACTCCAGATAGTGATTAGATTTTGGTGATCGGTCCAGACGATGAACGGCTTTCCTCCAAATTTTTTGGAGAAGAAGCTACAAGGGTGTAGCTTCTGATCTGGACATCGCTGGGAGAGAACCGCCCCGGCGCCCACGTCCGAAGCGTCCACCTCCACAACGAACGGTTTGGTGGCGTCGGGGTGAAGGAGAATCGAAGCAGTGGTGAATCGGTGGCAGAGTTCTTGAAATGCAGAGATGGCAGCAAAGTTAAGGTGAAAGTGATGAGAAGATGGTCGGGTCAGGGCGGTTAAGGGAGCTGCAACTGTACTGTAGTCCTGGATAAAGCGACGATAGAAATTCGCAAACCCGAGAAACCTTTGAAGTTGCTTAAGTGTCTTGGGTAGGGGCCAATGACGCACAACTTCTAGCTTCTGCGGGTCCATGGCCACACCCTGGGGCGAGATGACAAAACCCAGGAACGTGGTGGAGCGCTTGTGAAAAGCGCACTTCTCCAACTTACAGTACAATTGATGGGCAAGCAATCTCTTAAGTACCGCTCTGACATGCTGGATGTGTTCGTTGACGGAGCGGGAGTAGATGGGAATATCGTCCAGGTAGACGAAGACCCATCTACCTAGCAGGTCTCTCAGGACGTTGTTAATGAACTGTTGAAAAACTGCAGGTGCATTGCAGAGTCCAAATGGAATGACCAGGCTCTCATAATGTCCAGTAGGTGTGGTGAAGGCCGTCTTCCACTCATCACCCCTTCTGATGCGCACCAAGTTGTAGGCGCTCCGGAGGTCCAACTTTGTGAAAATGGTGGCACCAGAGAGGGCGTCCAGGGCAGAGTTGGTAAGAGGCGTTGGGTGACGATTCTTGACTGTGATGTTGTTAAGCCCCCGATAGTCAACACAGGGCCGTAGATCACCATCCCCCTTCTTCACAAAGAAGAACCCCGCGGCGGCAGGCGAAGAGGAGGGCCGGATGGTACCTTGGCGGAGGGCGTTGGAAACATATTCCTCCATCGCCTGCATCTCGGTGGTGGAGAGTGAGTAGAGATGGCCGCGAGGAGGGATGGAACCAGGCTGAAGGTCGATCGCCAGGTCGTAAGGGCGATGAGGAGGCAGGTGGGTGGCGCGTCGCTTACAGAATACTTCAGCCAGGTCCCGATAGGTGGCTGGGATGGCGTTGGTGTCGACATCGGGGGCCTCGGACTCCCTAGAACACGTCCCAGCCGGAGCCCGTAGGCAAAGCTCGGTACAAGCCGGCCCCCATTGAAGGATCCGATTCTGTGTCCAGGAGATGAGCGGGGAGCCAAGGATGTCCAAGGATGATGGGAGGGGAGGAAATGGAGGTGAGGTAGAATCGGATCTGCTCCTGTTGTTTGTTGATTGTGACGGTGATCAGTTGGGTCTGGGAGGTGATGGGACTGGATGAGAGGGGCCGACCATCTACAGAGGTGATCCGAACCGGCTGGGATAACGCCTCGACTTCCACCCCCAGTTCCCTGGCGTAAGAAGAGTCAATGAAGTTATCTGCAGCACCAGAATCGATGAACGCGGTACTTCTGACCCGTGTGTGGCCAAACTGGAGGTGTACCTGAACCATGAGACGAGAGACGCTGGGTGTGGTGGCAGAGAGATGGAGGGAGCCTGGTGAACTGTTCCGGAGAACCGCCGTGGCCCACTCAGAGCTATAAACACATCAGAAGGGGGGGGGGCGGCACCACAGCCGCTGCGAAGGGTGTGGCAACAGCCGACTGAGCAGCCACCCCGCGGAGGGTTGCGTTCTCCTGCCGTAGCTCCGCCACCTCGCGGCGCAAGGCCGCGACGTCTTGGAGGTCCTTTTGGAGAGACGCGACTTCACCACGGAGCTTATTGATCAGTTCGGCATGCTGGTCAACCACATCACAGAGGCGAGCAAACTCCGCTGGGTTTACTGCGTTTGGCTCAGTCATTCTGTCACGAGCAACCGAGGGATGAACAGAAAAGCGTTATCAGTTAGCCCGTGTAACGTGGATGGTAAACCCAAACGCGGAAGCACCGCGAGTAGGCAGGATAACCACGCGATTAGTTTAAGAACTCTCTTACACGAAGAGCAAGGATCTACTGTACACAAATAAACCCGTGTTCTAGCAGCACACACTCAATCAAACAAGCAACCCGAATTGGTGAGTACTCACAGAATAGTCGGCGTAGCGTCAGCAAAGGCATGGGCGAACTCAATGACTGAGCAATGTGAAGCACCATCTTGTTTCCTTTTATGCTTCCTGAAACATGACCGTATTACTTCCGGGTCCTAGTGCCGGTCGTGTTACGAGTGTGCATGACACCTCCCCATTATCATTTATCTCTAAATATGATTTAATCTCATTTTCCAAATTTAGTTTGATTTGAACATTATTCAAGATATCTGAGTTTAATCTCCATACCGTAGATCTAGGTTTTTTTATCGAGGCTCATCGCCATGAAGATGGGACTGTGGTCCGAGATATCCATCGCACCCAGTTCACAATGTTCAATCAGATGCAGATCTTTTTTAAAAACAAAAAAGTAGTCTATTCTAGAGTATGTCATATGGGGATAGGAGTAGTATGTATAATCCCGGACTTTAGGATTTAGTTCTCTCCACACATCTATAATTCCTATTTCTTTAAACAAGCCATCTATTTTTTTAATTAGTGACTTTGATTCCCTGATATTTTTAGAACTGTCCAACTTGGGGTTTAAACGTATGTTAAAGTCCCCTCCACACACCAGAATTCCTTGAGCTTTAGTAACTGTTAAATTAAATACATCACGGTAAAAATTCCACTCTGAGCCAGGTGGAGCATAGACACTCAAAAAACTAATAAAATTTCCCTCTATTTTGCCTATTATCATTATAAATCTCCTTTATTTATCTTTTATCTCAGATATATGCTCGTAGTTCACCTTTTTGGTTATAAGTATGGCCACACCTCTTTTACGTGTAGATTTGTAAGATGAAAAGTATACATTTTTGAACCCCATTTTGTTTAGTTTTACATGTTCTGTATCATTTAGGTGGGTTTCTTGTAAAAACACAACCTCTGCTCCTGCCTTCTTTAGTTTGGATAAAATTTTCCCTCTCTTAACTGGACTAGTTACGCCATTAACATTAAAGGAGGCAATTTTCATGTTTTACAATTAAATTATAGATTGATTTTAACAGATGTAACATTGCACATAGCTTCCCTTTGAACAAAACGAACCATAACATATTTACAATCATTAAATCAAAAATATAACATAAAGTGTACAACATAAAGTGAACTTCCAAAAATGAAGTCATTGTCATGACTATGGTGGAGCCGTCGCCTGGCTCTAAGGGAAAGCCCCTCTTTATGGGTCTGTAGAAGGGGCCCTTGTGGATGGCAGTGAAATAAAAGGCCATTTGAGCTTAGCGAGTCACAATTCCCGATTAATCAAAACTTCACTCTATTCAAACTAGGCTTATATAGTTACAACTAAATGTACAGAAACTTTATGACGATCCTAAATACCTTCGCCGTTCGTCGAGCCCATCAAAACATCGCGGCAATCTCACAGCACCTCTACTTATACTCCGCTTTCATGAAGAGACGCATCTGTGCGAAACCTATGACGACGTCAAACGCGCGTCCACTCTTCGAAAGGTTTGCAACTTCTCTTTGAATGATGGTGGTCCTCTCTGTTGCTTATCTGTGCTCCTGGTGTTCCTCTGCCATGACATTCTCTGAATCCGCTCCATAAAGGTGTCTTTATGGGCGGCTGATCGGCTGCGTGGAGAGTCCTCTCTTTATCATATCCTGCGTTGCCTCCTCAACCGTGTTATATATCTTGACTCCATCCTTGTAGAGCACTTTCAAGCGGGCCGGATACAGTGTCCTAAATTTTCCTTCATTGTCTTTCAACACCTCACGTATGTCTTTATATCCTCTTCTCATCTGCAGCAACTCTGGGGCATAATCAGTATCAAAGCTGATCCGCTTTCATTGCCAGGAGAATCCTCTCATCTGCCATGCCTGTCGAAGTATCAGTTCTTTGGTTGTGAAACTTTGAAAGTTAACCACAATTGATCGTGGCGGAACGTCTGCCGGTGTTGGTTTGCCAAACGCTCTGTGTGCACATTCTATTTGAAGGGATATGCCCTCGAGAAGAGTTAGATTTTCTTTAAGGAATTTTTCTAGAAAATGGTTCATTGTCGGCGAGTCTTTTTCGGCACCTTCGGGTACTCCGTATATTCTGAGATTATTTCGCCTAGAACGACCCTCCATCTCCACAAGTTTCTCTTCAATTCTGGTGTGACCTTAACACGTCTGAGAGTACTTCTTCGACATTTTGAAACCTCTCTTCTTCCATCGCAATTCTACCTTCTGCCTCCTCCCTACCGCCTCCCTACCTTCTGCTTTAGTATTAGAAATTTCAGCTTTAATGTCCTCCAGTTGGGTTTTGTTATCCCGACGAAAGTCCCTTAATTCTCTAAGAATGAGGCTCAAGTCAACAGTCTCTATGGTGGAATTCGCTGCGTCTCCCGCATGGCCGCTTGTTTGTGAGCCGACACGCTGATTCATCTTCATGTATTTCTGCGGGCTGCAAGACTTTCTTAGTTTTGCACCTAGTTTCCATGTTTATCCCCTTTTATTTAAATTAAATATCTCACTTAAATTTCTATTTCAATGTTTTTGGGGAGTTTTCAAAGCCTCACTAAGCGGGAGCGCTAGCTCTATGCTGCCATCTTATAAATGACCAAGAAGAAAACCTTCGCTCGTGAGGCAGCCAGTTTGAAAGCAGGAGGACCATGAGGAGTAGGAAAAGATTTCTCTTCCACAGGAGCTGGAGGAAAAGCAGAACAGAAACAGAACTTTAACGTATCACACTTAACTTATTTTACCTCGTCTTAGGTAATGTAGATGAAGCAGTAAGTATTGAAACATTACTTTCACGTACAGAGCTGTTTAAAACGGACACTCACCTGAATCAGCCTGTTGCTGCTCAACAACTAGAGCGGCTTCCGTCATCAAGCACTCATCCTCCAAGAAACCTATAGGCACAATAAATGTCTCTTCAGTTACTGTTTCCTGTTTGTTGAAAACTATTATCTGGGTCAAACAGACACGTACTTGACATGGCCTTTCTCTTTCTCCGAGTCGACAGAAGTGATGAAATAGCAGCTGATGAGGTGATGGTGGTAGTGTTGGTGGTAGTGGCTGCTGAAGCAATAGAGGAGCTGTATGTGTCCAGGCCCACCAGCTGGTCATCGTCAGCATCCCTGTCCACATCTCTTACAGCACTGGAGTCATTAATTGCCTCTTTGACCAAACTAACAGCTTCAGCGCAGGCATGAAGATCACTATAGGAGGACCCAGGCAGGGATACGAATGTTGGCTTGTCATCCATTTCTATAAATAAGTGAAAAAACAAGAATAGGTAAGGAGCTGTCAGTCAAGATTACAAACACTTTTATGCAGTGATAACAGTGGGATGATTTCCCAGTTAGGAAGGGGTCGGAGGGGAGGGTCAGCACTCCTGGAGCAGATAGGGTTAAGGACCTTATTCAAGCCCTCAACAGTGGCGGTGCTGGGGCTCGAACGCCCAACCTTCTGGTCCGTAACCCAGTAACCCACAGACTTAACAGTTTGAGCCACCACTGTATGCATGTTCGAAAAACACCAGCCTATTCTTTAGCGTAACTAAAAAAATTTAAAGTTTAGCATGTAAGCTGGACGATGAACACCAGTGTTGTAACAAACCACCTTACTACTGGTAGAACAGTAATTAGCCGTTAACAGATTCAGGGAGGGTAAGGACCACCAGAAGACAATATTTTCTATAAACAAAAATGTGTATATACATTTATTGCAATGTTACACCATTCACCCGCACCCACACACCCATAGTCTGTCGCCTTAGCGGCCGATTAGAGTCCTTGAGCTCTCATAAAACAAAGTCTGTGAAAAAGCGGTGCCGTCCCGGGACGCGCTTTGCTATCCTCCAGACGCACGTCCTCTTTAATGGCGGCGCGGCGGACGCCAAAGATCCTCTCCTCGCAAGCGCCGTCCGAACACCGCACGTGCTGCGCTGACACGCCAGAGAGCAGAAGAGGTAGGAGGAAGAGAGAGAAACAAAAACCCTCCTGCATAACCAAAGCAGGAGGAATATACGTAAATAACACGCCTATGTAACAAAAGTCCGCAGCGGGCCTTGCATAACATACATACAAAACATACCATACATACTCACATGCAGATTGGGACACGCTCTGTCCCGCATTCGGGTTTACTGTATTTCCCACTCATTCACCATAATCTTTGTCTGTGAGCGTTAGCCGTAAGCATTAGCCGTCAGGTTGCCGCTATTAGCCTAGCTTAGCCTCTCTTCTTTTATTACTTTAACAGAGATGTTTCCCACGGAGCCTCTAGTGGCCGGGAGCTCGTAACCAGGCAACAGCCTGTTACACCCCCTCCCCCTCGGAAAAAGGCGTGACATCGCCGTAAAATGGTTTTATGTTAGCCACATGGACCGTGAATGGTCCAGCTTGATTTAACAATGCCACCTGGTAATTGACACTGCTGAAGCCCTTCTTGATTAAGGCTGGCCCCTTCCATTTTGGAGCAAGTTTGGCCATATGCGAGTCCTCCGCCCGAGACTGAGGAAAAGCGCGGATCCACACATGTTCGCCCTCATTAAATTTGACTGCCCGTCGTTTGGAGTTATAATACCTCCCTTGCTGCTCTTGGGCACGGGCTACGTTGCTCCGGACGACCTGAAACAGCTCTTCCTGACACTCCACTGTAGTATAAGCTGGATGATCAGGCGAGATGTTTCGGTGAAGCATTCTTTCTAGGGGACCCTTCAGCTTGCGTCCAATTGCCACTTCTGCTGGTGTGTAACCGGTACTCTCCTGCCAGGCCGAATTGATGGCAAACCGAAACTCCGGAAGCCATTGGTCCCACTGCTTATGATTTTCCTTGACGAACGCCGCAATCATGAATTTCAATGTCCGATTGGTTTGCTCTGTGATGTTTGTTTGGGGATGGTAGGCCGTGGTGAGCTTTTGGGTCACACCCCACTGCCGGCAGATGGTGTTAAGTAGTTGGGATGTGAATTGCGGACCTCTGTCAGAAACCAGGTAGGCTGGCGTGCCCCAACGTGTAAAAATTTCCCTGGTTAATATGTTGGCTACGTTAGAGGCTCTGGCTGTTCTTAAGGGGAACATCTCGACCCATTTGCTGCAGTAATCGACGATCACCAGCAGATGTTCGTTGAGCCGAGGTGAGCGGGGAAATGGACCCATAAGATCTACTCCCAACATGAAACCAGGTTCCACTACAGGTGTACTTTGTAGTAAGCCTGCCAATTTACTAATACGGGGCTTGTACTTCTGACACGTAGCACAGTTTCGGCAATACTCCCAGACATCACGGCGTATTTCAGGCCAGTAGGCAACCTCTAGCAGCCTCCTCAGAGTTTTCATCCGCCCCAGATGGCCGCTGAGAGGATTGTCGTGGGCATACTGCAGGTATTGAGGCCGCAGACACGTTGGGATGACCAGCTGAAGGAGACTGCACCTATCCTGCTTAGGGATCCGGTGGTACAGGAATTGGTTAACCACACAATAGAGAATTTTATTAACCTCGGGTTCTAACCTTGCTTCGTTCCACAGCGTACGGAGTGTTTCATCTGCTTTTTGGGCCCTCTCCAACTCTCCCCAGTCACATGGCAGGCCCCACTGTAGATCAGCTCCTTCATGTACTGCCAGATGGGCGTTCATGGTCTCTTCCTCCCAGCGTCGCGACAGTGAATCAGGAACAGTGTTGCATTGCCCCTTACGGTACTGGACTACGAATTCGAAAGCCTGTAGCCTAAGTACCCAGCACGTAAGGCGTGAAGAGGGGTTCGGCTGGTTGAAAACCCAAGTTAGAGCAGCATGATCAGTAATAACAGTAAATATTTTACCCTCTAGGAACTGACGCCACTTTTCTACTGCCCATACCACAGCGAGACATTCCTTCTCTGATGCCGAATATTTACTTTCAGCTCCATGTAACAACCGGGAGGCGTAGGCGATCACATGTTCCCCATCCTCGTGGTCTTGGGTGAGCACTGCACCTAGGCCGATGTCGCTAGCATCAGTCTGCACCTTAAAAGGGCAGTTAAAGTCTGGAACTGTTAAAACTGGCTTGTTCTGAAGAGCCGTTCTCAGGTCCTCGAAGGCTGACTGGCATTTGGAGGTCCACACCCACTTGCCTCCTTTCTTCTTCAGGGCGTGTAAAGGAGCAGCACGCTCTGAGAAGTGGGGGATGAACCGGTGCTACCAACCAGCCAGACCTAGGAAGCGCTGTAGCTCCTTAAGGTTACCGGGAACAGGGTAAGTTTGAATAGCTGCTACTTTGGTTTCTTCGGTTTTAATGCCTTCTGCTGATATGATGTGTCCTAGGAAGGAGAGAGATGTTTGACAGAGGTTACACTTTTTTATATTCCAACTCTCTTTATTGTTTTGAAAATTCTCAACAGACATACAGCATAGATCCAACAAAAGGCATGTTCAAATATAAAAACCATGTGTAAACAAAGGTGCAACTGTATGGCATCCCAGATCCCACAGTCCCCCCACCCCCCACCCATCCCATCACAGGCCATTCCCCATAGTAGTACAACATCAAAATGTACCCATCCAGGGAGCACGAAGCATATACACCTATATACATATACACACATACATACAGTACACATATATACATATACATACACAGGGGATGCAGAATGAAGTGGATGAGAGAATGATAAATAGTAAGTGAGGTACGTAAACGCATACATACATACATACACGCACACACATACATGCACACACGTCTGCATACAAATGCACACACATATACAAAATAAAATAAAGCAAAAAGTAAATAAAAAAAAAGGGGGGCAGAATAATAGATAGATAGAATAATATATTATTATAATAGAATAATAATAGATGGCGCCGGTGAGGTCGGCTGCCGTCGCGACTGCTCCGACCTATTTTTCCTTGTTTTCGCTTTTTAAGTTAACTTTCAATAACTTTAATCCGGCTAATTCACCATCATTGAGTGCATTAAGTACGATAGAGATACTCTTATTTCTATTGGTTTACAATGTACTCACAATTCGACGTTTTTAACTCCGGATCCGAGCTGGCCGAGTGAGATCAGAGGGAAAACAAAGGACGCAACGCGAAGCGGCGGCCCCGAGGAAAACGAGCCGGCGTCAGGAACAGGCTGAGAGCGCGAACACCTCTGCCTAGGATCCTGCTCGCCAATCTCCAGTCTCTGGAGAACAAGCTCGATGACCTCAGGGCCAGGATAAAGTTCCAGAGAGACATTCGGGACTGCAATCTTCTCTGCTTCACCGAGACATGGCTGAACCCAGCGGTGCCGGACCACGCCATCCAGCCGGCCGAGTTCTTCTCGGTTCACCGCATGGACAGGACACGGGACTCGGGGAAGACAAGGGGAGGCGGCGTGTGCTTAATGGTGAACAGCAGCTGGTGCAACAGCGCGAGCGTTGTTCCTCTCACACGCTCCTGCACACCCAACCTGGAACTATTAACTATCAAATGTCGTCCTTTTTATCTTCCTCGGGAGTTCACATCGGTCATAATCAGCGCCGTTTATATTCCGCCACAAGCGGACACGGACACTGCCTTATGCGAGCTGCATGAGGCACTCACACAGCACCAAACACAACACCGGGACGCTGTGCTTATTGTGGCGGGGGACTTTAACAGTGCCAACCTCAAACGTGCAGCGCCAAACTTCTATCAGCACATCACCTGCCCGACCAGGGGCGAAAGGACACTGGACCACTGTTACACACCAGTTAAAGACGGCTACAAGGCACAATCTTGTCCACCGTTTGGGAAATCTGACCATGCCGCCATCTTCCTCATGCCAAGATATAAACAAAGGCTTAAACAGGAACTTCCGGTTCAGAGGGAGGTCGCGCGCTGGACGGACCAATCGGTGGCCGTGCTTTAAGACGCACTCGATGACGCAGACTGGGACATGTTCTGAAACAGCTCCGATGACGTCAGCGTGTTTACGGAAGCGGTTGTGGGATTCATCGGGAAACTAGCGGATGATACCGTACAGAAAACGACCATCAGAACGTTTCCCAATCAGAAGCCGTGGGTGGATAAAACCATCCGCGACGTCTGAGATCTCGCGCTGCTGCCTACAATGCGGGACTTGCTTCGGGGGACATGGACCTGTACAAGGCTGCAGCATATAACGTCCGGAAGGCGGTGAAGGAGGCGAAGCAGCGCCACGGGAGGAAGCTAGAGTCACAACTCCAACAGAGTGACTCTAGGAGCCTGTGGCAGGGACTAAGAACGATAACGGACTACAAAGCTCCAACATCCGGTATGACAAACGCGGACATGACTCTGGCAGACGAGCTGAACACCTTTTATGCTCGCTTCGAGGCTGCAGCTAAAGACGCTAGCGTTGCTAATGCTAGCGCTGCTAATGGCTGCAGACAGGAAGTCATTGCCAGCACCGGAAACGCGTTTATCATCTCCGAGCATGACGTGAGGAGAGCCTTCAGGAGAGTGAACACCAGGAAAGCAGCAAGACCAGACGGCATCTCAGGTAGAGTCCTCAGAGCCTGCGCAGACCAGCTAGCACCAGTGTTCACAGAGATATTCAACCTCTCCTTATCTCAGTCGGTGATCCCCACATGCTTCAAAGAGTCCATCATTGTTCCTGTTCCAAAGAAACCACATCCTGCTTCCCTCAATGACTATAGACCTGTAGCCCTCACATCAGTGGTGATGAAGTGCTTTGAACGGCTGGTCAGAGACTTCATCATCTCTTCACTACCAGACACACTAGATCCACTTCAGTTTGCCTACCATTCAAACCGCTCTACAGATGACGCCATCGCTCATCTACTCCATACTGCTCTCACTCACCTGGACACTAGAAGGGGGAATTATGTGAAAATGCTTTTCATCGACTACAGCTCAGCATTTAACACCATAATTCCCTCTACACTCACCACCAAGCTGGAGCACCTGGGACTCAGCTCATCCTTGTGTCAGTGGATCTCCAATTTCCTAACGGGGAGACCACAGGCAGTAAGGATGGGTGGACATGTCTCAGCCTCCATCACTCTCAGCACTGGAGCCCCACAGGGTTGTGTTCTGAGCCCTCTACTGCACTCTTTGTACACTCACGACTGCGTAGCCACTACCAACTCCACCACCATCATCAAGTTTGCTGATGACACTGTCGTGGTCGGCCTGATCACTGACAACGATGAGACGGCCGACCTGAAGGAGATTGGAAATCTGGAGAACTGGTGTCAGACGAACAACCTCCTTCTCAACGTCAGCAAGGAGTTGATAGTGGACTTCAGCACAAAGCAGAAGAGGAACTACCAGACCCCCGTCATCAACAAGAGCCCAGTGGAGAGAGTGGACAGCTTCCGTTACCTCGGTGTACACATCACGCAGGACCTGTCTTGGTCCTGTCACATCAACACCGTGGTGAAGAAGGCCCGACAGCGTCTCTACCACCTCAGACGCCTGAGAGACTTCAGACTGCCCTCCAAGGTGCTTAGGAACTTCTACTCCTGCACCATAGAGAGCATCCTGACGGGAAACATCACGACCTGGTTCGGGAACAGCACCATGCAGGACAGACGAACTCTTCAGAGGGTGGTGCGATCAGCTGAGCGCATCATCCACACCGAGCTCCCTGACCTGCACTCGATCTACAGCAAGCGGTGCTGGACCAAGGCCAGGAAGATCATGAAGGACCTCAGTCACCCCAGCAATGGACTGTTCTCTCTGTTGAGGTCAGGAAAGCGATTCCGCTCCCTGAAGGCCAATACAGAGAGACTGAGGAGGAGCTTCTTCCCGCAGGCGATACGGTCTCTTAATCAGTACAACACACAGTACTGATCCATTTTGCACATCCACACATGCTTCTGCACTCACTCTGGACACTCTGGACATTCAGGACATTCGCTCACTTGTCCTCACTGCACACCTGCTCACTCATGGGTAGTATGCACATAAGTCACTTTAAATATGCACACAAGTCACTTTAAATATGCACACAAGCCACTTTAACATTTAACATGTCACTTTACTGCATATTTGCACACCCCTGGACATTCCGTCCCCATTTCAATATTTTTATTTTCCACTTGTACAATTACAATTTTTCATTGCAATATTTTCCATTTGTACACTTAATGTAAAGTATAATGTATAGTCTTTACTTACTTACATTTTATATTTTATATTCTTACATTTTACATTTTATATTCTATATTTTATATTTTATTTAATTGTATTCTCTTAGGTCAGGGCAGTTGCCTAAGCATTTCACTGCATATCGTACTGTGTAGGATTGTGTATGTGATAAATAAAATTTGAATTTGAATTTGAATTTGAATAAAATAAAACATTCAAAGAGGAGGAAGAAAGAAAAAAAGAAAAGAAAATAGGAAAAAGAAAAAAGGGGGGAAACCCCTCTCCCTAACCATCCTCTAGGTCTTGGGGACCATCAGGTGAGGTAGTAATATCCAGAAAGGGATCCCATGTCTTATGGAACTTCCCTGTGGAGCTCCTGAGAGAGAATCTAAGCTTCTCGAGTTGTAGGTTATAGAGAACCTCCTTGACCCAATGTTTGTGATGGAGGATGTGCGAGCTTCCAGCTGAGCAAAATTAATTTTCGGGCTAGAAGGGTGGTACATGCCAATGCCTGTTTCGCTACTCTGGGCAGGTCTGTGTTGAGGGAGATACCAAATATTGCTGATAATGGGTTAGGGGTAATAGTGTGTCCGTAGGCCCTGCTTAGTGTGTCAAAAACCTGTGTCCAAAATGACGTTAATTCGGGGCATGACCAAAACATGTGGACGTGGTTGGCTGGAGTTAAGCTGCATCTGTTACACGCCTCGTTGACAGAAGGAAAGATTCTAGCCAACCTCGCATTTGTATAGTGGATCTTATAGAGGACCTTGCACTGGATCAAGCTGTGCCGGGCACATATGGAAGACGAGTGAACTAAAGAGAGTGCTGTCTCCCATTGGCTATCTTCAATTTTAATGTTGAGACTGTCTTCCCATGCAGCTCTAACTGCAGTAGGGGGTTGTGAGGAGGCTGACCACATATGCCCATACAAAATGGAGATGGATCTTTTGGTGACCGCGCCCACTGACAGCAGACTTTCTGTTAAATTTTCAGGGGGGCGGTTTGGGAAGTGGGGAAACTGCTTCTTTACATAGTCTCTGATCTGGAAGAAATGGAACAGATGGTGATTTGGAAGGTTATATGTAGATGAGAGTTGTGCGAAAGATGAGAAAATACCTTCAGTGTACAGGTTACTTATCTTGGAAATACCGTGGGCCTGCCAGATCTTGAATGCTGAATTGGATTTGGAGGGTTCAAAACGGCAGTTCCTGTAGATTGGAGCTAGAATAGAGGGACCAGAGAGACCAAAGTTTTTCCTAATCTGATTCCAGATCTTCAGAGATACAGAGACCACTGGGCTGTTACTTAGGCGTGGAACTGGGATTGGCAGCTGTGAACACAGTGCGGAGGAGAGACAAAATGGGGAAGAGTCTCTTTCCATACATACCCACATAGGCAGAGGATCTTGCTCCTCCATCCACCACAGAAGTTTTTGGGTGTTAGCTGACCAGTAGTAATGTCTAAAGTTAGGGAGGGCAAGGCCTCCGCTCTTCTTAGGAGACTGCAAGATTGACCTGCGAATCCTAGCCGGTTTCCCGTCCCACAAGAACTTGGAGATCATTTTATCTAGTCTGTCGAAAAATGATTTGGCTAATAGAATGGGGATATGTTGAAACAGGTAAAGGAACTTTGGGAGAACCACCATTTTAATTAAATTTACACGGCCTAGCAGTGAAAGTGGCAGAACCTTCCAGCGGTCGAAGTCCCTCTCTGTCTTCGAAACTAGTGGCAAAAGGTTATCACGAAACAGATCAGACTGGGATGTGGAGACAGAAATGCCAAGGTAACGGAAGCCGTCAACTGCCCATTTGAATGGTGCCACCGAGTGTGGAAGGTCTTTGGCCTTCCAAATCTCGCTCTTTTGATAATTAAGCTTGTAGCCGGAGGCTGTCCCATATAGGTCCAATATATTGAATATTGCAGGAAAGGAGTGGATTGGGTCAGAGACGTATAAACGCAAGTCGTCTGCGTATAAGGAAACTTTATGGATTGTGTCACAGTGTACTATGGCACTGAAGCTAGCCTCTGAACGTAGCCAGATGGGAAGAGGTTCTATCACGAGGATAAATAACAGTGGAGACAATGGGCAACCCTGTCTGGTGCCTCTCTGTAAGGAAAATGAGGGTGAGATAGTGTTGTTTGTTCGCACTGAGGCCATTGGTGAAGAGTACAGGAGCCTGACCCAATGTACAAAGTCCTTGCCCAACCCAAACCTGTTCATCACTTCATAGAGAAAGGGCCCTATCAAAGGCCTTTTCCGCGTCCAGAGATACGACCACCTCAGGCGGTGAATTACCAGACGTATGAATGATGTTGAAAAGTCGTCTGCTATTATGCCAAGATTGACGACCTGGCATGAAGCCAGTCTGATCGAGTGTTATGATGGCTGGGAGAACCTGTTGTAAACGAAGAGCCAAGATTTTGGAAAGAATTTTAAAATCCACATTTAGAAGCGATATTGGCCTGTAGCTGCTACAAAGCAGGGGGTCTTTTTCTTTTTTAAGAATAAGAGAAATAGTGGCCTCCGACAAGGTGTTTGGAAGACGCTGGAGAGCAAAGGCTTCATTATACAAGTCCCTTAAATTAGGAGCGAGAAGGTTAGAAAAGGACTTATAGTATTCAGTTGTAAAACCATCAGGACCAGGAGACTTGCCACTCTGTAACGATATAATGGCCTCTTGAACCTCCGCTATAGTGATAGGCCCGCCCAGACCCTCCACCACGTCGGTTTCAATCTGTGGGAAAGTGATGGCATCCAACACGTCATCAGGAGGTGGAGGGCGGTCAGAAGTGTAAGGATTAGCGTAGAAATCAGCAAAGGTCCCGTTGATTTCGGTCGGATCTGTGAGAATCTTTCCTTGTGTAGATTTAATAGCCGGAATGATTTTTGAAAATGCTTCAGCTCTAGCTTGATGTGCTAGAAGCCTCCCAGCTTTATCGCCGGACTCAAAAAAGCGCTGTCTGGATTTAAACAGTAAGGCTTTAACTTTATTTGTAGAAGCAAGGTTGAACTCTGTCTGCAATCTTAGACGCTCTCTGTAAAGAGAGGGGTCTGAACTGGAGGCATAGCGGTCGTCCACCACCTTGAGGTCCTTGAGAAGTATATCAATGTATGAGGTTTCAGTTTTCCTCATGTGTGAAATAAAAGAGATGAGCTGACCTCTAATAAATGCTTTCGATGCCACCCAAAGAGTTCCCCTGCTCACCTCGGGCTGATCATTCAGTTAAAAAAATAACACAATTTAGGAGTGCAGAAACTGCTTGTAATTATCCTCTGCTAGGAGGACCGAATTAAATCTCCATGACTTCAAGGGGCTCAGCCATGTAGATAAATTCAGGTCGAGGGAGATTGGGGCGTGGTCTGATATTGCAATGTTGTGGTAGTCTGCCGTGATAACTTTGGAAAGCAGTCTTAAATCGAGGAGAAAAAAAATCTATGCGAGAGTAGGTATGATGAGCATGCGAAAAAAAAATAGGCCTTGGCTGTGGGGGACCTGTGCCTCCACGGGTCCACAAGGCCATATCGGTGTGCCATAATGTGTAGGGTCTTGGCTGAGTTGGATAAGGGGACTGGCTTAATAGATGACCTATCTAATAGTGGGTCCTGAACAAAATTGAAGTCACCTCCTATAATTATGAAATGGTTTTCTAGGTCTGGGAGAGATGTGAATAGCTTACTCACAAATTATACATTATCCCAATTAGGGCCATAAACACAGATCAGCAAAGTGGGGGTATTTTCAAGTGTCCCAGAAACCATAACATATCGCCCATCCAGATCAGAGGTACATTTGTTTACTGTGAAGGGGAGGGTTTTATGAAGTAAAATGGCAGTACCTCTAGCTTTACTGTTAAATTTGGAATGAAAAATCTGTCCCACCCAGCCAGTCCTAAGCCGCATTATGAGTTTCTTGGATAAAGTATATGTCTCCCTTAAGGTGCAGTAAGTGGGACATAATCCTTCCTCTTTTCGTGGCTTTGCCCATCCCCTTAACATTCCATGAAATTACCCTAAGTGGACGATTCGTACCAGCCATACCTTAATATGCTTAGTGGAGGAGATAAGATTGGGGAGAAAGGGAGGGAGGGGGTCTGAAGAGAAAAAAATAAAAATAATGCACTACGGTGCTAATAAGCACTGATGGAACTTCCTTAAATTCTAAAAGTTCCCTCCCCCGAAGGATTAAATGTTAGATAAATTGATCATAAAGATAAACAAATAACCCGAAAGATAATGGTATTTAAAAAAAAAAATAAAAAAGGGAAAGAAAAACCCACTCACAGTGCCGTGGAACCAGGAACAGATTAAAAGAGCACATAACAGTCGTCATGTTATGGAGATACAAGGTAACGATAATCTTACCCAGTGCAGATAACTTTAAAATGAAAAAACCTGCTACACAAGTTGGTCATAAATCAAGGCACATGTTGTGTGGTGGCAGTATTAACAGTGTTCAGTTTCCATCTACAGGGGCGACCGGGCGGTGATTGGTAACGATAAAAGTTTTTAGCGTCCCCCATGGAGGATAGGTGTTTTCTGGAGCCATTCTTCGTTACGATGGATAGCTTAGCCGGGTAGCGCAGAGAGAGTTTCAGGCCGAGGCTGTACAGTTCCTTCATGACATTCCGGTACTGAGCGTGTTGCTCCATAATCTCGGGGCAATAATCCTCAAAAATAAAAATTGGGGAGTCTTTATACTTAATTTTGCCTCGCAACTTCCGCGCCTCGCGCAGTACCAGTTCTCGTATTTGTGGACGATGAAAGCACATCACCACAGGTCTGGGCTTCTCGGATGGCCCTGGTTTAGTGGCTCGTGTGCGATGAGCACGGTCTAGCTCGGGTGGCGAGGTCAAAACATTGTCACAAAGCACTTCAAATAACATTTGAGAAAAAAACACTGTCGGTTGGGGGCCTTCAATGTTTTCAGGAATACCTATCACTCGTATGTTGTTACGTCGGCTTCTGCCCTCGAGGTCAATTAGCTTAGCCTTTAGCGTAGCATTCTTTGCGGCCATAATGGTTAGCTTAGCCTCAGTAACCTGCCAGCTCGAATCGGCAGAGTTCGCAAACGATTCTAGCTCTAAAATCCGTTGCTGGTGGTCTGTGATTGTTGTCTGAAAGCTGTCCATCTTGGCTTCAAGCCTTATGTATGAACTTTTAATCTCAGCTAGAACCGCTGCTCGATGCTCTTGAAACATCGGGGCCAATATGGCCGTGATGGTATTAGCCAACGAGTCATCCCGGTCCTGTTCCTCCTTCTTTGTTTTCCTAGACATATTTCTTCACACTAAAGAGTGGTCTAGTGTATAATAAATGCGATACTGCGTGGGTATTAGTCTTAAAGCTGGTCAGTGACCATGTAGAAACTAAAAAGTTCGGGAGCTCGGGTTAGAGCGACTACTCCATCTCACAGCGTAACCGGAAGTCAGAGGTTACTCTTTTTTCAGTTGAGAGTGAGACCAGCAGCTTCAAGGAGTGTAAATACACGTTGGAGATGGTCAAGGTGGGTACTGATGGTTTTGGAATAAATAACAATGTCATCTATATAGACAAAACAATATTTCCCAATGGCTTCTGCTAACATGGATGTCATTAGCCTCTGAAATGTGGCTCCTGCATTTTTCAGGCCAAATGGAAGACGGGTAAACTCGTATTGGTTGTTCTTTGTGACGAACGCTGTTTTTGGGATGCTATCTGGATGCATAGCCACCTGCCAATATCCACTACGCAGATCTAATGAGCTGAACACAGTAGCCCCATAGAGAGCCTCCAAGATCTCGTGGACCTGGGGCATAGAGAAGCCATCTAGTGGTGTTTTGCTGTTGAGGGCTCTAAAGTCTACACAAAAACGGGTCCCACCATCTTTTTTCCCCACCAGTACGACCAGGGCGGCCCATGGCGAGGTGGACGGTCTAATGATACCGGCTTCCAGCATCTTGGCGACCTCTTCCTCCACAATTTGCTGTTTGTGGACAGGGACAGGGTAAGCCTTTTTCCTGACTGGTCTTTCGTCGGTGGTGTAAATGTGGTGGGTTATTGCCTTAGTGTGGCCAATTCGGTCAGTGCACACTGTCGGCCACTCTGACAACATCTCCTGCAACTGATGCTTGTGTTCCTCTGACATGGAGGCGCTGCTTACCAGGTTGGAGATGGCAGATTTGGAGGCATCAGACACAGGGGGTAATGGATTGGCCACATACAGGGAGACCTGCTTTACAGGTGGTTTGATAGTAGGAGGCTGTGAGCGGCTACTGGGAGAGGGAGGATGAGGAGTGGCGGTAGCGACCGGTTGCGCACTCAACAAGGCTTTCAACTGTGCGTCTCATCTCTTCATGCACTCCACCATGGAGCGGCCTACATTGTTCAATTGCTCCTCACACTGCTTCTTCACTGTCTGACATAGTTGTTGCATCTCCTCCCGAGCATTCTCCAGTTTATATTGGTAGGTTAATGCCTCTGTGCTGTGGATGCGTTGGAGCTCACCCACCTGATCCGACAGCTCATCCATTCGCCGGGCGAGATTGTCTTCCAGCGCCTGCAAAGCCGTTTCTAGTTGGCCGAGGCGGGCTGCTAGCACCATGGAGATGAGGCTTGGGTTGTCTTCAGCGTTGACAGGAGGAGGAGGTGGAGGCAGCGGTTCATCAGTGAGCGGTGGCTCTACCCCATCATCACCTTGTGGACCCTTGTATTGCATGGGCTCATGATGCGTCATGACAGGGCCTGCAATGAGGACATGTGCTCCCAATCCCTCCTCAGCTCTTGCATCGGACTCGGCCATATTTTGCCCCAATTTAATTTTAATAAACAGTGTGATTAACCAAACCTTTGAGTGTGTGTTTTGCAGAGGGTAAGATGGTATAAGAGAATGGCTAGGTAGGTAACAGCTAACACCAACTATGTAGCAAAGTATAATATACACAATACACAAAAAAAAGAAAATTCTGATGGCCCCACGTTGGGCGCCACTGTAACAAACCACCTTACTATTGTTAGAACAATAATTAGCCATTAACAGATTCAGGTAGGGTAAGGACCACCAGAAGACAATATTTTCTATAAACAAAAATGTGTATATACATTTATTGCAATGTTACACCATTCACTCGCACCCACACACCCATTGTCTGTCGCCTTAGCGGCCGATTAGAGTCCTTGAGCTCTCATAAAACAAAGTCTGTGAAAAAGCGGTACCGTCCCGGGACGCGCTTTGCTATCCTCCAGACGCACGTCCTCTGTAATGGCGGCGCGGCGGACGCCAAAGATCCTCTCCTCGCAAGCGCCGTCCGCGCTGCGCTGACACGCCAGAGAGCAGAAGAGGTAGGAGGAAGAGAGAGAGACAAAAACCCTCCTGCATAACCACAGCAGGAGGAATATACGTAAATAACACGCCTATGTAACAAAAGTCCGCGGCGGGCCTTGCATAACATGCATACAAAACATACCATACATACTCACATGCAGATTTGGACACGCTCTGTCCCGCATTCGGGTTTACGGTATTTCCCACTCATTCACCATAATCTTTGTTTGTGAGCGTTAGCCGTAAGCATTAGCCTGTCAGGTTGCCGCTATTAGCCTAGCTTAGCCTCTCTTCTTTTATTACTTTAACAGAGAGGTTTCCCACGGAGCCTCTAGTGGCCGGGAGCCTGTAACCAGGCAACAGCCTGTTACACCGTTATCTTAATGATGCACATTTTCACAAAGTAGAGTTTAAATCAGAAGGGTAATATAACAGCAATTTATCCATAATACAACACGTGTCAAAAAGGTAAAACAAAGCCATTGTGAGAAAATACAATAAATGGTGCCCCAATTAAAACATCCATGTTATATGAAATTAAAATGCAATTTTTATTAGATTAGAACTTTAATAATTAAGAAATGTTAAACAATATTACAAAATAACTTACAGTATGACTGTGATCCTTTTCTAATTTCACGTTTTGCTGTCATTGTGTACATTTTTGTTTGGTTATTTGTCAGTTTTATTTGTTCTACATACATCATCCCTCTCATAAGGTGCGTCTAACAGTTGGGGAAAAAATGCGTAATGATCATGACATTTTTAAAATTAATTTTCCTGCTTTACATCCTGGTTTTAGGCATTTGTGTTTAATGGAATCTGTGCGCCCTCTGGTGGAAACTAATTATATTGCAGATAAGCATAAAATCTGAGTATTAAATTAAGCTTTACAAACATTTCTATATTTTCAAGACCATTATTTAAAGCTTATATAAACTCATTTATACAGTTGAATGACACTGACTTCACTGTTTAATTATTCATGCACTAATTACTTGAATTACATTCGGGGTTTTTTTCCTTGTAATGATCATTTCTGGCCACTAGATGGTGGTAGGTTGTAATAAAAAACGAGCTGTTGCGGCCTCCGAATGGCGCAGTGGTTAAAGCGCTCGCCCTATCATCCGGAGATCGCTAGTTCGAATCCCGGGTGGTGCTGTAACCTCTCGCAGCCGGAGGTCTAGAGGGGAGGGATGAGAGGTACTTAGTGCTCCGACGTTAATCACGGCTCTACAGCCAGTCAGGGGCGTCTGTGAGCAACGGAGGGAGCGGATAGCGCTGTCCTCCGATTACGCCGCCCCCAACTCCGATTGCCCTCCGATTACGCCGCCCCCAACGGTGCGCGAGCGAGCAGTTCGAAAAGATGCGGTCGGCTGGCGTCACGTGGTTCGGAGGAAACACGTGATAGTCTTCGGCCCTCCCGGCTGAGTGGTAGTAATAGCCTTAATGTGGGAGCCCCCTAGTGACGGGGAGGAATTGGACACGACTAAATTAGGGAGAAAATCGGGGAAAAATCCAAAAAAAATAAAAAAAACGAGCTGTTAATTCTCTTTAGAATAATCGTTTAGATTTCGTTGTTGTCTCTGGGTACACACAGCCAGGTGCTCATGTGTCAAGGTGCAGGCATGAATGTTTCAAAAAGCTAGCCTTCTCTCCACACACACACACACACACCGTCCTCAGGATTCACCGCCACACACACCAGAATAAAGCTGCTAGTACACATTAATAAACAAACAAATAAATAAATGCTAAGCATTTCCTCTACAAGCAACAGTTCCACCAGCTGAATTATTTCTTCCGATTTCTGATTTATATCAGTGAACTTTCTCAACAGCATTCTTTTTCATTTATAATCAAGCAAATGAATTTGTGTTTAATAATAATACCATTTAAGCCTCTAATTCACAGTGACATCAGTTTGTGGATGAATTATAAACATTCGCCATCTGCACCGTCAGTGTCTCACCAGTCGGTGGCGTCATAAACCAGCGCCTGTCCTCGCTGCGGTCCTCATTCTGAACTTGAGCCAGAACTCAGGCCTTTCCAGCCTCTCCTATGTTTAATCTCTTAAGACAGAGCTCTTTATTAAGTCACCTGTGTGCTTGATTCCACATGACATTTCAGCGAGACCTCAGAGATCAGGAGAGAAATGACGCGCGCCGCGGGAACAGAGGGCCTGCTTTGTGTTCTTTTAATCACAATCCTTAAATTATTTCTGCAGATTGTGTTTCATTCGGCCTGTGTGCGGATACACCGATCAGCCAGAACACTGAAACTGCTCACAGTGACGTGAGCAGCATTGATATATACAGTATGTGTGTGTATATTTGGTGTCAAGTGAACAGTCAGATTTCAAAGTGTGTTGGAAGCAGGAAACATGGGCAAGAGTACGGATCTGAATGAACAGACAGATTTTGATGTCTGTTAAAGGAAACAGCAGGTGTTAGCGGGAGTGCAGCGGTCAGGACCTAACAAACATCTCTAGCAGGAGCAAATTAACTATTCAACTATTTGTAGTGGAATAAAGAGTTGAAATTTTTTATTCTGGCTATGATCTGGATATGTGTGTGTGTGTGTGTGTGTGAGTTGTTTACCTTGGTGCACTATGGGAAGAAGTTGAGTCGATGGAGACAGTGTGTGAGGTGTCTTCCATGATAAGACACCGTGTCAACGACAAGTGAAGCTGAAACTGTAGACGAGGAGCCAGACGATGCTGAGAGGTGCTGTAACATCAACCTCTGGGAAAAAAGTTCCCAATGTTTCATGAGGACCAAAAGTCAAGCCTTTACAACCTTTTTGCTGCAAGTAAGACAATCAAAGCATTTTTATTATAAGTTACAAGTTATCTTCCCACATCTCGCTCTCTCTCTCTCTGAAGGGAGTATTCTCCAGCTCCACATTTCCTGTAGAAAAGAAAGGAAACATCAGTCAGCCATAAGAGCGGTATTGTGTGTGTGTGTGTGTGTGTGTGTGTGTGTGTGTGTGTGTGTGTGTGTGTGTGTGTGCGTGCCACGGAACTCATGACCATTAAGAACCTGCTGTTGGAGTTGCGCTTTAAATCCGAGAGAGTTTGTGTAATTTATGCTTGATGGCCAGATGTTTGTACTTGAATCTGCCATATTTCGGCTCACACACACACACACACACAGCCCGCGGGAGGAATCCAGGACGTTCATATAGAACTTGATATATATTTCCTGCCTACAGGAGCTTGTGCGCTTGGAGTCTGTGGAAAAGTTCACATCCTTATCAATTATTGATGAACAGAGCAGTAAAAAAAAAAAGAAAAACGCAAAAACATTTTTTCCTTTTCTGTCCAGCGTCCCTGAGGTTCAGATTTGTTATATTGTTTAGCTGAGGTTTAAGTTCACCTTCATTTTTGTCCTTTTACTCCTAATACTGTTCCACTGAGTCACATGACCCACACGGCTTATAGGAAAGTTAAACTGTTCACTAAGTAAAGAATAAAAGTCTTCATGTGGTTCAGTTATGGGAGTTTAATCAGCGGTGATGTGATGTGATGTGATGTGAAACCTGGAGTCAATGTAACCAGTCGATCTTTTTATCTTCTCTCTGATGTTACAGCAGCTATAAACACTCGTATAAACTAATCAGCTCAGCTTGTCACGTTAACGAGGGACGTCTAGGAAGCGTAAACTCTCCTGTAAACTCTTCTGGCTACGCCGTTACCTCCGACTGTTACAACCGGCTGCAACTGGAGACTCCTTACAGAAAATGTATCATTTATTTATCTGTTTTAATTGTTTTTGTGTTTGTTTCTAACTCATTGGTCTGTTTAAAGTGTTCAGTTTGTTCTTTGTTCTTTGCTTTTCTTGTGTTTTATGAACTAAATTTCGCTCTGCTTTATAACGCTATATAATTTATTAGCCTAAAGAAACATAACCTCAAGGTGCCTTTTGTGTTGGTGGCAGAGGAACAAAGTCATTCTGTAGCTTTAGCAAGATAAATTTTAGCTGCGAATTCAACACCCCCCAGAAATAATGAGGTAGACAAACGAGCCGTCGCCTTCAGAAGGTCTCATTATGAGACAAAGCTTTGCTCCTTTTAGCCACCAAGTTTAAACAAAAAAAAAAACCAGCACATTAATATGTCTTAGTTAGCACCGCGCGCAAATCTGCACAAGTGGAAGCGGCCGGGTTGGGGCTTTATTTCACTACAAACACTCTCTGTTTCCTCTAATCCCACCTCGCTGATTTATACACGAGGGGAGACGTGCCAGCAAGTGCCTGTCGAGTGCCCTAGTGACCCTCCCTCCTCCCTGCGTATCTGCCCCCGAGGAGGTCACCGGGGCAAATATGTGAGTGTACACAAGCGGCTTATGAGGCAGTAAAGAAAAGCTCTAGCTGTAACTCAGTAGGAAAGGCGGGGATAATGAAACGGCAGCACAAAGACGCAGTGAGGAGACAACGATCAGCGAGAGCTCGAGTGAGGACCTGGACGTGAGCGGAGACACACAGCTCAACAGGAATGATCCTCAGATTATCGTTAGTCGCCAGAGAAAGGGATTTGGCTCTCAGCTTGGCATCTGAGAACCTTGAAATGTCACAAGTCCCCCAGGACATTATTGTCCACCCATCACTTCCATCCCTCTGCCTCTATTTCCTCGTCCTCTTCCTCGATTGGGAACATCTGGATCAGAACGACTGGCTCTGCTAGGCTGAGGTACAAGGATCACCCTCTGAGAGTCTGCGGTCGACTCTGTTACGCACAGACGAACTCGAGTCAATGGGACTATTCATTAAATTGCACGGACGAAATCACTCCGAGACACACTGGGGATGAGATTAGAAAGTTGTGGTGTTTTTTTATTCTTAATACCTTTAAGTGGAACGTTGGGAAAATGTTGGAAGGCGAATACACAAGAGCCTCAGCGTTAAGTTCAGAGAGAGTTTTGCTAAGCGACTGGGTCGAGAGTGAGCTAGCTAACCATTCAGATTATTCATTTAGCAAACATGTAGCTTTCAAATTTTGTATATGAACCATTTAAAAGTAAAAAACATACAACAGACTTTACATGAGAAAAGCTTTAGAGGCGTGGCATTGACAGGTTGGGTTTATTGTACAATGTTGTGAATATCACAAGAACCGCCCACTTCATCAACAACAACAAGATAAACACTAAAAGTGTGTTAAATTTACTATACATCTGTGGCTCTATGTTTACAAATTCGATTTTCCCCGAGTGCTGATATCTGATATCCGGCTGTTCTTCTCACCAGACGAGGTACTAAAGTTTTATTTGTAGCTCCGGAGAGAGAGAGAGAGCGAGAGAGAGCAAGCAAGCGAGCGGTCAGACGAGCACAGACTGAGCTTTGGCTGGTTAGACTGCCTGCAGGGGCAGGTGTTTAACTTGGAGTTGCACCACGGTGATGTGGTTTTCCAGAGTGTTTGTTCAGAAACCCTTCAGGACACTTTATTCACTGGGCACAAGAGAGACACTTCTCATGTCTCTCTCTCTCTGTCTAAACTCCACGTTTAACAGGAAAGAGTGAAAAAGTATGTATACAGTACAACTCAAACAAATACGGAGAATATTTTCGAGTTATGCAACATGTTACAGCCTGGAGACTTTTGTCTATATATCAGTCTATCAGGTGTCATCTGCAGTCTGGACGTGAACCCAGCAAAGATCCGACATGTATATAAATTTCATTATTTATTTCAGCTTGATACAATTTTCTTTATGCGGCGCTTTTAACAGTGGACAAAAAGCAGCTTTACAGAAATAAAATGTCTGGATATAAATTGAAAAATGTATACATTTTAATCCAGTGGCAAGGACAACTCTCCAAGCCATCATTACCCCTTTTCCACCAAAGTGAACCAGGTGCTAGTTCCTGTCTGGTGCTAGTGACGGCTCGGAGCCAGTTTAATAGTGAACCTCCTAAGACCTAAGAGTCGCGTCATTACATCACTGTATACAGTACGTCTGTGTATATTTCTACTTTGCTAGTGGCAAATGCTAGTGGCAAAAAAAAAGAAGAAGATGCTAGCAGGAAAACAATGCTAGCAGCAAGGACAATAACAACAATGGTGAACGTAAACATGGCTTTATGACCCGTTCTCCTGGCTTTATCATTACAAGAAAGCATTTGAGCTGCCCATAGCATATCGAGTCCATTTTTTAAAGATGGTGTCGACAAAAGCCCCTGATGTAAGATGTTCTTTGTTCTGGCCCAGTTTTGGTGCTGCCATGGAGCCGTTTTTTGAAAACAAAGAACTGGTTCGAAATTGGGCACCGGCTCCGAACCAGCTCTGGAACTGACTTGGTGGAAAAGGGGTACTTGAGGAAGGAACCTGGAGAGGAACCTGGCTAAAGAGGGAACCTGTGCTTGTTGAATGTGACTGTAAAGAAATTCATTGTTCATTTAGCCAAGACATTTCATTGAGAGTTATACATGTTCACAATTGTTCATAGATTTAAACCTTATTACAATTAGTGATGAGAGAGCGTCTTCTTTAAAACAAAAAAATAAACAACAAAAAAAAGTTTTCAATGTTTAAACATGAATAAATGGTAGAATATGTGTGTTCAAATTTCATTCAGGTTGCTTAACATGTAAAAGAAATACTATAACCAGTTTAATGTTTCATTTGTAGCTATGATTTTATCATAGAGGTTAAAAGATGAGTTTTTTTTTCAAGACTTTTTTTTCTTTTGTCTTTTTTTTTCAAAATGTTTAATTGTTGTCAAAGTTATGGTGCAAATCAAGGTGAAGTTACCATATACAGTGGAACCTCGGATTGCGAGTAACGTGGTTTACGAGTGTTCTGCAAACAGAGCAAAGATTTTTAATATTTTTTTATTTGGAAACCGAGCAAGTATTAGTTTACGAGCGCGGAGTATCATGCTTCACACATGCGACTCTTATTTTGACACCGAGCGCCACTCTCTCACCTTCCCCCCCTCCCTCCCCCCACGGCTTTGCAAACACACAGAAACTCTGCTCGTGCGCGCGCAATTTGACACTGACACACACACGCATAGACGCTCTCGCCTTTTCCCCCCCTCTCCGGCTTCACAAACACAGAAACTCTGCTCTGTCGCGATTCTTTTCAAAGGTAAGGTGCTGGTTCATTTGTTTTTTTTTAGTTTTTTTTTTTTACTTTACAGCAGTGATTCCCTTAGTATGCGCTCACACCAGGTCAGAGAGATTTCAGTTTTTTCCTGTTAAAACGGTGTTTCCGTGTTTGTGTGTGTCCGTTTGTTGTGAAACTTAAGTGATTCCTTTAGTATGCGCTCGTGCCAGTCTCGCTTTTTTCCGTTAAAACGGTGTTTCCGCTGTATTTATGCGCGTGTTGTGAAACTTAAAAAGTGAGTCTGTTAATATACGCTTATGCCAGTCTCCGAAAGATTTCTTTTTTTTCCTGTTAAAACGGTGTTTCCGTTGTGTGTGTGAATTTGTTGTGAATCTTAAAAAGAGAGGTGGGCAGACGGAGGAGGAGTGTTACTGTATAAAACGAGGCGAGGGAAGGGGCTAATTCCACACACACACACACACACACACACACACACACACACACACACACACACGGCGCCTGCGCGCATCAACAGAAACACTTATCTGTCAGGATTTATTTGTACTTTTTTTAAAGGTAAAGTGCAGATTAATTTGTTTTATTTTCATTTTATAGATTGTATTTATTTTTTTTATGTATTTATTTTTTGGGGCTGTGGAACGAATAATTTGAGTTTTCATTATTTCTTATGGGAAATGATGATTTGGTTTATGAGTGTTTTGGAATACGAGCCCACTTCCGGAACGAATTATGCTCGTAATCCAAGGTTCCACTGTACTTTTTTCCCCCCACAAAAGTCTGTATATACAATTTTTTACAAAACACAAAGTTAAATGCACATTTATTTAAACATAAAAAATAATAAAAATGTACAAAAATACAAACATACCTATTTTCTAAAAATACATGTTTTTGTTCCTTGGGAAACTGATACTGGCACGGACACAGTAACAGACCAAATGTGTTTCATCACCTGATTAATGACTCTTCATGAAACCAACCAGTCCTGAGCTCCCTGCTAGTCAGGAAACACTAGGATTTGTGCTTTTTGCTGCCACATCTGTATGTTTCACATTTGTAAATAATAGACTTGGACTCTAGACTTCAGTGGGACTCAACGACCTCAAAGACCAAGTGGCAAAAGGACAACTTTTCAGATTTCTCAGGTTTGATGATGCATTCTTCTTCCAAAATCTTGCATTCCACAAAGTACTTACACAATAATGATTTCACAGTTCCATCAACACACACACACACAGGTGAACTAATAAGACACCGTTTGCTCACTCGCAGGTTAGACGAACCCCCCCCCCCCCCCTTCTCCCACAACCATTAGTGTTTTTATGACCTGTTTCAACACCTAATCATCAAGGTTCATTGACTCAGGTGTGCTTTACAGGGGGCCATTCAGAGGTTATAAAGACGTAACGCTGTAATTGTTTGTTGTTAGGAATTTAATCTCTTCTATTCAGGGTCGCTTTACATATTTAGTGTGGATTGACAAGTGTATTGCGTTTCTCTGCTCCTTTGAGAACTAAACCACAATAAACCAAATTGTTAGCCTTAACAGTGAAAAACAGTTTTAAACGACCCACACAGGTCTATAAATAAGCCCTTGGATTAAATTTGGAAGGAAACTGTGTCGTTTATCCATCAAACACGAGGCGTGCTCTGAGACCGAACAGCATGTTTCAGTCAGCTCGACTCCCGTGTGTGTATCAGCTCGGGAATCAACAGGGCCGTATTTTAGGCTCGATGTCATCATTGGAACGGATTAGGATTTTACTCGTTCTTTATTCTTAAACCTCGTTTCAGTCTGTCTGAGCAGTTAAGGATGAAAACAGGTGAGTTGGACTTTCTGTGAAAGATTGAGAAACATCTGGCATTTTCTTTCATAAACTAGAGCATTTCTGTAGTTATATTATAGATACATGTACGTACTGTATATACAGTTTTATATATATATATATATATATATATATATATATATATATATATATATATTGTATATACATGTATAACTGTCTTTTTATTATAATGTTTAATGATGAGATGTATTGTTGTTTACTATGTTGCTTTAACATTTTATATTCTGTAGGTTTATATTTAATTTATCAACATTAACGCCAGAAAATCCATTTAGACACATACTGTAGCTAGATAAAAGTTACAGTAACAGAATTTCCCAAAACTCTGTTTTCTGCAGCACTGCTAAATTCTGATTGTTATGAAGGAGTTGATTAATTTTCTGTAGTGACAGCTCTGACATTAGTGCAGTTTTCTAATAATTCTAATCACTTATCGTTTCTATAGTAACAACTCATTCACATGGATGTCCAAGTGTTTTATGGAAGGAGTCTACAGTGCCAGCACTCTGTAACAGTCTGACGTAAAACAGTACTTTTATGTTTTCTGACATTTTCAGGACAAAAGAAGTTTATAATCGTTTTGTTTCTGCTTAAGGAAAGAGAGGCTGGTGAGGAAACGACTATGTTATAACTGCTGTCACGATAGTATATGTAAGAGGTATATGTATGTAATAATCAGAAACAGTAACTCTGCTTCATTGACAATAAGACAAGATGTTAAATACACCTTTTTAAATGCAAATACATAACATACAATGTATTTGTTTACAATGTATATATTACTTAATTTTTTGTTGAGTGAGTTTAAATGTTACTTCTAAAGCGCTGTAACTATAGTACAACATAACTGTGTGTAACTGCAGTGATATAAAATACATGTGACACGCTTTACTGCAGTTTTTGGAACACAGCCATGGCAGCAGGTTTGCGGTGCTGTGATTTTACATTGTGTTAGTGGGGGATTTGTGCAGCCTGGGGACTGTGTGTGTGTGTGTGTGTGATTAGATAGGAAGCTGTGTGAAGGAATGGGGTTGGCTGATGAATCTCACACACACATACACACACGCACACATTCACAAACACACACGAAAACTCCTATAAATGAATACTGTACATCACATGAATCAAACCTTAAACTTGATAATTGGTAGGAAATATTCTTTTTTATTTTTTTTATGTAAAAACTTTTTTGTCCTAAAAGTTATCCTTGTGGGAACCAGCTAGACTGCAAAATGTCAGACAAGTGTGATTGTTTGCTCCCCACCACGATATAAACACACACACACACATACACACACACACACACATTTGTCTTATCGCTTATAAGGACCTACCAACCTTATAAGGACCTATTATTAATACCATATTATACATGAATCAAACCATAACCTAACTTTTTTGTTCTAAAAGTTGTCCTTGTGGGGACCAGCTAGATGTCCTCACAATTCCAAAGTGTCAGACAAGTGTGAGTGTCCTCACTAAGATATAAAAACACACACACAACCACACATACGTTCTCTCTCTCTCTCTCTCTCTCACACACACACACACAACCACACACACGTTCTCTCTCTCTCTCTCACACACACACACACACACACTCAGCGGACGCTATAAAGCCGCTCTGTCGGCTCGCTGTTGGTTTAAAGTGCTGGTGATGTGAGAAGGGAAGGAGCTGCAGGAACTTTCACACGTTTTCGCTTCTTTTCTTCTGGATTTCGGGACGAAACTCGCCGAGTCTTTATTACTTTCTCTTTTTATTCGGGACTTTTCGGTTCTTGTTTTTCTTTTTCTTTTTTTCCGCGCAGCTTCTTTCTGACAGCAGCACAAAGTCTCCGCACTGCAGGGCTTCAAAACAACGCGATTTAAGATCAAAGGGAAGAAAGAACAGCGCGCGTGGACACACACACACACACACACAGAGCCGTGATGAGCGCGTGCCGCACAGACTCGGTTCCCGCGCTCCGCCGGTGCGCTTCCCGCCGCGCGCTCGTGCTGCTGCTGGTGTGTGGTGTGTGCGGTGTAACGGGGACCTGGGGCCCGGGACTGTACACACACCACACCGGGACTTCAGTCACCCGGGACCCGAGCAAGAGGTATTACACCTGGTGTGTGTGTGTGTGTGTGTGTGTGAGTGAAGCAAATTTATATCCAATTAAACCTGTGATTATATCCAATTAATGTATTACTGCAATTAACCCATATAACTAGTGTAATATAAGAAAACTGACTTCTAAGGGGGAAAGTCATTGACAGTAGAAAGTTTTATATATTAGTAATATTTATTTAATATTGAACAGATCTTTTTAGTGAACAGATGATTTTACTGTAATAAATTAAATACTATTCACCAGTATAAAGAGTTTGTAGAAATCTTTAAAAGGTTAAAGCTAAAAAATAATCTCATCAGCTTTAATGTAGTCAGTGATATTATTATTATTATTATTATTATTTCAGGTTGAAGTACACGTCTGTCAGCGCTGTTATTTCAGCCAAAGGGAAGATATGAACTAATCCCAGTAAAAATATTCACTTTATCTTTTCTAATTAATATCTGTTGGTGCAGATGTTTGTTTACATTGAGACAGTAGCGCATTAACATCGCTTTTACTCAACATTTAGATTTCACTGACGGTGCAGATTAAACTTCAGGCAGAGATCTAAGTACTGCAGAGGATTCAGTAAATTCGGTACAGTGGTCGATTTAAGACACGCCCACAGATTAATGCATGCGCAGTACGCTGTCAAAAACTTGCGATTTATAACCTGGTGCAAAAAACTGCTCAACTTCACTTCTACTAAACATTTTGATTAATTTTTTTGTTAAACATTTTGATTGAACACTTACATTTTGATTCAGATTCGGTAATATAATCCAAAAAACAAAACAAAAAAACTAATAGTTAGTGTCAGAATTAAGTTTTTTTGAATTGGCAAGTTTGTAAAATAAATGACCGACTTTTAAACACATGTGTACACAATGAATCAGCCGTAACTCTGTTATAGATCCTGTTACATTAGTTTGTGTTTACATTTTGTTTACAGTTTGTCTTCACGTACAGGGTTTGTTCTATCCTGTCTGTGTTTTCGACTGAGCTGCTGCAGAACTGCAATTTCCCTCGGGATTAATAAAGATTTATCTTATCTTATCATCATTTATAATTTGGCTGCTTCAGATTCCGAGTAAACCGAGTTACATGTGGATCATATAAACTGTATCATCAAATATCAGATTAGTGTTTTGTGATAAATCACAATCATACATTTGATATTGTGAAGTTTTACACTACTCATAAATACTGTGTGTCAGAGGCTCGGAGAAATTATAGTTGAAGGAAAGTTTGTATAACGTGTCCAGATTTTACTGCTCACTGCAGACTTCCAGAGCAGTGCTGAGCAGGACGATCTGATCGCGTGGATATGATGGTGATGATGATGATGAATTAAGTAAAAGTACTGATAGAAACCTTCAGCGTGTCTACTGCAGCTTGTCCACCCTCGTAATCATCTGAAGAACCTGTTTTCTAGTGTGTGTGTGTGTGTGTGTGTGTGTGTTTAGTAAATGTGTGTATATTGATCCCTGATGTGTTCTGGAGTCAGGTGAGAACTCAGGCATCTCGCTCCGGCACACACAAACCCCTGAGGAAGGATCTGCTTTCACTCAGACCTTATAGCTTTCAGGTTGCCAGGTCTTGGCAGAATATTTCAGCTAAAATAAATCTTAAAATCAGCACAAAAGGATCTGATGCCGTCCTGAGAAACTTCGCAATCGACATACGATCCATGTTAATGTTGAAACCTTTGCAGCACAGCCTGGTTTTAAACAACCAAATCACAGAGCAGAGCTGAGAACGCTAAACACCTTCATGATGCTCTATTCAAAGTTTATAAAAACTACAGATAAAGTAAATTAAACTAAATGACTGCCTTTTTTCCTTTTTTTTTTTAAAGAAAACTTTGCCACTAAGTAATTTTTCGAAAGTTTTAAAAAACCTCAGTGACTTTTCATAACTAATAATTGATACACGTCAGGAATCTGCTTTGATTCAATTTTAGAATATAATACATGTGGGATATCTGAAGACTTTTATATGATGCAGAAAACACTTTATGATACTTTATTTCTACGATACTGGATTTTTAACAAACTGCCTGCAAAACTGTCTCGTTTTAAAATAGTAACTTTAGCTAAATTCATTTGATGAAAAAGAGAAAGAAAGAAAATAACCAGTTAAAGCTGTAGCATTTGACATTTTTAAATAGTACATTGTAAAATACAAAAATGTAAAAAGTTTTATGTTTAAATTTTAATGTTAATGTTAAATTAAAATAGCGCTGATTTTGTTCGTTATTTTAAAAAATCTGAAATGTTGTGAGATGATGTAATAAGATATATCATCACAGATTATGATCTGATTGATTATATAGATATTATATATATATATAAAACTCAAGTCATGTTAAATACATAATAATGTTAATTTGTTGTTTCTTGGAAAAATGAGTAATAAATTAGAAATGTGTTTGTGATGTGTACAGCTAATCTATTTTTTATAGCTTGAGCTCAAAGAGAGATCAGTGACGTGTGTGTGTGTGTGTGTGTGTGTGTGTGTGTGTGTGTGTGTGTGTGTGTGTTTCTGACTGTAATTAGTCGTAGTTAGTATTTATTTAGCGCTCACTTCAGCACCACAATCATCCGTTGATTCTTCTCGCTTTAACTTCAGCTGCAGCTTCAACTGTGATGAGTCAGAATTCTCTGTCCTGACTTTCACTGTTCCTCTTGTCAATTCACATTCTCTCTCTCTCTCACACACACACACACACACAAACACACACAGACATTAGCATACAAAACTAGTCCACATCCATCTTACTGTCATTGTGTGTGTGACACTTCCTCTTTCCTGTGGAAACGCCCACGTCTCTCTCATTCTCTCACTCGCTCGCTTGCTCACACACTCGCTCTCATCCTCGCCGTCCCCATTGTCCTCCTGAAGCCCCGACTAAGGACCTGCTTTCACTCGAACCCTCGTGCTGGTTTATCATTTTAAAAGAACTCTTACAGGTTGTGAAGGTTCACACTGAGACACAGCCGACGCCCTGCGCTCTCACATGCTCTCTCACTGGAGTGTGTTTGACCCGAATTCTGGCGTGTTTCTCGCTCTCCCACAGGATCACACTGCGGTTATGAGCGAGGTGAGAACGAGCGTTTCGAGCCGAGACTGCAGACATGTTACGTGTCCTGAACACGAACGCCGGAGTGAATAATACGCAGGCAAGCTGTGTGAAACCGGATCTTTATATAATGTACAGTCTCGAGCACGGACCGATCTCTAGAGCTTTACTGGACACGGGGTCAGGGGTCAGACCAGCGACTTCCGCCTATCTGTCAGAAGCAACCGCATAATCCAATCTAAAGCCTATAGAGAGCAAGCTGCTGCCGGATGAACTCTTACACACACACACACACACACACACACACACAGTCATCCTGTTCGTCCTGTTACCCTCAGCGCGTTGCTGTATAATTTCATCTTTTAACTTCAGGTTCCACGTGACCTAACGTCAGTTCCTGGTGTGTATTCGTGTTATCAGGTGTGTGAGGACACTCGATGATGTCATGTCTCGCTAAAGATCTGTATATGTGTGTGTGTGTTTTTGAGAGGATGTTGGCAGAACGGTTGCTCATTTCCATCCTGTGATCTCGCTGAAAAACACTCAAGTGTGTGGCCGAGATTCGAACCCCGTCCCGCATACAAATATTTACCCTGTGTGTGTGTGTGTGTGTGTGTGTGTGAAGTACGCAGGTGTGGATGAGTGCCTGTGGTCTCCTCACTGTGAGTTTATCTCCTCCTGTCACTCAGACTCACAGGGACAGACAGTGTTTAGCAAACAGACACAGCTGGATCACCTCTGGAATTCTAAAGCAAGCAGTGCATTCTGGGAGCGATTCCTTCACCGCAGGATGCCGGGTCAAGCCGAGTATCTGACAGCCGGTTCCTTTTGACCCGCGATTCGAGCTCCTGTAGTGAACACGTTAGCAATCTCCAGTTACATCTCGGCTCATCGAAGATCTTGAGCTGTAGATGGACCGGTGTGTGTGTGTGTGTGTGTGTGTGAGGTGGCGTCTCATGGACAGCTTTACTACTCCACATCATCCTGCATGTTTCTCACCTCCAGCTCTACCAAGTCCATTAATTTTGTTAAACTGTGTTAAGTTTGTGAACGTCCAGCTACTTTAACGTCTATGTAAATGAGCTCCCGCTGAGCCACGCCCCCTCCAGGGAACATCAGAGATGAGCCACATGCCGGGGGAGGGGCTCTTCTTATATGATGTCACATTAGGGGGAAAAAAAGATCTAACTAGATTGTTTACACACGAAAACTGGACAAAATGTGAAGGAGGTTCTGTTTTTCCTTCACATTAAACAAAAGGAAAATGTTACTCGTGATTTTTTTATACTAAGTTTAATTGATTTCATTTAGAAACCACAACCCAGAGTTTATCCCTTTATCACTTCTCACCTATTTTGACTCCTCCTTTCATTTAAGTGGCTTTAATTAAAACCTTGAAATGACAAAAAACGAATAAACTGGAAATACTGTTGAAGAATAACGAGCACATGACTGTCTACAGTACAGACCGGATGTAAATATTGTTCTGACATTTAAATTAATATTAATAAAATAAATGTATACTGAAGCTGCCCATGGGCTTTATTTTACTGTGAGATTGCGATCTCTACAGGACGTCGCTGGCTCCACACCCACACCGCGGCTCCGCCCCTGGATCCCGAGACAGGAACTTCAGCAACAGGTCCATGTTCTTTAACCTGCAGCTTTAGGAGCCTGAAAATCTCCTTCAACCAGGTCTTCATGGGTTTATGCTTCGTTCTACAGAAGATCAGAAGTGATCCAGAGCATACAGATTAGATTATTCATGTTCATATTATGTTCAGATTAAACTTATTCACATGTTCAGATTAGATTAATTCACATGTTCAGATTAGACTGATTGACGTGTTCAGATTAGATTTATTCACGTGTTCAGATTAGATTTATTGTGTTCAGATTAGACTCATTCACGTGTTCAGAGTAGACTCATTCACGTGTTCAGATTAGATTCTTTCATGTTTTCAGATTAGACTCATTCACGTGTTCAGATTAGATTTATTCACGTTTTCAGATTAGATTTATTGTGTTCAGATTAGATTCATTCACGTGTTCAGATTAGATTTATTCACGTGTTCAGATTAGATTTATTGTGTTCAGATTAGACTCATTCACGTGTTCAGAGTCGACTCATTCATGTGTTCAGATTAGATTCTTTCATGTTTTCAGATTAGACTCATTCACGTGTTCAGATTAGATTTATTCACATGTTCAGATTAGATTTATTGTGTTCAGATTAGATTCATTCACGTGTTCAGATTAGATTTATTCACGTGTTCAGATTAGATTTATTGTGTTCAGATTAGACTCATTCACGTGTTCAGAGTCGACTCATTCATGTGTTCAGATTAGATTTATTCATGTGTTCAGATTAGATTCATTCACGTGTTCAGATTAGATTCATTCACGTGTTCAGATTAGACTTATTCACGTGTTCATCGTGTTGAGGTCCGTCTGCATGTTTGTTCCACTCGGGTGATTATTCAGGTTTATTAGTGTAATATTTGAGTGTATGTACACGAGTGATTAGTTTGTCTCGAGCTCGGCGTACACCACACACACACACACACACACACACACACAGGAGTGTAAATCGGGACTCCGGCAGCTCGAGCGAGTGACAGTTCCCTCACGCCTCGCGGCGGGGACGAGGTGTCGCGTTTCACACATCTGCGCGGTGTGAAGTGTAGCACTTGCCTAGCGTGCGCCGCACGCCGCGGTGATGTACACACCCTCATGTGTTCGGTGATCCAGAGCGAGAAAGCTTCTTCAGCGTGACACCTCGTCCTCTTTTTCTCCCTTTTATTGATTCATTTATTATTTTTCGTCAGGACAGACGTACTACCTCCTCGCCCCTCCCCCAGCATGTGCGTGTGCTCCATTAGCGCGGTGACCTTGTGGACATGTCCAGGATCCTCCTCTCCGCTCCTGCATCTCGTAACTCTCTCCCGCTTTTGTTTTCCGGCCCCGCGTGACTCTCTCTCAGCACTTAATTAATCTTTGTTGTCCCTCGGAGCGGCGCGGTGCGGCGGGACCCTCAGCTTGGCCCTAATTGGGTTATATCCTCCCTTTAGTGGGCCTGTGGGACGAGCGCTAATGTAACAGGATGATTGAACGACTTCCTGTCTCTCTTTCTCACATTCTTTATTTTTTTCTTTCTTTTCTGAGTGCTGCTTTGTCGTTTGTTTTCCTTCTTATATTCCTTAATCTGGGCTTTCTTTCTGTTTCTTTCTCTCCTCCCACTCCTTCTTGGTCGGCGGCCATATCTGTCAATCTCCGCTCGCTCCCGACGCGCAGAAAAAAGTCTCTTTTGTTTTCTTTCGCCGCCAAAAACGTTGAGAAACCGCTTGTGATTTTTATCTCGCAGAATTTCATTTCGGGAATATTCTCATCATTCTTGGGATCGCCGCGTGTGTTGGGGCAGAGGGTTTACTCAGACCGGGACGCCAGAGTTTCATTCTCAGCTACTCTCTTTCTGTCTCTCTTTCTCTCTCTCTCTCTCTGTCTCTTTTCTCTCTGTCTCACTCTCTCTCTCTCTCAATCTCTCTGAGTCTCTCTCTGTCTCTGTCTCTCTCTCTATCTCTATGTCTCAATTTCTCGGTGTCTCTCTCTGTCTCACTCTCTCTCTGTCTCTCTGTCTCTCTCTGTCTCAATCTCTCTGAGTCTCTCTCTGTCTCTCTGTCGCAATCTCTCTGTCTCTTCTCTCTCTGTCTCACTCTCTCTCTGTCTCACTCGCTCTCTGTCCGTCTCTGTCTCTTCTCTCTCTGTCTCAATCTCTCTGTCTCAATCTCTTTGAGTCTCTCTCTGTCTCTCTGTCTCTCTCTCTCTATCGCTCTGTCTCAATCTCTCTGTGTCTCTCTCTCTCTTCTCTCTCTGTCTCTGTCTCCCTCTCTCTCTCTGTCTCTCTCTCTTTGTCTCTCTCTCTCTCTGTGTCTACTTCCCCATTTTATTTATCATTTCTCACTTTGTGCCTTGGCGTGGATTTACTGTACTCTCTCCAAACTCAGAATTCTGTGCTGGTTTCAGCATTTTTCCCGCTTGGATCCATCCATTCATGTTGAAAGATCGTTTATTACACGTGTGTGTGTGTGTGTGTGTGTTAGTCATACTTGGATTCTAAAATTAGATATTAATTAAGATGACAGCACCGATTGTTAAGAGTTTTTACAGAGTAAAAGATTTCAGTTTCAGGTTTTAAACAGAACACTTTTTAAACATGCTGAGCTCTTTCTGCAGACGGACTCGAATTCGAATCCCACTGTGTCAGATCTGTGATCTCGGCCTGAATCAGATTCTGTTAGATTTTATTCTATTCAGCTGAACCAGAGGCAGGATGTGACTGATTTCTGTACTTAAGCACATATTTCACGTCTGTACTTTGACTTGATTAGTCTGATTATTAGACCTCTTTTACTTTTACTCCACTATATCCTACAGCAGATGTTCTGTTCGTTCTACTCCGCTACATTTCTGCCTACCGCATTAGTGCGTAGCATTTGAAGCGGTAATATCGCCTCCTGTACATAACTGTGTGATTTGCCTTCCCTCCATGAAACACTTACTCTTGTAGCAGGTGTTTGGAGTGGGTTTACAAACCGACATTACTCTCAATATCTCAGTATCTCAATATTAATCTCAATATCTAAGGCTTTAAACCTAAATGTGAACCAAAAGCTCGGTATGTAAAGAGTTAAACATTCCAACTCGTCG
>CM059208.1:28882961-28887961 GCA_030347435.1 Clarias fuscus
TAAATAGTTTTTTGGTAAAAGCTTAAAAAGCTAATAATCTGTAGTGTCCATAACCGTGTCACATTCCTGTTGGTATATTTCAACATTTTAGAATAATACACTGTTTCAGGCTTCATCTGAAAGACAATTAAGATCATTTGATTTGAATTCCAAAAAGTTACAGACATTAAAACACTAAAACATAAAAGGGCTTGAAATTGTATTTAACAAATGTGTTTCTTTATCTGATCAAAATATAAATGTGCATGAGTACAAAACACCAAGCATGGATCAGGAGATACCAGCTTAAACTTCCTCTGTTTCACTCCTCCTTCAAATGACCTGTTTCAGTGTCTATGTAAATGAGCTTCTCTTAAGCCACGCCCTTCCAAAATGGCTCTTCTTCTGTGAGGTAACATTAGGGGGAAATTGTTTGTAGCTGAGTACGTTTTGTGCGTTTTGTACTTTTGCTCGAGCACGATGCAGGACTTTTACTTAAGTGCAAGATTTGTTACACATATGATATTAATTTACAGTTTTAATTTACAATCATCGCGCACACACACACACACACACACACACACACACACACACACACCGTACCAGCTAGCGTGATTAGGCGATGTTAGCTGAAACGTGAGCTTAGAGTAACTTTTTTTATCCTTTATGGAGTAAAGCTATAATCCTCAACATAATAGTGAAAGAGGAAGTGTGTGTGTGTATGCTGTGACCGGGTTTCTTCCTCAGTGTTTGTGTTTGTGATTTCTGAGTAACTACTGCATCATCAGTGCTGAAAAACAAATCGCCTCGTAAAGTCTTTCTTTGGGAACATTGAGAAGTTGAGACGTGGTAGGCTTTGGCTGCTGTACAGAGACGTGAGACGCAGTGTGTGTGTGTGTGTGTGTGTGTGTGTGTGTGTGTGTGTGTGTGTGTGAGAATAATCGGATTATCTTTAGCGTGTGCCGCGCGGCTAGGACTGAGGACACAAGCTGCTCCTGCGGCGCTGTGGTCGTAAACGCAGTGTGTGGGTTCAGCTAAGGGGGCAAAAACTTTTGTGTGTTTACATATACACTTATTTTATAGAACTAAGGTGTGTGTGTGTGTGTGTGTGTGTGTGAGTGTGTTTGTCCCAAGTGGCATCTGCTAGTCAGTCTGCACGCAGTAAAGGCAGTGTGTGTGTGTGTGTGTGTGTGTGTGTGTGTGTGTGTGTGTGTGTGTGTGTTGCGGTTTCTCCTCCTCTGGCCGTGTTTCTGTTTAAAGGTTGGGGAAATTGCTGGAATGTTTGAGGCCGGTGCAGGAGGATGCAGGGTTCGCGCTCCCTCCCACATGTGGGATCTGTTAGTGTGTGCAGGCATGGCGATGGTTACCGTGGAGACCACCGCCTCTGGAAACATCCTTCCCGTATTACATACACATCTGTACGCACAGGTTTTCCTAGCACAGCTGTCATTCACTCACCCACTCGCTCTCACACACACACACACACACACACACACACACACACACACACACACACACTGACAGCTGTCAGGTTACTCAGGTGTTTATGAGCTCCACGTTAAGATTATTATTAAAATCACAACTCCAGGGTTGCCAGATTTATATTTTAGCAGCATTTTGACTCCTGGATCTCAAAACATCAAAGATAAATAATTACAGTGTATTTGATTGTAAATAGTATTTGCATATATTTCTGTAAAAATGGCAATGTTTATTAAACATAATTCAATGTAGTAAATGTATAAATAAATATGATAAAAAAATTATAAAATTATGATGATTAAAAGAAAATGTTGAACCGCGCATATTTCATAAGACATTTTTAATCTTACATTAAGTATTAAATGGGTATTTATGTATATTAAGTATTAAATATTTAAAATGTCTATTTTCCTACATTATAGACAACATACATACAAATATTGTGACTATGTTAAAACTAATAACAAGGTTGTTATAATAATAATAATAATAATAATAATAATAATGAAAATAAATAATTATCAGCCTGTTCTTTTTGTTTTGTTTTTTATTTCAAATGTTTTTGAGAATTTTAGAATCAGGTGTGTTCTGTAAATCAATAAAAAATGATCTGAAAACCTGAAGCGAGTCAGACACACTGCTAGTCTTCTGCTTGTCTGTTCGTGTCACTTTTCTTTGATGAAACACTTTTCATAATGAACAAAAAACATTGACTCATTAAGTTTGACTTTAAGTTCCATTTTCTCCAGTAGTGCTCATACAGGACTCAAAACACGCGTGTGAGTTTCTGAATTGTGACCTCACAGACACTCGTGATTGACATGAGAGCGCGGCCAATGCGCGGCAATCTCCTAATTAATAACGCAAACGTTTTCTGTTGTGCCACTCGGGTCACAGTTTGATTAGTTTGTCCTTAGTAAAAATGTACAGAAACAGGCTTAATTTTCTTTTTCACAATGTATGACTAATATACATATATACTATGAGATGAGTTTGAGTCTAACTGGGACTTTTGATTGTACAGAATAACAGAACACAGTCCTGAGAGTAAACACTCACTTTATTTCTCTATATAATCCCCTGATACACTAATGCTCTTATCCCAGAGTGTCTCACTAGAGCTTGGACACCATCAAGATACTATAGAACGTTTCCTGTTCAGACTGTCTGATTGAGGTCTGGAACGCCGGCCTCCCAGGAACTCCCTGTGTAAATGTGTTGGAGCGAGGTCAGGACTGTACTGCCGGGATCGTCACTCACAGACGTAATTTAAAACGTTCGAATGTTTTATTGCGAGTCTCGTCACTGTACTGTGCTCGAAGTCTCGTGTCAATGTCAATCGCTTTTAAGCCCTTAAATTTCATCACAAGTCCCTATTTGACTCTGAACGCCCTCCCTGTAAATGTAAGACGCTGTTGTTAGCGATTACGTAATTTTCGTGTCTTTTCTCAGACGTTATTCCTTGTTGCAGTGCAGACCTGAACTAAAGATCGAATCCCTTATCCCCTGGACCCCACGAGTCCTGTCACACACCTGCATATAATCATCCTCTCCCTCTCTCTCACACACACACACACACACACACACACACACACACACACACACACGTGTGTGCTAATTGTTTTCCGTGCTGTACTGTGTTATTGATAACAGGCCAGATGTTGAATGTAATCAGGTCCATGTGTTTCTCTCACATTAGCGCTGCGCCGGTGAAGCGTAGCCTCTGTTTGGGTTTGTGTTTCCAGAGTCGGCGCTATTCCGATGTGGGATTGCGTTCGGGATTGGAGCTCTCAATGAGGCTTTTGTCTCGTTACTTTCCCCTCTCGGAGTGTTACAGAGCAGCTGGACGATGGCTGGAGTTGTTTTTGTATTTACACTCGAGCTCTAATTCGCTAATTTCTTTTCAAATTACTCACTTAACACAAGTCACATGATTTACCGTACATTGTTATTAGCAATGCTGGGCGGGTTTTTTTTTTTTTTAACTGAGTAGGGTGTTTTTTTGGTTCTTGGTAAAAGTTCTACTTAGACTGGAATGAAAGTCCTACAAGGCAGGTCATGATACGACAAAAAGATCACATCATAATTCTTTGATCTCTACAGTGTTTGACGCACGTCACGATATACGGTAGAGTTTAGCCGAATAACTGTCGGCTAAACAGCAGCATCACATTGAAAAAAAAATTTTTTTGTTGTTGTATAAAACTGAACTGCTGGAAAAAAGTTTAAGGTTATTAAAAATGTAAAATGAGAGAAACAATATGTCAGGAAGTTGTATTCATCAGTATTCATTTAATTGCCTTTCTCAGCTCAGCTCAACCTTTACTGCTTAAGCCAGAGGACTTTAAATCAAATGCTACGTTTTTCTTAATGACATTTGAACAAATCAGTGTTATAACAGCTCCAGCTGAGCACACTAACGAAGCCCGTAACACTCCTCATTCACAAACATGGCTGCTAAAAACACAACCTCAGGTACGGCGCTATACTTTCCTAGCTTAGCACTTAGCGTTATCCGTTAGTGCTTTTTTAAAGATGATCTCAAGAGGGGTGAACAGAGGGCGGGGTTATGAGAGCAAGAGAGAGAGAGGGAGAGAGAATCTGTATCTGCATTTAAAAATTTTTATTTTATTTTTTTTATTGAAGGAACTGGACAGTACAATTGAAAAACAAGGTCATATACACTGACTTGCCTTCTTTTTTCTAAAAAATAAATAAAATAAGAAAGAACCCCCCCATCCCCCCCCCCCACACACACCCTATTCAACACGTGTGCATACATATATACATACACCTACATATATACATATATATCCATATACAAACACAAACATATACATATGACATTGCGCTGTAACAAAAGTAATATATCACAGTAATATCAACACTTTAGACAAAAACATCATCACGTCTTCTAGCCAGCATGTTGCTGACGGAGGGGTAGAGGATTTCCAGCACAATAAAATTCTCCTACGAGCAAGGAGAGAAGTAAAAGCAATGATGTCTCTCTGACTAGTAGTCAAAGAGACATTTGTTATATCGTCTGGTGTTCCAAAAATTGCTACTAAAGGGCTGGGCCTCAACTTAACCCCCAGAGCATCACTGAGAGTCCTAAAGATCAAAGCCCAGTACTTATTGAGACCAGGGCAAGACCAAAACATGTGTGCCAGGTTGGCTGGAGAATGAGAACATCGATCGCAAGAAGCGTCCAACCCAGGATATATTCCAGCAAGTCTGGCCTTACTTAGATGGACCCTATGCAAAACTTTAAATTGTATAAGCCCTAATCTAGCTGAGGGTGATGATAAGTGGATCCTTTTAATTGCCACCTTCCAAAATGATTCAGATAGCTCAATGCCAAGTTCAGCTTCCCATCTAGATTTTATTTTAAGCAGGTTGTAATTTTCAAAAGACATTAAATTGAAATACAATATGGAAATCAGTTCTTTGGAACTAAAATTGAGAGTTAGTTTATCTAGGACCGAGGGAAGAGGAAGATCAGCTGCATTTAAAATTAACTTGAAACACACACACACCTT
>CM059208.1:28892961-28935461 GCA_030347435.1 Clarias fuscus
TTAGGTGTAAAGTGTTCGCAGATGTAGAAGATGGAGAATCCTAATGCCTCCCCCCAGCCCCGCCCCCACACACAGCCCACGCCCACTCCACCCTCTGAGCTGTCTCATCGTCGCTCGTCTGCACAGTGTCAGTGCTCATCACAGACCCAGAGGAGCGGTGTCACCCCTCCCCGACACGCGCTGTTGTAAAGCAGACCCATTACAGCATCGCTCTGGGCCGGGCCGGGCCGCCGCGGCCCTGGGAAACCCGCTTCGCTCCGCATGACCTGCTCGCACCGAATCCCACAGCTGTCAGCTTCATCGCTTCAGGACTGAATCCTCACCCTGTCTGGGGTTTTAATCTGAGAGATCCATTTAAACTCTCCTCCAGAACTGACGCCATCCTTCTGCTTTCACTCACACTGTAACACACTGACCTCTGGTAACCTTTACAGACGTACACGTCGTACTCGTCCGTCTCAGACATATTAATGCCGCAACTACATCCACTGTATGAGCAGCTTCGGCTACTGTACGAACTCCTGCTATCATGCTGGTACTTGAACTTTTTTTATTAATTTATGAACATATGAGGAGCGTTCAAGTCAAGCCGGGACTTGTGATGACATTTCTGGTGAATGAAGATGTTAAACAGGCGACTGACGTTTACAGAAGAGTTCAGTCACAGTGCGGTGATGAGACTCTTAATCACAGTGAAACAGATAGAACACTCGCACTTATGAAGTGATACGGCGCACGCACTGAGTGAAGGACGAGCGGCACGTGGTCAGGGTGTGTGTGTACAGAGGAATGTGTTTGTGTAACGTGTATAAGGAGTCTCCAGTGTCAGAGACACAGCAGGGACTGTAAGTGATTTATCAGGACTCGTGCAGTGTGATGTCGTTAATGTGAGAGACAGAGAGACTGGTGGAGGACTCCACATGGATTAAAACTCTGACGTAGTGCGTACTGTGTGTGTGTGTGTGTGTGTGTGTGTGTGTGTGTGTGTGTGTGTGTGTGTGTGTGAGACTGAGTGTGTGTGTGTGTGTGTGTGTGTGGACGTCGTGGGCAGTGAGTTCGTGAGACGGGGGTCTGTGCTGGCGAGACAGGAAACACAGAGACGAGAAGGAAGGAAGAAACGCTCAGAGATACACTTTCAAAAATACACTTTCTATTTTTACTTCAGACTCAACAGCAGTTCCTCAGTTTCACTCTAAGCATCAGTCCAACTGCACACACACACACACACTCTTACACACACACACTGTTAAACACACACACTCTAACACACTCATGTACACACATACACTCTAACACCAGTGATGGCCGGTCAGTACGGGGTGCTGGGCGCCGCCCCCCCCCCCCCCCCGCCCCCCCCCCCCCCCCCCCCACTTAAAGTTAGGTAGAGAAGAATGCTACTTTAACATTCATGAACATAATAATTATTTATTTTAATAATGAAATAAAGTCATTTAATCACAATATTTTGCTGTATTTCTTAATATACTTTATTTGCAATTAAAAAAATCTAAACTGTATTATGTTCATTTGTGTTTGTGTACGCGGGGCGCCGGAAAAATGAGTGTCTACTGTAGCACGTACATCTTTGAAAAGCATGTGACTTGAGGCTGAGCTCTGATTGGATCTTTTCAAATCATCCTTGGGGCGGAGCACTGTGCGCCACGAACCCGCCCACTTTTGTTCGTAGCGAATCAATATTGTTTTTAAATATTTGGGCTCATGTGATTGGACAATTCTCAACAAGTCTTTTCCAGCATTTCTTATGGCAAGAGGAGCTGCTGACTGGATGTGATGTGAGTCAGGACTTTATTTTATACTAGTAGTAATGATGCTTAATCACCTGATAAATGCCTATTTACAGGCCAGTATTAAAAGTTTAAGTTTAATTTTGTTTGCGCCCCCCCCCCCCCCCAAAAAAAAAATGTTGCACCACCCGCCACTGTCTAACACACTCATATACACACACACTTCAACACACTCATGTACACACACACACTCTCTAACACACTCACGTACACACACACACACGCTCTTATACACTCACATACACACACACACACTCTTCCACACACACACACTCTAACACACTCATGCACACACACACACTGTATGGTTGAGTGTGTAGGATGGAGTGAGGTAGAGGACGAGTGTAGATGAGGATGGAGAGACTGTAGTGTGATTATATAAATCTGATCTGATCCACAGCTCACACTCATTCACTAAAGAGCTTTGACGTTCACTCTTTTCTTTTTCTCCTAATTTCTCCCTCACGTTTCTTTTCTATTTCCTTTTCATTTATTGTTTCATTTTCCTCTTCGTTCAACTTGTCCTTTCTTTCATCTTTTCTCTTTTCTCTTCATTTCCTTTTCTCTTTCTTTTTCTTTCCCGTTCCTGTGATTGCAGTCAGACAGTCTCATGTGCTGCGTCTGACTTATAAAGGTCATTTACTCAGGGTTCCTGACCTTTGACCTTTAATAGACCTCAGAACCGGACTTTTGAATATTCGCTTTGAGAACCCCTGGTCTAGAGTGTTGTTGTGTTGGTGTGTGCAGCTTGTAATCTCGGGGGTGTGTGTGTGTGTGTGTGTGTGTGTGCGTGTTTGTGGGTGTGTGTGTGTGTGTGTGTGTGTGTTGTTGTTGTTCTGTAGAAACATTTACAAGGCAGTAAAGCGTTAACTCTCAGAAAACCATGTGAGGAGGAAAGACTGGGGTTTATTTTAGTGGAAAAAATGATAAGACACACACACACACACACACACACACACACACACACACACACACACACACTCTCTGTCTCTCCATCCCTGCCTGTCTGTCTGTCTTTCCCTTCCCTCCTCTACCTGCCTATCTTTCTATCTCAGTTTTTCACAGTGAGTCTGTCTGTCTGTCTGTCTCTCTGTCTCACTGTCTGTGTGTCTTTCTCACTGATTCTCTGTCTGCCTGTCTTTCTCTCTGTCTTTCTCTCTCTCTGTCTCTCTCTCTCTCTGTCTGTCTCTCTTTCCCGTCACTTTTTTACCTGCCCATCTGTCTGTCTGTTTCTTCTGTATCGATCTTTCTGCAGGATCTTCATCAGCCTAGAGCTTGTATGCTCTTATGATGTCATGTTGTGGCTGTGTGTGTGTGTGTGTGTGCGTATATGAGACCAAAACCTCGGAATGAACAGAGAAGAGAAAAATCAGCATAAATCAGGATTAAACTCATTCTGTCAGCAAATCGTCCAGATATTATACGGTTCCTGTGCCACAGTTCAGCCTGCACGCATGTGTGTGTGTGTGTGTGTGTGTGTGTGTGCGCGCGCGCATGTGACTTACTGACACTGGAAATTCTGAGATGATTATGATTAGTGGAGGGACTGACACACACACACACACGCGCGCGCGCGCGCGGTCGCTCCCGATGTCGTGGTGGTTTGTGGTGCCGTGAATCAACTTTGATCAAAGCAACATTGGTTTGTTTGTAAACTTAAAAAAAATATTTTTACAAGAACATAAACACTTTAAATACCCTGGAATTATTTAGACTTGTTTTTTTTTTTTCAACATCAAAGCAACACAAAGATCAAAGCAATAAAAACAAAAGTTTTTTTATGAACTATTTTAATGAACCTTTATAAAGTTTTATTTCAACTCATTTAAATGTATGATCTAATCTCTGATAGTCGTTTGGTTTTTTTTTTATTGTTAAATAAGTTTATCTGTTAAAAGTAAATGTTTCAGCAAGAACAGAAGACAGACTGGGGGCGGGACTATTCTTATATGAGGTCAGAGTAGGGAGAAGATCTGCTTGGCTTGTTTAAACTAGAGAGAGAGCAATAACAGAAATGAAAGTCTTAGAGTGAGAGCAGATGATCATGAATCTTACACACACACACACACACACACACAGACACACACCTTCAGAAAAAAGTCATATCAAAAACGTAAACGTGTCAGGGTGTGTGACGTGAGGAGTGTGGAAGCTTCCAGACTCGGACTCATCTAGTCCTCACGTCCTGAGTGTCTCCGATATGGACAGTGTCAAGAAAAAAACTCTGTGTGTGTGTGTGTGTTTGGAGTAAGATGGGATGATGTCATGGTTCTTTTATCCGCTTCGGAGTTGCTCCGTGCCGTCAGGAGGAAATCTTGGCCCTGATGAGCACCTGAAATGAAAGACATGGTGTGTGTGTGTGTGTGTGTGTGTGTGTAGTAGGAATCTGTGTTAGGTCTTAATGTGTGTGTGTGTGTGTGTGTGTGTGTGTGTGTGTGTCTGCAATTGTGTCCACGTATCTGCCGTCAGAAACACACATTTCAGATGGAATCATACATCTGTTGGTCTCTGGGAGAGAAAATAAAGACGAGATGAGATTTAAACACGGGCGCTGAAGCCAAGTTTATGTTATCTGTTCCACATCCATTAGGAGTAAACACTGTGTGTGTGTCATGCTGTTGTGGGTAATTAATGAGAGACAGGGTGCTGTGATGAAGAGGAACTGCTCGTGAGTATTGCCGCCTAACTACAGTTTTTTACATTAGTACTATTGTTCCGTACCCGAGTACTCTCATGTGTGTATCTACACACTCCGGGACAGCAGGTGGCAGTATGTACCTAGTTGTTTTGTGATTCATCATTGAACAAAAGAAGGGGATGAAGACAAGTACAGGGAAGTCGATAGCTGCATTACGCTGTAAGTGCCAACACATGCAGTTCCTTAAGTGACCACTAGCTCGTTCTAAACGTGAGCCAATTCCCATTAGAGCCCCATGTTAAGAACCTTACACCAGAAATAAACATTTCTGGTGTAAGAAATGTTACACCAGAAACATTTCAGTCTCTGTAGCTAGATTCCACTCTCATGACACCTGTACAGGGGGTGAATATTTATGTAACTCATCATGTTAAATTATAGTTAAATTGTAGCATACAGACGCCCCGTGACTTTTCATGAATTTACATGAATTTTCACCTTAATAAATAACATGATGTGATTTTTCGGCATACGAGCGACCGAACCGAGTCACGTGTTTGTCCAGGAGCCGTTCCAAAGTTGTTTTTTGGCGTTAGTGGAAAGCCAAGACAAGTGGGTTTACAAATGTTATATATTGTTTGTTATATGCAAAAATATGATTATAGTGTTGGAAGTTGGTAATATTGATAATATTCTTGGGCGGGCGGAACGGATTATCTGCATTTACATTATGTCCTATGGGATAATGCATTTCACAATACGATAGATGTATATCAATACAATATGTCGGAACCGCTAGTTCCTCGCTTGGCATCACTTTAACGAACCAGTTAACTGAAATCGTTGTAGTTTAACTTACCACAGGAAATGTCGGAGTTGACACGTTACGGCATGCAGGGTTAGGGTTAGGGTTAGAGTTCAAACAAATGCATTAGCATATACATTTATCTGTTTGCTCCACCCTTTTGCCCATTTATGGATTACGGATTTGTCCAGCGTTTTTTTATACAGTGTGTAGTTTAGGTCCGGTTAGCTTTCATTGTTGTTCCTGAGTGAGTATACCGTGTTCACTGACCTCATAGTCTAGCTTGTGCTCGAGTGTGAAAGTAGCCTTAGCGAAGTGATGTAGCTCACAATCACATGCCTTATAAGACATAGCTGTAATAAACTGGTGTCGGCTACCAGTGTTCGCAGGTGTAGTCCTGAACCTCAGAGTTTTGGTTTATGGCTCTAAAGAGTAAAAAAGGCTTTTTTTTATCGAGACTTTCAGGACAATGTCTCAGTGCGTGCGATTCATATTCTGTAAAAATAAATTCAGCAAAGACATAGCGCGTGAGTCAGAGCCATCAGTCTGTTAAAGTAGGCTGATTGCGTGTTTAGTATTCGCCCCGGGACGCCTCGCTTTTAACCCGGAGACCCCGATCGTTAGATCATTTTCTCTCTTCATGTCCAACTTCTAATCAAACACAGAGCTCAGGCGGATCACACCGTACAGGCGTGCAGGTTAAAGAGCAGCGCTGCCAGGACCTGTCGCCTTTAAATGCTGAGAATCCGTCCGCCGCTATATCGCTGTCAGCGGTGAGAGAGAGAGAGAGGTGAAAGACGAGCGCCGGGGAACGAGTGAAAGACTGGAGACAATCCAAAAGGACACGTTTCCTTAGAGAACTGCCAGGTCTCCCTCGCTGTCTGTCTGTCTCTCTCTCTCTCTCTCTCTCTCTCTCTTTGTCAGGGCTGCTAGCTTTGGCAGAAGCTCTCGACAGGTTTAGGTTGCAGTTTCTCCTTGATCCCTTCTGAAAAGGAGTTATTGTACGGATTTACAAAAACCACAAAGAGTGAGAGAGAGACAGGATGGACAGGAGACAGATATATACAGAGCAGGTTCTGAAGGTTAGAAGAGGACTCGTATGTGTGTGTCTGAGAGAGTGCGTGTGTGTGTCCTGTTTGTGTGAAGTTAAAGAGTTAGAGACCCAGTTTTTTTAGCTGATCCAGAAGAACTGCGCTCTTTTTTTAGCCGCTGGATGAGACGGCAGTAACGAGGACATTCATCATGTCGCAGGTCGTGTTCATTTATCTGGAACAGCGGCTCGGCGTCTGGGGCTCCGTGAGACAGAGTGGGACTGAGAATTCTGTAACCCGAGTTGCTGATCTAATCAAACGACCTGTCTGAACGCTGAATAGAGAGGCAGACAGTGAAAAGGAAAGCTCTTATATTGTAGGTTTATAATCATATTTAATGTTTGTTACTCTCTAACTCTTTATTTTCCTCCAAAAACAGGTTTACAAAAAACACAGGTGTGTTGTTACAGAAAGTATATAAAAAAGCAACTAGTAATTAAATGATTAGTTGAGTAAAATAAAGTAATTTATGAAATAATTTAGTAAGACATTAAGTTGTGTGAAGATATTAAGAAACGACTGAAATAAATGTTTACCTTAGCATGAAGTTTAAGTAAGATGTGAACTGTTTAAGCCATTGCTGATGTTCAATAAATAAGAAGTTAAATATTTAAATAAAACGTTAAGGAAGAAAGTAGTTAGTTTAATAAGTAAGGACCAAAGTATTTATGTAAGTATGAAAGGTTGAGTGAGTATTTAATTAAGTTAAACAATATAGGTTTTGGCAAAATAAGTCAAAGATTTGTGAAGATATTAAGTAACATTTGAAGTGTTACTGTATGTAAGGAAAAGCTTAAGTAAATAATTGAAAATCAGTAAACAAGTTAAATATTCGAGTAAACAATTAAAGAAGTATGTAAGTAAATATTTAATCAATATGAAGTTTAATATTTAGGTAAGAAGTTAAGAATTTAACTATGTAAAAGTTTATGTAAGTAAGTATTTAACCAAGTAAGACATTTTTAAGCAAGTGAAGTTCAGTAAATAAGAAGGTAAATATTCAAATTAAATTATTAAGTTCTTACCAAAGTAAAAAGTTTAGTACTTAACATCAGTAAATAATATTTGTATAACAAGTTAAGTATTTAAGTAAGTAAGATGTTTAATAAGTAAGACATGAAAATTTTATGTAAGATGTTAAGTAAAAATTCAATTATATAAGTTAAATATTTGAAGATAACTGGCTAAGAATTTAAATAGGTAAGTATTTAAGTAAAATGTTAAAAATAAATAAGACACTATGCATTTAAATGAGAATTTAGTTAAATGATTAACTGAGGAAGCAAGAGTTTAGGTACGTGTAAAAAATAAGTATTAAATGTAGTTTTTAGATAAGTTATTGATTAAGAAGTAGTGTAACTGAGTAAGTGGTGAATTAAGGAAGTAATTTAAGTATGTATTTAATGAATTGTTAAGTAAGAAATCAGGTAAATTGAGTAAATACCTGGAATAGTTTATGTATGAAATGTTACGAAATGACCTTTTGGTTTTAATGCCAAAATAAGTTAAATAAACTGCCTGCTGTTATAAGTCTACTTTTACTTTTACATGCAGAAATCTTTCATTTCATTATTACTGAATTCTTCATTTACACACTAAGTGTTCATTTCATTTTTGTCCAAAACTTTTTGGAAGATTTATTTGACCTGAGTTTTTTCATCATAATGCTTTTTATTTCTCACCACATTACTCATGTTTTTCTCCTTTCTTTTTTCCTTTATTTGTACCAGTCTGTGTAGTTTCATTGAGCTCAATCCACTGTTATTTCTCCGTGTCTTTTTTACGCAGTTTTTACGCAGTGAGGAGGCTCGTAAATCTCGTCTGGTCGTGAGGGGAGAGAAGAGCGACAGGGCAAAACATTCTGCAAGAGGCTTTTTTTTTTGTAGGCCTGGGGTTAGAAAACCAGCGATCCGGAACCGTACAGTAGATAAATGGCACTCATCTGTTTTTCGTGGACTCAAGCTTTTATTATGTCTAAATCTACCGGCTCAGCAGTCTAGATTCACGTGATATGGTTTAATGTTACGTTTTTATTTTTCCTTTTTTACTGAAATAATGTTTATCACATTTGCATAAGACAGTGTATTTACTGAATTACACATCCTCTGTCATTTTTAACCACATGTGGAATGAAACTACTGTCCCTGCAACTACAATGATGCTAATTTCTGATACTAACAGTGGCGGCCGGTCAGTACGGGGCTCAGGGGCGCTGCCCCCTAAAGTTAGGCAGAGAAGAATGCTACTTTAACATGTAATTATTTCACTTAATAATTATTCATTTTAATAATTAAATAAAGTCATTTAGTCACAATATTCCGCTGTATTTCTTAATATAATTTATTTGTTCATTTGTGTTGGTGTACGCGGGGCGCCAGACAAACGAGTGTCTATGTAGCACGTAAATCTTTGAAAAACATGTGACTTGAGGCTGAGCTTTGACTGGATCTTTTCAAATCATCCTTGGGGCGGAGCACTGTGCGCCCTGACCCCTCCCACTTTTGTTCTTAGCGAATCAATATTATTTTTAAATATTTGGGCTCATGTGATTGGACCATTCTCAACGAGTCTTTTCCAGCACTTCTTATGGCAAGCGGAGCTGCTGACTGGATGCAATGTGAGTCATGTCTTTATTTTATACTAGTAGTAATGATGCGCAATCACATGATAAATGCCTATTTACAGCCCAGTATTAAAAGTTTCATTTTATTTTTGTTTGTACCCCCAAAACATTTTTGCACCCGCCACCACTGGATTACTAATACAATTTTATATGAACATTAAGCCAACATGTAGCTATGCATCTTCAATTGTAGCTATAGACAATAACATATGCAAAATTCTCAATCCTGATTGGTCAGATGTTTTATTTAATAAAACACTATTGGACATCATGTTGTGAGATTCACTCCCCCAATGGCTAGTAAGTGTTCTGACCTGAGTTGGATCCTAGTTGCCATGGTAACGCTTAGTTAGGACTATGTTGATGTGCAGCATTTCTGTGAATCGATGCATATCGCACATTTATTGAGCAAAATGTGAACCTTTCTCTATTTCACCTATATACAGTACGATTTTTAGCAGCTTGATATATTGGGTGTTCCCCAAGGCTCTATACTAGGGCCACTTAGTGAAATGTAGAAACTACATTTCTCTTGCTTCAAAAGAATTGTGTTAATGTGATCACATATAATGAGTGACCTTAACCCTAAAAGGCTAGTAATAAAAAAATATTAATATGAGTTGTTGTTCCATCACTTTATTGAAAAAGCTCATTATGTTAGAAAGCAAGATTAGGTTTTGAGGTAGAAGCCACATGCGTCGCCTCACTCAGTCCCAGTAGCACACGCTGACTTAGCGCACGCTCCATGGAAAAGACATTTGAGAGGTTGTTTTATTTTTCCGTTCCACTCCGAGTCGAGTCGTCTTATTATCTGGCGCGCTTGGTGAGGTCATTTGTGTGCACAAGGAATTTATTTTATTTTATAAAAACCGCTCTGACATTTCGAGCCGCGCCGGCTGTGTAACCGCTTTTACGAGAGCAGCGGCGAGCGGAGAGAGGCTTCTCAGACGAGATGAAAGTGCTGAGTCAGAGCGACGTGTTATTGGGTATAAAACCAGAGCTTCTTCTGGAGTTCTAGTTTTGTGGTAAAGAGAAAGTAACAAAGGCGACGTGTGAGACGTGAAACGAAGACGGTACTTTTTATTGGTTATTACACAAGCGTTTTATTTTTCTTTGTTGTTGTTTTATTTCTTTTTCGACATGGCTAATTATAGCAGCGGCTTTGAACCCAGAGACTTTTTAATAACGTCGCAGGGATTTAAGGCGGGATTTAAACTCTTTGCTGTTCCTTCTCTCCCTTTCTCAGTGACCCCTGAATGCTGACACGGCTTTCATTTTTGAAGGCCTGGTGTGATGATTCTAGGTCCTCTAGGTCCTTGGACCTCAAGCGACCCTCATGCCTATCCAAATTTAACCCTTTAATGTTTGTGATGGTGAGATTTGTGAGGCAGTTAAATCCAAGACAAAAGGCAGAATCATAAGGTGAAAGTCAAAGGCTAGTCGATGTGCAAACAGAAATTTTACAGGAAAATCCGAGATGCATAAAAACACAGAGAGCAGAATGAGAGCAATACAGCAGAATATCACAGTGCTGGATATGAAGACTTGGTGATGTCAGGCGTGAACATGGCAGCCAGGTTTTAAGGCTGGGATCTGTTGTGGTTAATGGAGTTTGAGGAGGTTTCCAGCTGTTCAATATCAGAAGAAAGTGATATATAAACACTGTATACGTCTAAGAAGTAATGTACGAGGGTTGTACTGAAGGTAATGCAAAAGTGGGCCTACGTTTTTATTATCTGCCACAGGTGGTACAACTTGCACATGCTGGTAGAGTAACTCTTCCTCTAAGATCTTCCTCTAAGAAAAGGTATGACGCACCATAATCTTCATCTACAAGCCATGCATGTGCTCTTTTGTCAAATCCAACTCTCGAATTCTGTTTGAAAATCCATTTTGTCCCAATGTGCAAAGTACAAATTCTGTACTTAGGTAAAAATAGAGCTTCCCAAAGGCAAACACTACTCAAGTACAAGTAGAAATCCTTTACTTGTGTACTTGAGCAAAAGAGGCAGAAATTACAGGCCTGAATTAACTCACATTCATCTTGTTCATAGAAAAATTTCTCTTTTTCCTGATTGTCCACCTGCTGTTTTCGTCTCTGTCTGCAACCAGCTCCGCTTCTGATTTCACACAGCTGTTGTGTTATTAGGTCTATCTTGACGGAAAGTCCAGTCATGCAGTATCGCATAATAGTCAGCAGGTGGCGCTTCAGGTACTACACACCACTGTGGTTAAGTAACTCAATGTGCAGAAATGTAGTGAAGTACAAGTACAGTTATTTGCTGCACTTTTGAAGGGAGTTAAAGTAAATTCTATCCTCTAATGAATAAAATAAAAGTAAATGTCCTCAGTTACCTTCGACCTCAAAGTGGATTTCCAAAGAGGATTCGAGAGTTTCCAAATGCATGACTTGTGATCGAGGCTATGTTGAGTCGTCCCTTTGTATCGAGGAAGCGTTACTCTATCACCATGTGCAATTTGATCAACATGTGTCAGTTAATAAAGAAGTTACGCCCACTTTTGGTTTGCTTTCTGTACAGCTCTGATATTAAAATGTTTGATATTAAATGTTAACCCCGTTCTAAAGGGATAGAAAACGGACATAAATAGCGTGAGATCTCAGAGCCTCATGGCTTTTGATGGCATTGAGCCCCATTGCAACCGATGGCTTAATGTGTAGAGTTCATAGAAAACACAGCAAGCGCAAGTGTTACATAAGAAATAAAAGAATTCAGGACGCGGTGTAATCAGTGAAGCGGTGGTGTTATACGGCGTAATATGTTGTTTCTACAGAAGAATAAAATGTTTAAGGACAGATTTTTATTTTTTTTTATTAAAGAAAATTATATTTTTATCCATTTATAGTTACAGTGGATCCTCGGATTGCGAGTAACGTGGTTTACGAGTGTTCCGCAAACCGAGCAAAGATTTTTAATAATTTTTTATTTGGAAACCAAGCAAGTATTAGTTTACGAGCGCCGAGTATCATGCTTCACACATGCGACTCTTATTTTGACACCGAGCGTCACTCTCTCACCTTCCCCCCCTCCCTCCCCCCACGGCTTTGCAAACACACAGAAACTCTGCTCGTGCGCGCGCAATTTGACACTGACACATACACGCACAGACGCTCTCGCCTTTTCCCCCCCCCTCTCCGGCTTCACAAACAAAGAAACTCTGCTCTATCGCGATTCTTTTCAAAGGTAAGGTGCTGGTTCATTTGTTTTTTTGTTTTTTTTTTACTTTACAGTAGTGATTCCCTCAGTATGCGCTCACGCCAGGTCAGAGACTTCTGTTTTTTCCTGTTAAAACGGTGTTTCCGTGTTTGTGTGTCCGTTTGTTGTGAAACTTAAGTGATTCCTTTAGTATGCGCTCGTGCCAGTCTCGCTTTTTTCCGTTAAAACGGTGTTTCCGCTGTGTTTATGCGCTTGTGAAACTTAAAAAAGTGAGTCTGTTAATATACGCTCATGCCAGTTTCCGAAAGATTTCTTTTTTTTCTTGTTAAAACGGTGTTTCCGTTGTGTGTGTGTGTTTGGTGTGAATCTTAAAAAGCGAGGTGGGGAGAGGGAGGAGGAGTGTTACTGTGTAAAACAAGGCGAGGGAAGGGGCTAATTCCACGCACACACACACACGGCGCCTGCGCGCACCAATGGAAACACTTATCTGTCAGGATTTATTTTTACTTTTTTTAAAGGTAAAGTGCAGATTAATTTGTTTTATTTTCATTTTATAGATTGTATTTTTTTTATGTATTTATTTTTTGGGGCTGTGGAACGAATAATTTGAGTTTTCATTATTTCTTATGGGAAATGATGATTTGGTTTACGAGTGTTTTGGATTACTAGCCCACTTCCTGAACGAATTATGCTCGTAATCCAAGGTTCCACTGTATATTTAAACGATGCCTCTCACCAGCCTCTCGTTATTCTCTCTCTTAAGGTTAAAAAGATTAAAAGCAAAAGCAACTCCAGTGTCATTTAAATATGAGAAAACTTTTGAATAAAGCTGCAGCTTTACCTCTGAAACTGAAAACACCTTTTTGAACGGTTTCATAAATTACATCCAATCAGAATCCAGAACTCGACAGTGCTGCGGTACGAACACAATTTACCAACAAATTAAATATTAATTTCATAGTAAATGATCAGATTTTTCCAGCCGTCTGTCGCAGTGTTTTGTGTCCCGCGTCCTGACAGTGCAGGTGTTCCTCAAGGCTCTGTGCTGGGCCTGTTTATTCTGTGCTTTGTTTTCCATTTTATCTCCTCGTGTTTGTTCTGATGTTTGGGTTTGCCGTTACGATGCTTAAGTCAAACAATTACGAGGCCAAATAAAGCAGTGTGGATGCTGCGGCTGTTCCGGAATCTTCTTAACATCTCACACGGCTGCAGGTCTGTTGTCTTTAGTCATCCTGCATGTCTTTATCTTTCTCCTGAACCCTGTGTTTTTCATTTACCTCTATACATACACACACACTCATACACACATATACATACACAAACAGCCATTCATGTATGAGTGTGTTTGTGTGTGTGAGAGACAGAGCAACAGAGAAAGGGATAGAGAGAGACAGAGAAAAAGATAGATAGACAGAGAGAGTCAGACAGGGAGACAGAGAGAAAGACAGGGATTGAGGGACAGACATGGTGACTGGAAGAGAACTAGACAGTCAGACAGAGAGAGAGAGAGGATTAGAGTAGTGGAAAAGATAAAAACAGAGAAGAACCTTGTCTTAGCAGTTGACACACACACGCACACACACACACACACACACACGCACACACACACAGTACGCATGTCAGTGTATCAGGCTGTAATAATGCTGATGTAAGCATGTTGACCTTCGACCTCCTGTGTCCTGTGTGTAGCTGTGTGTGTGTTAAACACACACATGTAGGACACGGAGTGAACAGGTGGCTCTGCTGTCATTTAGGTTTATTTTCAGTAACTGTGCGAGCTCTGAATTTTCACCTCTGAAGGACCTGAATGCCGTTCGTGTTCCAGTGTGTGTGTGTGTGTGCGTGTGTGTGTGTGTGTGTGTGTGTGTTTGTGTGTGTGTGTGTGTGTTTGATGTTTTCTTAATAGTTTTTATTTTTATTTTATTGATATCGGAAAAATGTACGCCAAGGCATAATTGTCAATTGGCGGCTGTGTGTATTATGTAAGAGACCGCACTTGGATATTGGCGAGAAAGTGTGTGTGTGTGTGTGTGTGTAATGCTAACGTTGGGTAAAATTGAGGCATATCTCCCAGAGCAATTGCAGCATTTTTATCTCCTTAAATTTCCTTAAATTTCCCAAGCCGTTTTTAAATTATATCTCAAACATACACACACACACGGAGTCTAAGCCACAACAGAGAATATTCTGTGTTAACAAGACGACTCACATGTTGTTTGCAGCCCTCTGTCTGTTTCACATCTGTTCATTTTTCTCTTAACCTAAAACATTTCTGCTCAATCCCCTTTCTCTCTCTCTCTCTCTCTCTCTCTCTTCTGATCGAGTCGCTTCATCATCAGGACGTTGTTACGCCAAAACCCGTCTGTGAAGTCCTTCACTTGCCCAGGTCACTCAAATTTACCTAATAACCGGAGTTCTTCGGGTGTTCCTCAAAGACCGACGAGGATTAAATGAGTGTAAAGACGGTTTTACTTAAAGTGACGTATCAGTCAGGCAGAGCTGAGGAGCGGGAGACTAAAGACTTTTATAACCAGTGACTCACAACCTTCCCCTCACTTACACAGATCCTTCACCATTCAGAGATCAGGTGCTCTAATAGATACTAAATCCGCAGTTTAATCCCACCCTGGATATTAGCCGCTCCGTTAGCCGATCTTAAAGATGAAGCGTTTGCGATTTTGCGTGAAATCAGGGTCAAGTGAAATGAGGCGCGATCCCTCGTTCTCTCTTACAGTGTAATTGTGCCCAGGCCCGTGTATTTTTTCATATGCGTTTGTAAAGGGTTTTTTTTTAGCGACTGTTGCGTGCACCTCATTACGCGGCCTCACAGTCCTGTTAAAAGGCATACGGTTGTATTACACTCGATCGAAGCGCAGAGATTCAGGGCTCGCAGTTACTCACATCCTGAGTACGCTGGACGTACGGTAACATACATTAAATCCATCTCAAGTTTCTGATATAGATCTCGCCAAAGATATCCAGGTACAGATCGTATCTTTGGATACACACTCTGTGGACGACGGAGCTCAGTTTTTCCCCTGTTGTTCCTCTCTGTTTCTTATTTGGCCCAGGCCTGGTTTGTGGAATACGGCTTTCCGAAGAAGTTTTTGGAGATTGTAATGTTTTTCCACATGCTGCTTTGGCCTGCGGCTACGTGAAGGACGCGCAGCGTTTAGTGAGGTATTCCCAACCTTGTACCTCCTCCCTGTGCCAGAACGAGTCCTTTAACACCAGAGCTGCTTTTATCCTGTAGTTTAGAGTTACAGAACCACAACAGAACACACTGTTTAAACCACCTCAGTATTTGCTTTTTAGATGATCTTAGTTGTTTATTTAAAAACTGGTGTATCCTGGCACGCAATTGGTTCTTCTCCGGGTTTGATGAGTTTCTTAATTACTAGTCTTGTTTTTGTGTTCTCATTGAGGGTATTTTTATTTGGATTTGTACTCAAAAGAACCAAGCACATTTGTCCACTCAGAAAAGCAACACTCCAGCAATGGCGTAGCTTTTCCTTGAAGCGCCCCCTTGTGGCTGAGCGAGATACGGACAGATGGCTGGGTGTAAATGGTGAGTTTTCAGGGTGGTGGTGCTGGTGGTGGTAGTGGTGGGGGTCCGGACAAACACTCGAGAGGCAGTATTTTTTTTACGATGAGAGGAGAACACCTCAGGCGTGTTTGTCTAATAAAAAAGACAATAAAGGAGGAGTTGTTGCTAAAGCGTAGTTGGTGGGCATCAGCAGCCTCCTCCCTTCCACCGTCATCTCTAACATCTGTTTTCTTTGTGCTGGAGGAAGTACTTGAGAACAAGGAGGCGTGAAACATCTCATTTCAGGGGCTTAAGGTTCTGCCCGTCTGCGGTCTACCATGCCACACACATACACACACACACACACACACACACACACACACACACTCGCGATGATAATTTTAGTCCTCTTATGGAATGGAGAATGCAGCCATTTTTTTAAATCTAAGTTTCCCCAGACAACTTGAGACCTTTATCATGGATTCCATTACCTGATCCAAACTAGGCCACTAAACTATCTTTTTAGACCATTTGGGTTCTGCTTGTCCTTGATCTGCCCTCCAAACACACAACGTCACTCTTGATGACTATGACACCTCGAACAGATCTGTAGGTGCACCTGGCCTGTGTTTACCTCTGCAGTGTAGCCATGTTCAGTCACGTGGAATGATGCGGGGCGCGATCAGGATAACTTTATCTCATATCCGCTGCTTAGGACAGCCAAGCGCCTCTTTGCTTGAGGAACTCACCTGAAATCTTTGATGGACAATCTGATTTTAAATAAATGCTGAAAACCTTAGCATCCATGCTGAACTCACAAACTAAATGAATGTAATGCTGTGGTTTTGCTAGCAGTTATCCTGAGATCCAGCAAAAAGGGTCCATCTATAAACTAGCTTATAACAGGACAAGGTCAAGGCAGGAATAGCTCAAGACTAGCTAAACTCAAGATTAGCTAATATTCCTTTATATTAGCATCCCAGGAGAAAGTTAATGGTAATTCTTTTTGATGAATTTCACATACACACATTCTTAGCATTTTAAAAAATATCAAAGAAGAATTATTATTATTACCGTTCTCCTGAGACGCTAATATATTGGAATATTAGCTAGCCTTAAGCTAGTCTTGCCTTTAGCTAGTTTTGATTTTAGCTAGTCCTGCCTATAGTTAGGCAGGACTAGCTGTTGAATTACACATACATACACACACTGGTAGCATTTTATAAACATCAAAGAAGAATTACCATTAACATTCTCCTGAGATGCTAATATATTGGGAAATTAGCTACTCCTGCCTTGTCCTGTTAAGCTAGTTCTGTCTATAGTTTGTCCTGTTTTTAGAAAGTCCTGAAACTTCTCCGTCTCCCATTGGTCCAATATCATATATCATCACCAGAGCACTGTACACACTACACCAGTGCTGCTTGGTGAACACGTAGAAGTGTGAACACTACAGCACATGACCGCGACATACACACACACACACCCTACACCATCATTCACATCATGTCTTATGTTCAGGAATTAGAGCAGTCATCATATGTGACTTTATTAAGACCACGCCTGAGCAACTGTTAAACCCAGAAACATCAAAAAAGTGAAATTAGAGAAAGTGTATGTCATGATCCGAATGGAGGAGGAGGAGGAGGAGTCAGGACACCTTCCTCCGTGTGCAGGATGACAGAGTGTGTGTGGGAACGTACATCTGTAACTGTGTACAAGTGTGTGTGTGTGTGTACGGTGAATGATTACAGGCTGTACGTGTGTGTGTCTGTGTGTGTGTGTGCACATCTGGTGAGACTGTGAGGAGGGAGACAGGGTAGTTACATCAGGAACAGACAGAATAATGCCCTCGTTCACCCCCCCAGGCGAACCCCCTCACCAGCATCCTGCCGTGTCCTCGACTCGGGTTCGGCACCGATCAGGACTCGGTCGGGTTTCAGTAATAAAACCACAGTTACGCTAATTACAATAATTACACAAATGAAGTGCTCGGCTTTGGTTCAGACGTTTAACCTCGTTTTACAAACATCAGAGAAGAATTACCCATAATTCCACTTCCTCCTGAGAAGCTAATACACTGAATCGCTTGCTAGTCACGCTTTTAAATACGTTATTTTAAGTCATTGTGTCGTTTGTGTTTTTGCTTAAAGAATCGTGTAAAATCAGGTTCAAAACGTTTTGTGTAAGGACTTATTACAGAATTGGGATTTTTGATTCTTTTAAATTTTATATGATTTTTGTAAATTAAAATGAAGCACCACCCTAGGGTTTACCGAGAACAGTATGAAGAAGAGAAAATCCCCAGTGAGGGCAGTTCTCCGGGTGAAAGTGTCTGGTCTGATGAGTCTGGATTAGTAAGGTTTAAATCCCACAGCCTGCCTGAGTCACTTTATGATTACAGGATAACACACCTTGTACTTAATAAAGTGGCCAGTGAGTATAATCGTGTACTGAATGCCAACAACAAGTAAATAGTCATTTATTTTAAATATCAGAGTTGGACGCGGGTGATGTCCAAACCCAATCTGTTATGAATGACTTTTACGTGAATTTTATTTTCATTTTATTCTTAAGTCTGCGACCTGCGATACAGAATGAGATCTTTTGAGGAAATCTCACCTGCTAAATAATGTAAATAATGTAAATATTGTAAATAATGTAAATAATGTAAATAATGACCCTGCATTTGTGACGATGCATTTATTTCAACTGAAGATGAAAAAAGAAATAAGGAAAGTTAAGCATCACCTGCTGAGAAATGTCCACTCATTACTGAATATTTAATCACACTGGAGGCCTGTTTTCTGTTTGGAGTAATGATAGTAAATGATGCACACACACACACACACACACACATACACACATACACACACACACACACACACACACACACACACACACACTATTCAGAAGGTAATGAACTTCAGCATGTGTCAGAGTTTAGAATAATTCCAGTGCTTACTTTGGCTGTGAGTCCAACAATGTGGTGAAATCTGTGTGTGAAGGTGTGTGTGTGTGTGTGTGTGTGTGTGTGTGTGTGTGTGCACAACCATTGTGCACAACCATTTTTTTTATATTTCTTTTTTTGTGTTTGTGTGTGTGTGTGTGCGTGACTAGCCCTCCTCCCTGCTTTTAAATTTCTTTCCAAACCCTCGTTAACTTTAATAACAGTGTGACCTCTTTGACATACCTCACTGCTGGCCAGGCTCAGGGTCAAAGGTCAGAGGCCAGCGGGAGTGAAGGTAGTGAGAGGTGAAAAGTGGTCCTTGTTTGTAAAAATTCAAACTGGTCCCAGCGCAGAAAATGCTCCTGGTGTTGGTGACATCACAGGGCGGGGTTTGTTTGTTTTGTTGTTGCTAATGCCAGTTAGTTTAAAAGAGAACGTTACCTCAAGCAGGAAGTCCCTGTGATGTTTATGTTTAGCCAATCGGTGAGCTGCGATATTCTTAGCTCCGCCCACCTAGCGAGGGGGACTCGTTTATTCCCATAAAGAGGAGAGGAGAGGAGACTGCTGCTCTCAGCAGCACACACTCGTTACACACCTGGTGCTGCTGAAGTGTGTGTGTGTGTGTGTGTGTGTGTGTGTGTATGTGTGTATGTGTGCATGTAGAGCATGGTTCTAAGAACTCTGATCTGCTGATTCAACACTCTGTGCTATAGGAATGTGTGTGTGTGTGTGTGTGCAAACTTTACAAAAAAACATGAGTTTGTGTAATATAGGAGTAATAAACTGTAGCAGGATGTCACTGTGCTGAAACACAGGTGTTTTTATTAAACAGGACGGTTTTTGTGACGTCTGTGATTTTAACTAATCATAGATCAGAAGTGGGTTTGACTCCGCCCACCTGAGGAACTCATCACTACTGTATCACAGCTGGAACTCTTTCTGGTTAATGTAGCGTCTTGTCCCTGATATGTCTCTGTATTTTATTTATTCTGCGTTGGACTTCCCTCTGAAACGGGAACGTCCTCATTCCGAGTTCCCACTTCCAAGGAAAGATGTTTAAACTTTAAATCCGTTTTTAAAAATCCGTTGTCTTTGTTGTTTGTTTTGTTTTCTTCCTGATTACTTTGTGAACTACAGAAATTCTGAGTTTGGAACTCAGGACTGAATCCCAGCTGGCTTTGTGTTGACTGAACATCGGTACCTCGGCATATAGACGGAGTCCGCTTCGGAGGCGGGTTCTTAAGGCTTCAATCAAAACTTCTCCACATGTTCCCATCAGGAATAATAATGTAAATGCAGATAATCCGCTCCAGACACCCAAAATATCACCAATATTATCAATTTACAACACTATAATCAGATTTTTGCATATAAATAAAACAATCAAAACATTTAGAAAAGTATGTAAATGAAGTGAAATATGAAATAAATAGACATTAAACCTTAACATTAATTTATGATTCCTCTCGGCACGGGCTGCTTTAAACCCAAACTGAGAGCGGCTGCCTTTTGCTTGGATTTCCACTGACGTTTTGAACCCCAGACGTACGAGTGACTCGGTTTGTTCACCCGTCTGCCCACGTCTGTTTGTATTCCGAGACAAAATTCCAGTTCTTAAGGTGAAAATTCATGAGGTGGGACGTCTGTGTCACTGTAAGTGATCCCTACTGTATGTCTACAGTTTATAGAACACCACATACACACCTACACACACACACACACACACACCTACACACACACACACACACACACCTACACACACACACACACACACACCTACACACATACACACACACCCACACACCTACACACATACACACACACACACACACACACACACGCACACACACAGAAGGAGATTTCAATAACAGTGTATAAAACAAAAGTGTTTACGCGTTAGCATTAGCGGCTTTGGTGCTGATAATCTTACAGCTTCTCCACCAGTTTTCCCACGAGCCCTGACAGGAAGTGATGCCATAACAAGAGAGTGTGAGACCATGGAGAGATTTCATCACTAGTTGAAGTCACTGCGCTCCGTGTGTGTGTGTGTGTGTGTGTGTGTGTCTCAGAGGGCAGAGCAGTGCTCATAAAACAGTGATAAAATCATTGACTGTGACTCCCACAGGAACACACACACACACACACACACACACACTCATGCACAGTGTAAGGTCAAACTCATTCTCAGGGTGATGTGATGTTCTTGGCATGTGGAAAAGGGAGAGTGTGTATGTGTGTGTGTGATGATGTGCCCTAATAATACAAACTGTCAGTCCACATATGAGCTTTATTACCAACACAGTGACATGGTTATTACACAATCATGTATATCTCACATACACACACACACACACACACACACACACACAGAGTACGAGTGTGTATCTAAGAAACAGACACACAAAATTGTGGTGTAGCTCAGTGTCTCCGAACCAAACCTCCTCCTCACTGTTCAACTTTTATTTAATTCTATGAATTGTTTAGAAGAATGACAGAGAGAGAGACAGCCTGAGAGACAGAGAGAGACAGAGACAGCGAGAGAGACAGTGAGAAAGAGAGGCAGAGACAGAGAGAAAGACAGAGAGAGACTTTTTTTTTTTTACTTTTTACAATCCTTTATTTTACAAGTTTTGTTTTATAAGCTAGAAAAAGGATTGCGTTTATAAATAATTGATTTAAAATAGATAAATAAATAAATAAGACATTTTTTACATTATAGTCCTTCTTTAAAAACACATATAGTTATTGTGCTTTTTTTCAGTTAAAATATGTGGCAAAGATGATTTCGTCATCTTCTACCGAGCACAAGGTCTCCTCACAGCACCATATGGTTTTAAACATATTTATGTCCTTCATACTCTTGTAAAAGTTAAAATCAATTAAAATTCTTGATTTAACAAGTCTGGAGAAGATCTTTTTGGGGTCGCAGTCTGTACTTTGTGCCAGCTTATTTTTTCTGCTTATGTAAATTGCCATCTTGGCTTGACCAATGGTAAAATTAATAAGCTGGCATTTGAACCTGTTTCTCCGGACGTATTTAAAACCAAGAATAAAAAGCTGATGAGTAAAAACTACATTCAGTGATAAAAAGATGTGTTTTAAAAGGGTAAACAAAGGTGACAACCTGGAGCAATGTATAAAAGCATGGAAAACAGTTTCTCTCTGTGAACAAAAGGGGCATTCCTGTGTGATTTCAGGATTTAAAATGGAGATAAAAGAGTTCACAGAGACAATTCCATGTAAAATCCTCCACTGGAGGTCAGCAGACTTTTTGGTTAATGGTGGTTTGTACAGTGCCCTCCACTCTGGTTTAAAATCATTATTAAAACCCAGTTCAGTGCGCCATGGGGTGTCTACCCTCCCGTTCAGTTTTTTCTTGTTTAAGACCTTTACACAAGCTTTGTATAAAACCTTACCAGACACTGTCTCAAAGTTCATGTCTTCCTCACCCTCGAGCTCCAGGAGGGGGCCGCCATAACCATCTAGGTCTGGAGTTATCGTCAGCTGTGGAAAAGGTTCCTCTTCTGTAGGACTGGTCTCGCTGCTTGTGTGTTCCATCAGCTGAACGCGTTCCTCCGACGTTAAGGTGGTTCTCCAGCGATGCAGGAGTTGGTTGGCGACCCGTTGAGACCGAAGTCCCAGCTGTGCTGCCAAGTTCTCTGCTCGAGACAGGTCTGGTCCGGTGATGTTCACCAGCTGCCGGAGTGTCACGATCCCTGCGGAGATCAGGGTCTTGGATAGTGCTGGGGTGGTTGGACTAGAAATGTCCAGCTGCCCTCCACAGACTAGGGGCTCCTCCAGCAGCCAGTGTAATGTTTTGTTTCCTTTGTTTTGTTTTTTAAAAAAGGTCCAGATTTTAAAAAGTCTTTGATAAAATACAGGTAATCCAGTAGTGTCCAGTGCTGTGGGGTCCATTAAAAACAGAGTTCTGTCCAGCCCAAGTCCTCCCACCGTGCGTAGGAGTGTGTAGGCTGCCGCTCTCCATCCTTCATCACTCGCTCCGGTGAGAAGTCTCTGGATGAACTGCAGACGGAAGGCTGCAGTTCTGCTGGCTAGCTGCACCAGGCCCTGTCCTCCTTCCTCTTTCGGCAGGTGAAGAAGGCTTTGTGGTAGCCAGTGCAGTTTGTCCCAAAAAAAGTCTACCAGTAGGGCCTGTATGCTTGCTAGCAGGTTTGGTGGTGGGTCCATACATGCCAGTTTATGCCACAGGGACGATGCTGCTAGGTTGTTGATGACCAGCACTCGTCCTCTGTAAGACATTTTTGGGACCAGCCACTTCCATCTGCTTAGTCTGCCTTTTATGCTTTCTACAACTCCATCCCAGTTTTTGTTTAAAAACTCAGCACTGCCCAGGTAGACACCCAAGTATTTAAAACCAGTCTTTTTCCACATTAACCCCCCTGGTAGTGTGGGCTGGTCGCCTCCCCATTCTCCTACTAAAATGGCTTCACTTTTAGTCCAGTTTATTTTAGCAGATGATAAAACCTTAAAATCTTGTAAAACATCAGTTAAAAGATTCACATCTGCCTGTGTGTTCACCATTACAGCTAGATCATCGGCATAAGCTGAAAGACAGGTTAAAATATTAAAATGAGGTATTTTAAAACCAGAAAGCTGCTCTCTTAGTTTACATAAAAGAGGTTCGATCGCTAAAGAATATAACATGCCTGACAGAGAGCAGCCTTGTCTAATACCTCTGTGTACTTTAAAAGGGACACATAAACCACCATTAACCTTCAGTACACTCTCAATGTCACTGTACAATGTCTTGATCATTGTGGTGAATCCTGGGTTGAACCCAAAGCTTTCCAGCACCTTCCACAAGTATTTGTGTTCAACCCGGTCGAAAGCCTTTTCTTGGTCCAGTAAAATGAGACCGGTCTTTAGATCCAAGAGTCTAGAGACATCCAAAATATCACGAATGAAATGTATATTGTCAAAGATAGACCTACCAGGCACGCAGTACGTCTGGTCGTGATGAATGATCTGCTCCAGTACCTTTGTCAGTCTTGAGGCTAATGCTTTTGAGAGTAGTTTGTAGTCAGTGCACAGCAGTGATACCGGGCGCCAGTTCCCCAGGTGCGTCAGGTCTCCCTTTTTTGGCAGTAAGGTCAGGACAGCCCTCCTGCAGCTCACCGGGAGCTTTCCTCCTTTCACGCTGTCCTGCAACACCTCTAGTACATCCTGTCCTATTACTGACCAAAATGCCTTGTAGAACTCTACAGGGAGACCGTCTATACCCGGCGCCCGCCCGTTCTTCAGGCCTTGGAGAGCCTTCTGAATCTCTGCCAGTGTCAGTTCTGCCGCCATGTCAGTGGCAGCTTGTTCTGACAGCTTGGGCAGATTTTTCAAGAAGGTTTCCTCCATTGCATGTGCTTCTGACCACTCACTACTGTACAGCTTTGAGTAGAAGCCGTGTGTCTGCTTGCATATCTCAGTGGGCTCTGATACGAGATCCCCTGACTCTGATCGCACAGCATGTATGATTCTTTTCTGTCCATTTTTTTGTTCCAGACCAAAAAAGAACTTAGAAGGAGCATCCATTTCCGTTGCGTGTTTAAACCGTGAGCGGACCAGCGCCCCCTGTGCTGCAGTGCCCAGTAGGTCGTTCATTAGGGCTTTTTTGTTTTTCAGGTTTTCAGTGTTTCTTCTATTTTCTTCGGTCTCTAGACACTGGAGTTCTGCTATTTCAGTCTCTAGCGCTCTCATTGATTTAACAATGTCTTTTGTGACATTGAGTGTGTACTGTTGACAAAAGACTTTTATTTGTGCTTTAGCTAGATCCCACCATTGCTGTAGAGAGCTAAAATCTGCTTTTTGTGATTTAAGACTGGTCCATAAAAAGGTAAAAGACTCAATAAAATTGGCATCTTCTAAAAGCACAGTGTTAAAATGCCAGTAGGCGCTCTTAGGCTTGAGGTTTTTCCTACTGACAGTGCACTGCACCATGCTATGGTCGGAGATGCCTACTGGGACAATAAAACATTTAGTAAAATAAGACAGCTGATGTTTAAAACCATAAAATCGATCAAGTCTTGCCAGTGAGAGCGTGTTCTCTATGGAATGGGCCCAGGTGTACTGTCTTTGTTTCTTATTTAAGTCTCTCCATATGTCACTCAAGTCCTGGGCCTCCATCATCTCCCACATGCGTTTACGGGAGGCCATGTGAGGTTCTCTATGGTTTCTGTCCAGGTTGTCGGTTGTGCAGTTAAAATCTCCACCCAGAATTAAAATGTCAGCAGAGTTACAGTCATTAATTATGCTGCTTAATTTGTCTAAAAACATCATCCTCTCTACTGCCTTGGTGGGAGTGTACACACAAATAAAAACAAAAACTTCATTTTCATAAAACGTTCTCACTTTTAAAAGCCTCCTATTTAAAAATTCTTCTACTGTGTAAGAGTTCGGTATAAAATTGCGAGCAAAGAGCAGTGCGACTCCACCACTCAGTGGTGTATTGTGGCTCAGGATCGCGAGCCCATCCCACTCTTTGGACCAGTCCACAGCGTTCTTGGAGTCGCTGTGCGTTTCTTGAAGTAGAGCCACATCAACATGTTTCTGTTTTAGTAGTTCATATAGTTTGGCTCTTTTTTCACATGTTCTTGCCCCATTTATATTTAAGCTCGCAATATTTACTTCACTCATTAAAAAGTATATAGATAAAAAGACAGTCTTATATAAAAGAAGACATACCAGTGTCCAGCACAGAGTAAAAATCATTCTAAAAATTCCTCTTCAGCGAGTTCCTTGTTTATTTTGGTAATCCATTTTTTTAGTCTAAAGATTTCAAGTTCAGCGAAAACTTTTTGTTTTCTGTAATATTTGACGTCATGGATGAACTGTTTCTTGCTTGAGAAGTGGTCTTCTATTTTAATTTTTGAGCCCCTTTTTGTCTTCTCTAGAAAAACATGTATAGATTCCTCGCTGTGTACGACTGGCATTCTTTCTTCCTCTGCGGTGAGAAGCAGCACAGAGTCTGAGATGTACCCATCGCTGTCTGACTCCGGTTCGGGGTCTTTTTTGGGGAGTTTTTTTCCTCCTCCTTTCCGGTCCTTTTTCCTTTTTGGTGCCTTGAAGGAGGGCTCTTCTTCCATCTCTATGTCCGCCTCGTCCCCTTGTGACAGTGCGGCTGCTGCTTCCAGTTGGCGGCTCTTCGCCCTTGTACCCATCGCCGAGAGCCCAGGTAGCTCCAGCGCTGCACCCGAACCCTCTGTGACCTTATCAGCTGTACTCGGCCTCTCCGGCGCCGGCTGGGTCACGTTGGGTTCCTCTCGGTCCGGTTTGGCCGAGCTCGTTGTTTCTGGTGTCGATGTAGCTCCAGTAGACTCTTGGACTGCAGGCTGGGCTTGGGGTTCGGTCTCTATAGGCTCTGGGTCGGCAGCATTGCCGGGTCCCTCAGCAGACGGCCGAGCTGTAGTCGCAGGGGGAGCGGCCTCGCCCGGCACGGTCGCGTCGTGACCCGGTCGCTCAGAAGCACCAGGATCGCTCTGTCTTTCGGGACAAGCACGGACCAGATGTCCCATCGCACCACATTTAAAACATTTAATGTCAGTGTCTGAGGAGGCGAATATGCTGTAATCAAAGTTTTCAATTCTGAATTTAAAAACAGCATTTAGCTCTTCTACACCCTCTTTAAAGATCATAAAAACGACTCTCCTAAAAGACACCAGGTGTTTAATCAGAGGGGATTTACAGCCCAGGGGGATTTTCTTTATGGGGGAGACCAGTCTTCCATATCTGGACAGTTCTGCAGCGATTACACTATCAGGTATGAAGGGAGGGACATTGGACAAAACTATTTTCTTAGCTGGGGAGCTCAGGGGAGAAACCAGGATGTGCTCGTTATTTACACTGATACCATTCTGTACAAGTTTAGCCACTTTATCAACACTATTAACAAACGTCACAACAGCGCTGTTCATGCGGGAAGCAGAGACGATGTTCTCATGTCCCACCACATCACCAACCGCTAACACACACTCCTCTAAACTCGCCGCGCACACCACGCGCACACCGTGCCGGCGAGTTAAACTTTCAAACCGCTGTGTGTTCTGAGCCGCCATGCTCCAGCAACACACACGCACACACACACACACACTCACGCACAGTCGCGCGCACACGCACACACACGCACACACACAGGCACTCACACAAAAAAAAAGATAGATTTAGCCAAAAGATGTTATAAATGGCGAGAAAAATAGCAAAAAGAAAATTGGCAAAACGCCAATCGCTCTCACGCGCTCTACACGCCACACTCGCTTCCCGGCCGCACCGCGCATGCGCAGAGAGAGAGAGAGAGAGAGAGCCCGAGACAGAGAGAGAGGTTTTGAGGTTTTAAACTCACTTTATTATAACAAAATTAAAGACTATTTTACAATTTATATACAAATATATATTGTGTATATATATATATATATATATATATATATATATAGAGAGAGAGAGAGAGAGAGAGAGGGGAGAAAAGAAGGAGAGAGAGAGAGAGAAAAGGAGAAAGAGAGAGAGGGGGGGGAGAGAGAGTTTTTTTTAACTCACTACATATACACATGCACACATACATACAGTACACACACCATATATACACACAAACACACACATACACACAATCACTCATACATACACACACACATAGACACACTCATACATGCACCCATACACATATATAATTTTTTTATTTCATTTTAGTTTCAGTCATTCAGTCTTTATAGTTTTTGCTTTGTTCAGCTTTTGTCCATTATCTCTTCCTCCTGAGTGTCAGTGGGTTTTTGAGCTTTTTTTCCTGGTGGTTTTGCCTTTTTTAATAATGTTTTCACTAGATGTTTCTTTTTTATGTCCGGTATCTGTAGCTGGTCGAGTTCTTGAAGGTATTGGTTTGCTTGTTCCTGGATGTCTATGGTTGTGTCTGGGTCTGAATTTGCTGTACTGGACGCTGCTGCTTCATTGAGGGTCTGACTGCGGGTTGTGTGTTTACTGGTGTGTTCTGTAGTGGACGACTCCTCTCTCTTCCTCCTGGGTTTTTCTGTACTGCTCTTTTTTGGTGTCGGTGGTGGTGTGCTGGTTTGTATCTGCTTTACCTCTTCAGGGCAGATTTTAGGAGCGGAGTCACTGTCTGTGGTGGGTACTGTACTGGTATTATTTACAGTATTGTCGGTGTTGTTATCTGCTCTTGACGCGGTGTGTGTCTCTGTGGTGGTGGTGTGTTCAGGGCTGACCTGTTCAAGTCGCGGCTGCGGTGCGTTGCTGCGGTTCTCTGTGGGCTCCGCCTCCCCGCTGTTCTCCGGCTGGCTGTCCTCGCGCCGCTGCCGCTGTTTCCCCGGCCGCACGGCTCCGTGTGGACAGCTCAGCCTCTTGTGTCCCACGTCACCGCACTCAAAGCACCTCAGCGGTTCCGTGGTGGCGAAGACGGTGTAGATGGTGTAAATTGTAAAATAGTCTTTACATTTAAAATGAACGTTTAATGTTTGATCTTGGTTGTTTAAGACCATTAGCACTTGCCTGCGGAAGGACAGGATGTGCCGCATGTTGGAGCTCTTACACCCGAGTGGGATCGCTCTCATGGGGCCGACGAACTTCCCGTCGCCTCGTCCTTTATGAACGGAGGCACATTAGATATTACCACCCGCGTCACGGGGGCAGACAGAGAGGTGACTTTAACCGCGGCTCCTCTCACACAGATTCCGCTCTGCGTCAATGCGCTCGCGAGGTTCGTCGGCCCCATGAGAGCGATCCCACTCGGGTGTAAGAGCTCCAATATGCGGCACATCCTGTCCTTCCGACCCTGTTCACGAACACCACCACGGCCTTGTTCATCCGGGAGGCAGAGTAGATGTTCTCACACCCGATCCTCTCCCCCACAGCAAACAGTAAGTCCTCGATCCGCACGCCGTCCTCAGGGACACACCTGACGCCATGCCGAAGAGACAAAGTCTCTATACCGGCTTCAGAAGCCATGGTGCCCCGCCCGCTCTCTCTCTCACTTTAAACTTTATATTTTTAAATGAAAAACATTCACTAATTAAAGAAAAGTAAATAAATAAATGAATGAATAACTAGTCTTCAGAAAAACTTGGCAGGACGCCAAACAGTCTTTCGCGCGCTCTCTCACACCCAGCGTGTGCGCAGAGAAAGAGAGAGAGAGACAGCCTGACAGACAGAGACAGCGAGAGAGAGACAGACAGAGAAAGATAGAGAGAGAGAAAGACCGCCTGAGAGACAGAGAGAGACAGAGACAGACAGAGAGAGAGAGAGAGACTTTATATCAGAACCGATCGATTCACATCGCGCTCCGGGACGTCGTGTCCTATCAGGTGAAGTGTCCTATAAAGTGCCGCCGCGAGCGTGTTGTGGTTTCAGTCGCATGTTTACTGAAGACTTTTTACTGTTGATTTAATGAATCCTGTATTTTGAGTAACAGAAGCTTGTGGAGCTCCAACGTGCTGCTGAGAACCGGATGTAGTGGCAGGAAGCCAAAAGTGGGACTTTGATTGTTCTGAGAGTAAAATCTCCCTTTATGTCTCTATATAATCTCCTGATACACTAATGCTCTTATCCCAGTCTCTCACTAGTGCTTGGACATCATCAAGGTAGAAAGTTCTCTCAGTACCATGGACCCATGATCTGATGAAGCCTGTCTGATTCACGTCTGAACACCCTGGCTTCCCAGGAACTCCCTTAATGGAAAAAAAAGAAACAGTCTAGTCTGATCAACAAAGGCGTCCTGTTTCCGTCCACTTACACGTTACAGGAACTTGTGTGAGAGTTAAGACCACATCCTCGTACAGTCCTGACCTCGCTCCAGGATTACCGTCAAAATCATTCCAACACTCAGTACCAGCAGTGTCACGACTCTGTAATGTTCCCAAATCAACGTCACCACAACGTTTTCAGGCTTCTGATTGGCTTTATGGTTAGGATTATATCGCCACCTGGTGGTGTGGCATGCTCATAAAAACGTATTTTGCCATTTTCAAGAATTCATTATTTTTTTTTAGTAACCAAGGAGAAGAAAAAAAATCCTGTTTTTAAAAACTCTGTGTGTCTTACAGCATAACATATTTTATACACACGTTTTACTTAGTAGTGTGTGTGTGTGTGTGTGTGTGTGTGTGTGTGATGATAGTGAGGAGTTGAGACAGAACACACCTCACAGCCAGACACGGGTTTTGGTCGCATTAGTGACCTCAGGGTCGCGGGTTTGATTCCATGTCTTAATGAGGTATGTTAAGACGAAGAAGTGAGTCATGTGACCTCGTTCAAAGCATTCTCTGAAAAAGTACTTTAAAAAGGATTTATATTTAAGTTTTATAAAATGCCAGAGAGCCACGCGTTGCGCTGTCTGACCCTGACGAGCCGCGCGTGCGTTAAATAAGCGGGATTAGGAAGATTATGTCTCATTTCTTTCCACTGCTTCAGCCTCTTTTATTTCTCTCCCTGCCTCGCTTTAGTGTTCTGCCTCGTTACATCATCGCCATTATTATTCGATGTTGCCGTGGCGATCGTTTGTCTGTTCGCGATTGGTTCAAGCGGTTCAATGGCGGTAACAAGGTGCTGAGCCGCCTGCGCCTCACGCTAATGACCGGAGCAGCACAGCGCTAGCATGCTAACACCCCACACATGAGCACATGTGAAAGCCAGTCAGTGAAAAGATAAAGAGAGTGGGAGACAATGAAGAGGTTTAAACTGAACAATACAAGGAAGGCATTGTTTCTTCTTCTTCTTGTAGGAGCCCGCCTCCACTTTTTTCTTTTTGACCTCCACTTTAGCTTCAGGCTCCGTTTCTGGCGGAGAAAAACGCTGACACTGAAACCCAAACTGTGTGTAGCCGAACAGCTGAGCATTTTCTGCTTATTTGGAGCATGAAGGATCTCGACGTTTTCCTAGACGACCTCATTAACGGAAAACTCTGCCGTGTTTCCAGACAGTTCCAGTTCATCCATGTGTAGTCGTGATACCGTCCCGCCGCGATACCCAGGACCATACGATACGACTGATTTAGCAAATGATTGCACAGGATGGCGTGTACATAGTGTAGAGCACCACCTGCAGGATTACAGAGGAATGACAACATTTTACTGCCTCAAACGCAAACATACACAAAAGACCAAAGAGTCGATGAGGCGATACAAGAAAATAAATCATCATTGCGTGTGTGTGTGTGTGAAAAATTTGCACTTCTGTGTGTGTTAGTCTCATATACAGAAATTAAAGAGAAACTGGAATTATTTTGTAATTCTTCTCCAGATGAAGTCTGATCCTAAAACTGATCTAAAAGGTTGATCTCAAATGCATGTTCTTCACTCCTGCTTTCAGGAGATTTAGATCCACAGCTTCTAGACCCCAGGACTTATTTTTAATTGCTTCAAAATCAGGATAGAAAATACAGACTGAAAAAGGGAACCGCTTCATTTATTATAAAATGTAATATGGGTATTTTGAAAAATGGTTGTCTGTGAATCAGAAGAAGCGTTCACACTGTACTTAATGTGTGTACGCTGCCTGATCAACAAACAAAAAGAAAGAAAGAAAAGTGGGCATTTCAGAAGCAAAGAAAACAACTAAGGAGATTTGAGACGGTAACTGGGTTATTAACGCTGCAACACCTGGAGGGAGAGCGCTGAACGTCAAGATCACGTACACACTCTGTAAAGGTGTTTAATAGTGAAAGTAAGAACACACACACACACACACACACACACACACAGTGTGATGAGATCTCACAGGATTGGGACTAAACAGCTATGTGTCCATAATAAAACCACTTCATTAAAGAAAAGTCTTCAGTTTGTTAGTGATCATAAAGACTGGACTTTGGAGTGATGGAAAAAGGTCATGTGACCTGATGAGTCTAGACTGAGTCTATTCCAGAGTGATGGGCGTGTCAGGGTAAGAAGGGAATCATCATGCATAGTGTCCACTGTACAAGCCTCTGGAGACAGTGTTATGATCTGGGGTTGCTTCAGTCGCTCAGGTCGAGACTCAGTTATGTGGAGATAAAATGAAGTCACATGACCACCTGAGTGTACTGAATCACCAGCACATCACATCTATGGAGGGTTTCCTTGCGTTCCCTGATGGTGTGGACTCGGATTGTGTGAGAGCGGCTCTGGGAGTATGAGGAATCGTTTATACACGTGGTGATTGGATGAAATCTGCCCCTAGACTTCCGTTCGACTGTATACGCGTCTGCGGCTCTTCTCCCGCGTCAGTGGAGTATGTGGAAGCTGCAGCACTTTATAATAATCAGACATGCAGTACACGAGCTATAAAAGTCAAATCCTGTTTAAAACTCTTGGAGCACTCCTTTAACAGCCGTATCCTGCAGATTAATTTTGGCGCTGCCGAGCGGAGAGGAGCGCCAGGACTCCAGGGAATCTTGGCTACGAGGGATGCGTTGAATTAAACTCCGTCCCGCTGGATTGCGGTTTGTGGCCCGGAGCAGGTGGAGTTGTGGGGGATTTTCTTAGCAGGACTGCCCTGAAATTCATCCGTCACTTCTTTACTTATACAGTATTACATTATGCTTTATGGCTTTAAATGTGGATGTTGGTAAATATTTACTTAGAAACTGAATCTCCAAAATACACACACACACACACACACAGAACAGCAACGAGTGTGGGAAAGCGAGCGAATGTGGAAGGGTGGAGTAATCATTTAGTGTGTTTTCATCTTGTTGAGTTCCTCACACCGGGCGCGGGTCCAAGTGAACTGATCTGCCAGGGCTTTGTCTCACTCAGACTGGCACGTCTCTCTCTCTCTCTCTCTCTCTCTCTCTCTCTGTGAGAACACTGACAGCAGTTGTTTTTATTTTTGTGCCACGTTCATTTCCATTCGATTGTACGGAATTAAGTTTGGCCAAATGGAACACAAGCGAATTGATTTTAATTGAACTTAATGGTGCTCTTCTTCCTGTGTGTGTGTGTGTGTGTGTGTGTAGGTTCTGCGAGTGGTAATCCGACAGCTCAGGAGGCCGTGAGGAAACAGGCAACTTTCCGTAAGCCGTCGTTCCCCAGGACCACGGAGCAGCTCTCCAGTACGCACATGTCTCACTCCTCATCTTCATCACCTGGTGTAAAGTCGAACCTTCACTCGCTCGCTCGCTGTCATCCAATCAAACGGCTCCATAGGTGTCGGGTATAGACAGAGGGCATGTGCCACGCCCCTCCCCTGTCTGACGCCCCTGACTGTAGCTTAACAAGAGAACTAAATATAGAAAACAGCAAATTAACAAGAGACACAGAATAATAATCATCATCATCATCATCAGACTGAAGTAACGAGAGGGCCTCCGCATGGCGCAGTGGTAAAGTCCTATCATCAGGAGATCGCTAGTTTGATTCCCAGGTGAAGCTGTAACCTCTCGCAGCCGGAGGTCTAGATTAATCACGGCTCTACAGCCAATCAGGGGCGTCTGTGAGCTCATGCGAGCGGAAGGGGCGGATAGTGCTGTCCTCCGAGTGTGTTACTCCGCCCCCAACGGTGCGTGAGCGAGCGGTTCGAAAAGATGCGGTCGGCTGGTGTCACGTGGTTTGAAAGAAACATATGATAGTCTTCGGCCCTCCCGACTAAGTGGTAGTAGTAGCCTTAATGTGGGGCCCCCTAGTGACGGGGAGGAATTGGACACGACTAAATTAGGGAGAAAATAAATACAAAAAGACTGAAGTAACAAAATTACAGGATTAGTCACACAATTAGTCAGTATTTCAGATGAATAAACTATCAAAACACATTGCTAGCAAAAAAGTGTCACTGCTAATAAGCTACGCGTCTCAGTGGTTGGGAGAACGAGTGTCTGTCTGGAGAGAGTTTACTGAGGAGCACTTACGCTCTGTCACAGAGTCATGCTAATGAGCCTAATGCTAACTGTTCACTAATGTACATTATATCAGCTCGAAATCATGTAACTTAAATTTTTTTTTCAATTGTTCTTCACTTTTCCTGTCTTCCTCACTCTCACTCTGTCTCTCTCTGTCTCTAATCGTCTCTGTCTCTCTCACTCTCTCTCTTGCTCTGTCTATCTCTCACACTCTCTGTCTCACTCTGTCTCTTGCTCTCTCTGTCTCTGCTTCTATCCGTCTCTGTCTCTCTTTCTGTCTCACTTTCTTTCTCACTCTCACTATCTGTCTCTTTCTGTCTCACTCTCTCTTTGTCTCACTCTCTCTGTCTCTACTGTCTCTGTCTGTATCACTCTCTCTCACTCTCTCTCTGTCTGTCTCTACCGTCTCTGTCTCACTTTCACTATGTCTCTCTCTCGTTCTCTCTGTCTCACTTTCTGTCTCATTCTCACTATTTGTCTCTTTCTGTCTCACTCTCTCTTTGTCTCACTCTCTCTGTCTCTATCGTCTCTTTCTGTCTCACTCTCTCTTTGTCTCACTCTCTCTGTCTCTAACATCTCTGTCTGTCTCACTCTCTCTCTCTCACTCTTTCTCTGTCTGTCTCTACTGTCTGTCTGTCTCACTCTCTCTCTTTCTCTATCCATCTCTTTGTCTCACTCTCTCTTTGTCTCATTCTTTCTCTGTCTGTCTCACTCTCTCTCTGTCTCACTCTCAGGTTGTCTGAACTGCAGTCGTATCACGGCGATCACAGATCGCCTCAGCTCTCTGGAGGAAAAGGTAATCCCGTCTCTCACCATGAGTGTGTCTTTAGTTTAACACCCGCTGGTCAGCCTGCTGGGGTTCGTCCTAGTATTCATGTCTGAATCAAACTCAACACGAACCCAACTCAAACACCACATGACGCGACGTGAGACTCAGCCCTGCTATATTTGTCCCGAGCGATGCTGAGGTAGATGAAGTGAAGTTTTCCTTCATGTGGATTTAAATGTTAATAAGAAGGAGGAATTTAAAGACGCGGTTGGGGGTCAGTGTGAGCCGGGATGCCGCAGAACTCCTTTTATACGTAGCCGTTCTTTACAACTCGAGAAAAGTGATCAGTTCTGATCTTTTTGAGTGAAATTGTTCTGATGAGACCTGGTCTTTGGACTTCTGTCTCCACTACAGGTCCAGCTCCTGTCTGTCCAGTCTAAGGGTGGAGACGACCCCGAGTCCTCCGCCTCCACTTCCTCCTCCCCCCTCATGGGGGCTCCACCTGCCAGAGGAGCTCCAGGAGCTCAGGGTCCTGCAGGTACAGTACGAGTCGCCGCTTTGTGTGTGGTCAGGACGGTGATGATGTCATGTCTGTCTGTCCACACGGCACTGTCTCTCTCTCAGTTTGTCTAATGTCTTTTTCTGTCTGTATTTCTGTCTCTCCTTTTGTCTGTTTTGTTTCTCTGTAGCTCTTTGTCTCTCTCTCTCTCTCTCGTTTTCATCACTGTATCCTTTTTCACTTACATTTTCTCCTTCATTAGCCAATCACTTCACAGAGCTAATCCTGTTCCCCGTGTTCGTGTCCAACCCCCCGGTGCTGTTTATCTCAACTCACAGATGGTGTTTTTTTCCTTCTCTTTTCTCTTTTCTTTTCTGGCGAGGATTAGCAGAATTAAAGCTGTGTGTGTGTGTGTGTGTGTGTGTGTGTGTGTGTGTGTGTGTGTGTGTAATAGAGAGAGAAAAAACTGTAGTTGTTTGGAAAGATTGTCATTGTGGCTGTAGAATCAGAGCCTTAAGGTTTACTCAGATTTCTGAAAGAAAAAGAAAAATCATGTCACGCTGTCAGCATCATTCAGACTGCACGACTTACTTTAGCTAGACACACACACACACACATACAGACACTGCAAACAGTTCCACAGGATATCAAAAACCTGATCCAAAAGTGAAAGAGTTGAATCGGCGAGGTGACGATGATGGGAATTAACTCGGGGACGCGTCAGGGGAAACGCGCGCGCCAGAGACTCAGGCCCCGCCCCCGGTGAGAGATGTGTTTGGATACGAAATGAAACACAATCCCGTAGTCAGCGTTTGCTTTTCCTTAGGCCGCCGCTTTCTGTGCACGGACATCGAGAGCAACTTTATCAGCGTAGACGTACCGAAAGCGAGTCACTGAATCCAGACATCTGGACGTGAGATATTAATCGGCGTGTAATCGATACTGCAGCGGCGCGCCGTAAATCATTACATCACTCCATACTAGCTCCTAACTTGGGTTGATCGTCCTGTATTTGCATACTGAAACGTGATTGACTCTTACACTTTATGATGTAACGAGCGTAACCATTCTGCAACCAATCTTTAGGTGTTTTCTTTTACTCCAGATGTTTACCTTCTACACACTACAGCTGTGAGTCAGAGGTCGACTCTTGGGCCTTGCCGTTTTATATTGGATTGGATTCATCGTCTGATTTGTCTTGAGCAGCTTTAAAACTCAAATACTAAACTGAATAAAAAAATCTACAATCGGCATTAAAAAGCTTCTGAATGTATCTTATAAACAATAAAATGTTACTTAAAGATACATTTTAGACGTTTAAACGTCTCATTGAAAGCCATAATATATATATTTTTTCCTGCTTTACACTCCGGTCCAGTAGGTGGCGATATTAAACCGGCTGCTCCATAAAATCTTTTAAAAGTGCAGATTCGTTCTGAATCAAAAAACTGACGCATTGATTCAGTAAACTGCAGATTGAGAATTAAATGCAGAGGGATGTGTGAAGAATAAACAACCGTGTGTGTGAGATATAGCGGCGCCTCTGCATACAAATTTAAGAAATTTCGTATCGTGAAACGCATTTCCCATAGGAAATCATGTAAATGTAGATCCTTTAAAAAATGTTACCAGGCTCTAACACTATAATAATATTATTGCATATAAAAACAATCAAAAACATGAAAGTTGCTCTCTGGCCAATCAGGTGCGAGTGAACGGGCGCTAGCTGTTGTTTTAATGACACTAAAATTCCAAGTTGAATCCGACTGTGAACAGAACAAGCAGACGCGCAGCACACGCTGAGATAAATCCCTACGGTAAACCATACAGAGCGCAGAGGCTGTGATCTGGGTTACGGGTGGTCCTGGGCAGGCGTGCAGTTCTAGTGTGTGTGTGTGTGTGTGTGTGTGTGTGTGTGTGTGTGTGTGTGTGTGTGTGTGAGAGTCTGGTGAAGCGCTAGTCCATTACTGATGACCTCATCAAGCTTCCACAGAGAACCCTGGAAAACCCTGCAGAGCGCGGCAGAGTTCAGTGACCAAACTCTGTAGAGTTCAGGGTCTCACTCACGGGTTCTGCGTGTGCTCCTCAGGTCCACAAGGTGAACGAGGCAGGGACGGGGTACCGGGCAAAGACGGTAGGTTCTCCACGTCACTGAATCTACATAAAGCATAAATCAGTCCACCGTTCCGGCAAGGTTCTTGCACAATAAGTTATAAAATTGATTCATAGAGTTACTGAGACTGGAGTCTCAAGATTCTTCTGGAGCATCAACATCTTTTTGAAGGTTCACTCAAACTCCATGGGTTGGCTAGTTCTAGGACCATATTTATTCAAATGACCTTCTAGAACAGGGGTGTCCAAATCCAGTCCTGGAGGGCCAGTGACCAGCACAGTTTGTAATTCACCAACAACTAAACACACCCACTGAACCTAGTAATTAACAGATTAGTTAAATCAGCTGTGTTTGAGAAGAAGAAGCACCAAACTGTGTTGGACACTGGCCCTGCAGGACTGGATTTGGACACCCCTGTTCTAGAAGGTTCTTGGATTCTTGCTACAGCATGGAACGCCTCAGAGTTCTTCCAGAAGGATTAAACGCAGGATTCTAAATGAAACCAGTTTCTATAAGCCAGTCGGAGATGAAAGTATCCAGTGGATTTCTGTACATCCTCAGCAGGAAGGTGCTGAGTCAAATGTGTTCTTCAGGATTTCCATTTAAAACCTTTTGTACGTTGTTCTTTTGTGAGTTGGATTGTGTGAACGTTCTTCTGTGTGGTTCTGCAGGGAAGCCGGGTTCTCAGGGTCTGCCCGGGGCGAAGGGAGAGGCCGGAGTGAGGGGACCATCAGGTGCTCCAGGGTCTCGCGGAACAGCAGGACCAGCAGGTAGGCTGAGGAACATCTGTCTGTCTGTCTGTCTGTCTATCTGTCTGTTTATATCTGTCTGAATGTCTTCCTGTGTCAGTGAGTCAGTCTGTCTGCTGTCTGAATTTGTCTGTCTGTCTGTCTAAACATGTCTTGCATGTCTTTATTTCTTTGGTTGTCTGTCTGTCTGTCTGTCTTTCCGCGTCTTTCTTGTCTGTTCCTGTGTCTGGACGTCTGTCTCTATGAACGTCTGTCTGTCTGTTTTCTACATCTGTACAACTATCTATATCTGTTTTTCCTTCTGTGTCTGTCTGTCAGTCTGAGTCTGTTCGTCTGTCTAAACTTGCATGTTTTCCTTCCTTTGGTTGTTTGTCTTACTGTGTCTCTTTTTCTGTCTGCCTGTGTCTATTTCTCTATCTGTCTCTCTGTCTGTCCTTCTTCCTGTGTCTGGACAACTGTCTGACTGTCTGTCTGTCTGTCTGTTCTCCAAGTCTGTCCATCTTTCTATCCTTTCCTGTTTTTTCTCCCTTTGTCTGTCTGTCTTCATGTGTGTATCTGTGAGTCTGTCTACTTTCTAAGTCTGTCTGCCTTTCTTATGTCTCTGTCTATCTATCTTATGTCTCTATCTATCTGTTTGTCTGCCTTCTTACATTTACATTTACATTTAGGCATTTGGCAGACGCTGTTATCCAGAGTGACTTACAAAAAAGTGTAACTTCTTATTTTTGTCTGTCTGTTTTCATTTGTTTTTGTTGACTTTTTGTCTCTGTCATACTAAAAGACTTCATGTACGTCTGTCTACCTGTCTGTCTGTCTACCATTTCTTAGCTTATATATGAGTCTGTCTGGCCGTCAGTCTATCCATACCTTTACGTATCTCTCAGTCTCTTTGGCTCTGTTTGTCCAGCTATCCATTTATCCCTAATATAAGAGGAACAATCTGATTCATCTGATATTTCTCTAGTGCCCTAGAGAGGGAGCCGTGTATGAGACGGAGCCCTGCTCTCCTCTCTCTCCTCATGCCTCTGTTGTGGAGCGTGTCCCAGATAAACACATTATACAGAGACGGCTGGATCTCATTCAGACGATAATCTGGTGGAAACGCTCCACTGACCAGTGTGTGTGTGTGTGTGTGAGTGTGTTCCACTAATGAGAGCCTGTTCCTCTTATGGACAGCATAACAATAACACTAAGTTTGAGGAATGTTGGTTTTCTCTGCGTTCTTTGTGTAGAGAAAGTGCCGAGTCAGCATCAGACCCCACGCAGCTCTGCCAAAATATTTGTCCTTAAACTTTCTGTCCTTAGAGTTTCCTTTTTATCCTCAGCGTGGTGTGGCGCCCTCGCCGAGTCATCCGGGCCCCTGGAATAAACCTCACAGACCCCTCAAAGGCCAAAGAGAACCATAACTGCAGAACCCAAACAACGACCATGCGCACGGCTCGGGGGGGAATAATGCACAACCCAATACGTAATGTTATTGTTTTCATAAGCGCCGGAGTGTTTCCTCAGGTGGCGACGTGTCTTTTGTCAGCGTCCCGCTCTGCCGAAAGGGATCCGAGCGACCTTCGACCCCGCGCGGGTCCCTGCTGGGGGTTTGATGAGATTTTGAGGCGAACTCATACGAGCATGAGAAATGTACACAACACTCCCTTCCTTATTTCTTCCATATGGTCTTATTGTTTTTCTTCAACAGCCTGCAGTTTTTTTTTTGTTTTTTTTTTTCGAGCGGAACCGTTTCCTCGACGTCCTCACGATACACATGAGTGAAGACTCTTGATTGGTTTAGGAAAAACTCAGATGACGCACACTTTTGGGACTTGTGAGTCGGAAACACAGTCACTGAGAGTTAGACGAGTTTACAGGTAGAGCAGAGAGACACTTCACTACGTGTGTGTGTGTGTGTGAAACCTGTGTTTGCCCTTGACCAACTACATCATTGATGGATTTATTTCCTGAGGACGGGAAACAGGACGTCGCTATGACGAACACACACAGACATTTCTAATTAGTAGAACTTTTTCAATATGATGTGCTGAAGATATAAAGTTTAGTTTAGGAGAGAGAGAGAGAGAGTTCAGTGTGATCCTCGCTCGACCACTTCACTATCATCTTTATACTTTTATTTAAAGACTCCTAGGAGAAGGACAGAAGCCACGCCTCCTTAGAGACTGACTGACACAGAGGCCACACCTCCTTAGAGACTAACTGGCAAAGAGGCCATGCCTTTTTAAAGTGACTGACATGTAGGCCACGCCTCTTTAGAGACTGACAGACACAAAGGCCACACCTCTTTTGAGACTGACTGTGACATAGGCCACGCCTCCTTAGAGACTGACATACAGAGGCCACGCCTCCTTAGAGATACCTCAATATTTTTTCCTGCCCCCTGTATCATCTGTCTCTCTTCTCTCTTCTTTCTTGTCTTTCTATTCCCTCTCTCTATCACTTCACTTTTATTTTGTTCTTCTGTTTTACTCTCCGTCTCATTGTCTCCTCCTTTCTCACTGCTTTATACCTCTGTACTCTCTCTCTCTCCGTCTCTCTCTCTCTCTCTCTGTCTCTCTCTCTCTCTCTCTCTCTCATCTCTCTCTGTCTCTCTCGCTCTGTCTCTCGCTCTGTCTCTCTCTCTCTCCGTCTCTCTTTCTCTCTCTCTCTGTCTCTCTCTCGCTCCATCTCTCTCTCTCTCTCTCTCTCTCTGTCTCTGTCTCTGGAGATAGGGGAGGATAAAGGACAGGATGAAGTTTCTCGTGTTTCTCCTGGCCTCTTTGAGAAGAACAGCGCCTTGTAGTTGTGTACTCATGAGAGACAGACAGAGAGAGTGCGACTGGCTGGGGGGGGAGGGGGGTGTTTATGTGGAGGTGGTCTCTGCGCTCCTCTGTCTGTCTGTCTGTCTGTCTGTCTGCGCTCGTCTGTAGGACAGGACGCGTCTCTGTGCTGGTGAAGCTCAGCGTAATGTGACTGTTCCTCTTTGCTCCTTCCCTCTGCAGGTCCTCGGGGACCACCGGGGCATCCAGGAGAGAGGGGTTTACCTGGACCTCCGGGACCGCCTGGACCTCCCGGACCCGCTGGGCCCCCGGCCCCCCCCGGCGCTGAAGACAGTAAGATAACGCTCACGTCTCATCATCATGTCTGATCATCTTCACTTTCAACCACTCACATCTACACCTCACAAATATCTGTAGCACTGGATCATTATCTCTCTCTCACACACACACACACACGCACACACACACACACACACACACACACACACACACACACACACACACACACACGCACAGTTCTCTCACACACACACACACACACACACACACACGCACACACACACACACACACGCACAGTTCTCTCACACACACACACACACGCACACACACACACACACACACACACAGTTCTCTCTCTCTCACACACACACACACACACAGCTCTCTCTCTCTCTCACACACACAGTTCTCTCTCTCTCTCACACACACACACACACACGCAGTTCTCTCTCTCTCTCTCTAACACACACACACAGTTCTCTCTCTCTCTCTCACACACACACACACACACAGTTCTCTCTCTCTCTCTAACACACACATACACACACACACACACACACACACAGTTCTCTCTCTCTCACACACACACACACACACACACACACACACACACACACACACACACAGTTCCCACTCACTCACACACACACACACACACACACACACACACACACACACACACACACACACACAGTTCTCTCTCTCTCTCTTGTTTATTCTTTCGTTCTTTCGTTTTCCTTGTCCTTGGTCCCACATCCTTCTCCCCTTCTTCTCTTCGTCCTCCTTCTTTATCTCTACCGTTCTTTCATTTCGTCTCTTTCTCTCTAACCTATTCTTCATCCTCCTCCTCCTTTTCCTCTTCTTTACCTCCTCTTCTTCTTCTTCTTCTTCTTCTTCTTTTTTTCTTCACGTATTCTTCCTCACTGCCTCTCCTGCTTCTCCTCCTCCTCTTCTTCTTCTTTCCTCTCCTCTTCGTCACAACTTCTTCACTCTCCAGTTGATCTTCCTCTTTTCCTTATCTTCCTCTTCCTCCTTTACTTCTCCTTCTCATCTGCTTCTTCTCTTCTTCTTCCTTTTCTTCTTTTCCTGTTCATCCTCCTCCTTCTCCTCCATATTTCTGCTATTCCTCTTTTCTCCACTTTTCCTTCTCTTTCTCTTCTCTCTCCTTCTTACAGCTGTTCTTTTTTCCATATTTTTTTCATTTGTATTTTTCTTCTTGTGTGTTCCCTTCAGACCTACGGAGTAAACATGATTTAGAGTGCTGATGTGTTTATGAGTAACAATAATAATAATAACAATAATAAGAAGAAGAAGAAGGATTGTCTCTCTCTCTCTCTCTCTCTCTCTCTGCTGCGTGTTGGAGCCACAGACGCTCAGCTGCTTCCTCACACGTCTGTAATCAGAGGTGTTGAGGATCGACTGGGTTTTAACGTAGATCCAGATGGATTAGTCTTCTGAATATGAACACGCGCACACACACACATACACCTAGAGAAATAAAAGTGAAGCTCAATGAGTTCTGAGATCCTGATGATGAGATTACAGAAGATGAGAATGTAGAGGGATGGATAGAGAGACGAGACGCAGACGGGGAGAGACTGTGTGTGTGTGTGTGCATGGTTGTCTCACGCTGGGAGAAAACAGACCTGTCTGTCTGACATCTGATGCTGATGTCACTCAACCACTTCCAGATGTGCGGAGACTGAAACAGCAGGGTGGAGTCATGACGTGTGTGTGTGTGTGTGTGTGTTTGTGTGTTGGTGTGTGTGTGTGTGTGTGTGTGTGTGTGTGTGTGTGTGTGTGTGTGTGGAGCGCTGTTTCTGCTCCACATACAGTACCCCAGGTACAGTTTTTATTCTGACCTGCTGTCGGATTTGTCACATCTGTAAAGAT
>CM059208.1:28940461-28980461 GCA_030347435.1 Clarias fuscus
TTCAGCTCCGGCTCTAACAGATTTATATAAATACGCTTGTTCTAAAATGTCATGGTTTCCATAGTAACAGCTTATATGTAGACCAGTACTGTGGATGTGCGACATAATGTGACACTAATAGCAGTCGTGGTGACGGCGCTGTGGGAAAAGCAGCATTACATCAGAATTTAAACTGTGTCCTTCATTAATCCATTAAACTTTATAACTGTTGATGAATTGTTGTGTTATTAGTGGAATAACAGACAGTTATACTAAAATAATTACAGTAACCCACTCGTGAGAGCGCTCGGTTCGTGCTCGGTGCCGTATCACACCACCGTCTGCACCGTGTTATTCCTCACTCATTCATGCTCATATTTATCCTCCAAACATTTCCACTGAATTATTTTAAGTTTATTTATTTGCCAAATTTATTGCTAAAATGTTATACTTTTTTTTCTCAAATATATTCTTGAACTATTCAATTTTCCTCTATTCCTAATATACTGTTTTATATAATAGATCTCATTATTATTATTATTATTATTATTATTATTATTATTATGTGTAAATCTATTTGCAAAAGCTCAAAAAAATAATGTATTTTATTTACTATATTTATGTTTTAAATATTATAATTTTATGCTCAGCTTTTTTCCAAAAAGGATACTTGATATGATTCCCAACTTTTTTTTAATACTCCCAAGTTATTACCATAATTTTTTTAAAACTTTAATTCACTGATGAATCTCAAAATATATATTTTTTATTTTTCTATTTTTTTCACAATAGAGCATTTTATTTATAAAAATCAACATGCAATATTTTGAGAAACACATTTAGATTTTGATATTAAGATTAAAAAGGATAATATTGATTTAAAAATAAAATATAGAAAATATATTACAGGTTTATTCTCATGTTTTATTTTTATAGGATTTTTTTATTTCCAAAAGCTGTGTTTACATTCTGTGTTGTTATTTCATAGAACAATGTCAGTTTTATTACAAAGTGCAAATTTTTTAATCCAAGACATCCTCAGACAACCCCAAGGCGCCCAGGTTTTTTTTCTTGTCACTAGCAATTTTCCCTTCACTTTATTTTTCTCAGGTGAAATTTATCTTGATGATTTATCTGTTATATAAATATGTTTTTAAATAAAATTTATATTAATTAAGAGAAGTTGAGCCAAGTTTCATAGTAGATAAAAAAGCGATCAGTTAAGCACTGATTAAGACTCTCTCCAGCCGAGCTTCGGTCCCTCAAGGCGCATCCGCCAAAGTTTTATCACCGCTTCAGTCGGGAGAAAACGATAATAAGTCAGTCATCAGTGTTATTAGTGAATAACGTCACGGTGACCTGGGGGCGTAACTCACCGCTCGCTCGTCTGGGGTCCTGTCTGGTTTAATAAACGCCGCATCTGACGTCGTGTTCGCTTTAGATCTTATCTATGTGTTTGCTGTAGCGTGTGTCTCATGGCTTTAAAATGACTTTATGAAATATGTTTGGTGATTTATTATCATGTCTTTATCTCGTAAAGGCCAAACGCTCGCTCTGGGAGAAAATCATGAAGAGGATTCTATTTCATTATGATTTATTCTTTATCTGATTCTAGGGTTTGTCTGAGAGAGAACAAATATGTTGCAGTGTAGTATTACTGTATGATAACGAATAATACAATTATATAAAGGATATACAGGTATGATTAGTTACAGTTATAATAATAATACATTTATATCACACAGCCATGAGATTGCATGAGATTTTGATCCTCAGTTATAAAGTTCAATAAAAGCCATTATACTGTATGTTTTATTCTAACATTTTTCAGAACATGTATGGAAATCTAAAATTATTTAGTAAATCTGTAACTGGAATGTTAACAAATACAAACAAGCCTTAGTGAAGTGTGCATAGACTGTTTATACTCTGAACAACATTCCAAAAATGTGGATTCTTTTTTTTTTTTTTTTGTGAACAAACTAACACATCTCTGATACAAGGTAAGATTTAAAGCAGTTTTCTACATTCAATAATCATTACTGTATATTTCAAAGCAAGTTTGGCAAAAAATGTGGGTCTCACAAACCCGCTCCCTCCCCTGAATGCAGACGTTGTTGTTGGTTTAGTTGAGATCAGACAGAGTTACTGTTACAGAAAGGTCTGATGTCTCCTGTCTCGCCCCGTGCAGGACCTCCAGGAGCGCGAGGACCAGCCGGACTCCCCGGCCCTATCGGACCAAGTGTGAGCAAACACACATCTTCTCACACCACAATGATAGACACGCTGAACAGAGGACCTGGAGATTTCTAACCGGACCTGAGACTGTGTGTGTGTGTGTGTGTATGTGTGTGTGTGTGTTTGTGGATTAATGCGTGTATATTTTTATTTTTCAGGGAAAGCCCGGTTCCCCAGGTGTCTCGGGACCTGCGGGACCAAAGGGAGAACGAGGAGAGAGAGTGAGTGTGACATCTCAAACATTAAGTGTATAAACAGCACCTGGTTTTACCTTCGTCTCCAACTGCAGTCACACTAACACCTGCCCTCTCACCCTGCAGGGACCTCTGGGGTATCCAGGAGAGAGGGGATTCAAAGGAGAGCTGGTAAGGAGGCTGCCTCTGTCACGTCCATCACCTGCATCACCTCCCTCAGATCCCTCACCTCCGTCACTTTCATTCCCTCCATTACATTCCTCACCTGGATCGACTTTTTGTACCTCCATCACTTCAATAACCTACATCCCTTTCCTCTACTCCATCACTTCCCTACCATCATCTCCCTCACATCTATCAACCTCCATCACCTTCCTCACCTCCAGCAACAACCTCACTCCTCACTTGTATCTCCTCCCGCAGATTCCTCACCTCTTCACCTTCCTCACCTTCGCATCACTCATCTTCCTCACCCACTTCACCTAAATCACCCCATCACCTCTCTTACCTCCCGCACATCCATCACTTACATCATTTTCCTCACCTGTCCTACCTCCATCACCTCCTTTACGTCCTTTACCTTTCAAGACTCCATCACCTTCATTAACTCCATCACCCCTGGTCCATCCATTAGAGTTATTAAACAGTTCAGTGTACCTCTACAGGGCGAGCCAGGAGCGAAGGGAGAGCCAGGGGAGAAAGGTCTTCCGGTAAGAGTGTTTGTCTCACATACACACTGATGTACACATACTCTTTAACCTTTGTCCCCAGCAGGAGAGAGCAGCAGTGGTGTCCCCAGGCCATGTGAGATGATGTTGTAATGTTCTTACAGGACATGTGTCTCTGCTGAAACACTTTCTTTTTTCTATAATCAGCTATTTTGTTGTTTATGTTGATCCCACCTCCAGTCCTATTCACAGTGACGGATGTTAACATCACGCTTTATCCCTCAGTGCACTTTCTGTCTCAGTGTATCTCAGCATTCAGGGAGAAATCCGATAAATGCAGTCTGAAGTGTATTTCAGATGGAATTTGCACTGACTGGATGCTGCTTCACTGTCGCTCACTTCCTCTATGTTGTGATGCTGTGACGGTCACATGGGGGGTGAATATGATGTTGGTACTGAGTTGCCCGAGTACACTGATCTCACAGATGAAGACAGATAGACATGAAACCTGATTTCTTTCTGATGTAAAGTGGGCGGAGCTAATCATGGCTAATCGAACAAAACAAACAAAAGTCTAACCTACAGAGTGAAATCTAATCTCACCCAGCAAGACAAATCAAACAGAACAAGTTCAATTGTAACTAGCAAATCAAATCTAAACTAGAGACGGATTTAAAGCTGATCTAATCTGATCTAGCAAAAAAATTAAATAAATAACGAAAAGATATATCTAATATCTAATCTGACATAGTACCAGATTTTATTCCAAACTGGTTAATGAAAATTTATCTAACCTTGAAAGTAAGGTCTAATCTAACTATTAAAGATGAAGAAATCCTAATGAGTGAAATGTAACCCAAATCAGCAAGTGACATTTTACCTAACTTAGTCAGTGAAATCCAGTTTACCCTGATGAATTAAAGTTAATTTAGCCTAGTAAGTGACAGCAAATCTCTCCTAGCAAGACAAATCAGGCTCTGTGGGGAAACTCTATTCTAAACTAACAAATTAAATATAATCTTAAGTGGCAAATTAAAACTACCCTTAATGAATTAAACTTAATCTAATTTAGCAAGATACATTTGATCTAATTTATTGAATAAAATTGAATTAATCTATTTTTAAAAAATTCTAATCTGAATTAGCTATAATACCAAATAATATAAACTTAGCGAAAGTAATTATGCCCAACAAGAAATGTAACCCAAGTAAGTGAAATCTAATCTAAAACTAATGAAATGTAATGGACCCGAGCAAAAACATGTAATCTAACATAGCGAGTGAAATCCAGTCTAGCCTACTGTTGAATTTCAATCTAAGTAAACAAATGAAAACCAATTTAACTCAGATATATAAGTGATATCTAATCTAATTCTGCAAGATGATTTAAGTCTAATGAGTGAAATGTAATCCAAATTAGCATAAAAATCTGTTCGTGAAATCCAATGTAACTTAACAAATAAAAGCTAATCTAACTTGAAAAATCAGCCCTTATGGGGAAAGTGTACTGTAAACTAGCAAATTAAATCTAATCTTAAATAGCAAATCAAATCTATTAAAAACTAATGAGAGCCTTCTAATTTACCCAAATTATTGAAATCTAATCTAACCTAGCAAGATAGATTTAATCTTAACTTTTTAATTTAATATAAACTAGGCATTAAAAACTAATCTAACCTCAAAAGTTATATCTAATCTAATATAAAATCTAATCTAATCTAACTTAGTAAGAGAAATGAAGCCTGATGACTGGGATGTAACTCAAACTAGTGAAAATCTGTTCTAAATTTAGTGAGTAAACTCCAATCCAATATTCAAATCTAATCTAGTGAGCAAAATTGAATCTAGCCTAGCCCAGTAGGACAGTCTCAGGTGGGTCTGATCTCTGGTTCACCTGCTGTGTGAGTATGTCGATGATGGCATTTTACTGGATCAGTGTACACAGGCAGCCGTTACCTCTCAGACTGTGTGTTGTTTTTGTTTGTTTGTTGTTTGTGTTGGTGGTGGGGTGCTGTCTGACTGAGTGTCCACCGTCTGATCCTCCTACTCCCACCTACTGACTCCATGCCAAGAGCTCACACTCCCTGTCTGAGCCTCCAGTCTCGGCATACACACAACAAACACAAAGTGAAATTAAATCATTGGAGCGACAAACATCAAAGATGAATTCTCTTTTTGATGTAAATTAAAGGAGAGCTCCGGAATTTACAAACACCTCTTTAGTCGGGGTTAGATCTCAGACATGCATGAGACAAAGTCTGACCATAAAATGTAGCGAGTGAAATCTAATCTAATCTGCACAATCAAATAAAAACCTAATCCAAACTACAGAATAAAATAACAGACCAGCATTTCTAGTCTAATCTAGAGAGTAAAATAAAAACCTAGTGAGTGAAATCTAATCTACAGAGTTTAATAAAAGCTTAACAAGTGAAATCTAATTTAATCTAATTAGTAAACGAAAAGCCTAGCAAGTGAAATTTGATCTAATCCCCAGAATTTAATAAAGGCCTAGTGAGTAAAATGTAATCTAATAAAATAATAGCATAGCAAGAGATATTTGGTATAAACTTTCAAAGAAATTCTTATTTTATCTTGGAAGAGAAATCTAATATAACCTAAAAAAATTAAATCTAATCTTATTTTTCATGTGAAATCAAAGCAAAATTTAATTTACTAAATCTACTAAAATCAGTAGAAAGTGAAAGCTAATCAAACCTGACTTATGAAATCTAATCTAGCAAGTGGAATTTAGTCTAATCTGGTGTAGACAAAATCTAAACAAACATAGCATGTAGTTTCTAAATGAGTGTGTAAAATCTAATCGACCTTAGCAGATGGAATCTCGTCAAAAGCTAATCTAATCTAGACAGAATCTAATCTAACCTAGAAAACTGATTCTAAATTACTATAGCAATTTTTTGGGGTTATTTTAACCTATTAAGTGAAATATAGCATGAAATCTCATCTTATCTATTGAGTGAAATCTAATCTGACCTGGTGAGTAGAGTCAAATCTGTTCCAAGCTAACAAAAGCTAACGTAGCAAGCGAAAGCTAATTGCGCATATCACAGACAGATTGGTTAGAAACAAGTTTTTAAAATTCCGGAGTATTCCTTCAATGTGGTGATGTCTGTCCTAAACCGAATGTGTGTGTGTGTGTGTGTGTGTGTGTGTGTGTGTGTTGTGTGTATCCCAGATGTCTATGTGCTTTGGCGATTTCAGGTTGATGGCAGTGTGTGATGGGTCAGCGCTGCTGTGTTGGGGTTTGGGTGATGGTTTGGGGATTGGGTGGTTTTGTCCGGGGGTTGCGTGAGTGGATACAGCTATCCTCCAGTTACCCACAATGCATTGCTGCTGCATGGCCCCATCTCATTATGCTGCTTGTGAACTTCCTGTCTGCCTGCTGCTCTCATGTCTGATTCTTCGAGCTCCACTTTAACAGCCACAGAGGATTTCCGCTTAAACAAATGACCTGTCCGTTCGGTTAACTCCTCCACTCCATCACCGCCGACTCGCCGCCGCTCTCTTTACTCCGCGGTCTTTTAGCGGCCCACGTTTTGGAGGTGATTATTTTGGACCTGGTCCTGGTTTGTAATCCGAAGCCTGGAGATACTGAAACACACAGACCCGGCATTAATCATCATACACCCATGATTTACGGGCCTTAATTTGCAACATCTCTCTCGCTTCAGGAGATGTACACATCATTTATTTCTACACACACACACACGCACACACACACACACACACACACACACACACACACACTATTCCTAGTCCCTCTGTATCAATCCATTGTTTTCCCACTGATTTCCGAGCGCTAGCCAGGAGTGATAAGAAACCCTTTCACTACAGCACAACTGTTTTATTTGGCTCATGTGATCCTCCTCTTTTCCCTCACATGCACTAATTTGTACATAACCCTGCGCTAGGTTCACAACCGAGTCATTAATAATCTCCTCGAACGCGTGACGCTCGTAGTTTCACGTCCTGCAAAATATTTGTCGAACTCCGTAAGCAGAGCCGCGGAAATCTTACAAACGGTCCGGTCTGGAGTTCTGCTACGAGCTAATACCAGCCTGTCTTTAAGTTTGCACTGGCTAGGAAATATGTGTATCTGGAGGATTATAAAAAATATGAATTAGTGAAGATTGTACTGAGACTGCAAAAGTCTTTTACACTCCCCATGTTCTTATATCATTCATCAAGAGCTTACACAACGTTCATTTAGAGGAATTCATAGATAAGAGAGAAGGAGAAACGCTGCAGGTCAGACTCCATTGAATATGGGATTAAACACAGTAAATGACTGCAGTGGGATTCTCAGAACTAAAGAATTAAAAACAGGAGAAAAAACACTGAAACCACGTTGAGTTGGTCTCAACACACACACACACACACACGACAAACACAACACAAATAATAATCATGAAGTGAAATTACTGTAAAGACAAACATGAAAGATCAATTCTGTTAATGAAGCAGATTAAAGATTCCAGGGTTTACAGACAGCTGTTTACTCGTCGTTAGAGAGCAGGTCGTTTTTACTGTCAACCCCCTCAGTGACATCACTCATCACTGATGCTGGATATTCACGTTCAGCGCTCTGTGTTTAAATTTTTTTTTAAATTTTTTTTTTTACGTATAGCGATTTTTTTCCAAAACTGCTTTTTACCTTTCCAAGCATAATGAGCAAAGTCTAATCTAATCTACTGTACAAAATAAAATAAAACCCCAGTGACATCTGATCTAATCTGCAGCATTAAATAAAAACCTACCATGTGAAGTCTAATCTAACCTAATCTAATCTAAAATAAAACCCCAGAGAGGGAAATTCAATCTAATCAAAACTTTGTGAGTGAAATCTAATCTAATTTTCATAGTGAAATAAACACCTAGTAAGTGAAATCTAAATCTACAAAGGTAGACCTTAATCCATCCTGGAGGTCTAATCTAATCTAATCTAATCTAGAAAGAGAATTCAAATCTGTCTTAGACCTGGGGAGTGAATCTGAATATAACTCCACGTGAAATCTAATCTCACTCAGGAAATGAAATCTATGTCTAATCTAAGTTAGTGAGTGAGATCTAATAAATAATAAAATATAAACTAAATAGTGAATCAGACCTGACTAGTGAAATCTAATCCAATCTAGAGAGTGAGGTTTAATTTAACCTAGAGAGTAAAATTAAGACTAAACAAGACTATAATAAGATTATTAAATTGATAAGATTAAGATTCCAGTAAACCAAATGTAACATTATTAGAATCTGTTTCTGTACAAAGTGTCCAGTTTTATCGTAGTTAATAATTACAAATTATCAGCTAATAGAAAAAGAAAATGTATTCTTAAAATAATAAACTATATCTGTATATACAGTATTTCAAATAATAAAAACCTGATTACATCTGAAATATTCTCTCTTGCCGATGTCATTAGCAGAGGTTAGCTTGTATGTGAGTAACACATGAGCTGGCGCTGTTTAAATAACCACACAGAGAGATTACAGAGGAAAAACTAGAGAACTGAAGAGTAAGATTTTAACTACAGAACGAGTTCATGGTGTTAAACGTCCGTCCGCCCGTTCGTCCCTCATCTCATCTCAACTCATCCTGTGTAGGGGTACAGGAGGGGCTGAAGTTTGTCCCATTAGGGCACGTAGGGTACATGGTGGGGTACAGCCGGGCTGGGGTGCCAACTCATCGCAAAGTATCAAATGTACGAGGGGCGTTCGAGTCAAAGCGGGACTTTGGATTGCACCTTTGATTTGACCTTTATTTCTCTATATAACTCCTCAGTTTCATTTTTTTTAATAAACGTTTTTTAACGTTTAGCGATTTTTAGCAATTGCAATTAAAATACACGTGAAAGTTCCCGCTCTTCCCAAACTGTCCCGCCCACCCCTCCTCTGTCAAAACAACAACACGTGTGTGTGTGTGTGTGTGTGTGTGTGTGTGTGTGTGTGTGTGTGTGTGTGTGTGTGTGTGGCCAGAAAAATAATAACTAATAAGCAAAAGAGACTTGAGCTTTAAACCTACAAACTCTTCTTTGTTATGTAAAGAACGTTGGATTTGATGCTGTGTGTTGGTTGACTGCATGATCTCGACACAGAAGGTGTCCCTGACCTGTTACCCGCATGCTTATGTGTGTGTATGTGTGTGTTTGTTTTTTTAACCTTACAGCATGGCCTACAGAAGAAAAAACAAAAATGAACTAAAATAAAGACTAAGTGTTGGAGTAATAACAGAGACGGATGTTTTTATTATTTATTTTATTTTAATGTCTTGAATCGTACAGTATGTTTAACCCATTTAACTTCTAATATTGAATAACTTACTGTAACAGCTTGCACCGTGCACTGCGAGCGCTTGGTTTGGCTTCTGCTCCCGTAACTTGACGGCTGTATCTGTCTCCACAGGGGGACGGCATACACCAAATCCGTGAGGCCCTGAAGATCTTAGCCGAGAGGGTTTTAATTCTCGAGACTATGATCGGTATCCATGGTGAGTAGGCAGGGCCAAAGAGGTCAGGGGGCATGGGGGGGGGGACTCAGAGGGGGGGTCAGATAAGATCAAGGAGACGGACAGGCACTCAGAGAACAGAGCCCCGCCCCCAGCAGCACCATGGTAACCTGCTGCAGGACCCTCACTGCTCTTGATCTTTGGTAGGACGTTAGTTTGAAGATGTTGCAGGACTTGCAGGCTGACCTGGAGCTGCTGGCTCGCAGGGTGCAGCTGCTGGAGGCGATCATCTGGCCAGGTAAAGATCTGCAGACTGAATATGTGCTGCCCTCTGCTAGACTGGTTAGTGCCCGTGTTGCAGTCATGTTGAACATTAAAGCTTAACATGCAGGTGTAGGATATAAATAAGCTACAAGAAGGTGCTGATCCTGATACAGAAATGGACTCGTTCTTTTTTACCTATATAAGACTACTCTATATACGACTAAGTTTAAGATTACGCAGTGCTGGAGATAAGTGACTGGACAGTGACACGTTGAGATTCTCAAACACGGATTTCCAACTCAGTGCAGTTCACAAGAGTGGAGAAAGGCAGATGCGCATTCTCAAAGCAATAACTGTTAGTTATTACAAGTACAGTGGAACCTTGGATTGCAAGTAACGTGGTTTACAAGTGTTCCGCAAGACAAGATTTTTAATACATGTTTATTTAAAAAACGAGCAAGTGTTGGTTTACGAGTGCCGAGTATCATGTATCACGCATGGGCCTCTTATTTTGACACTGAGTGATCACAACTGAGCCAATGATTTTTCTCTCTCTTGTGCTGCGGAATTATGGATAATCGTCTCCCCTGCTCGGTCTTAGTCCTCGTCTCTTACTGGTATAATCAACGTCTCCCTCTCTGTTTCAGCGTGTCTCCTATGTGTGTGCGTGTGCGTAATTTGAGACCGACACACATACACACACACGCGCACACACTCTTTTCACCCCCCTCCCTGGCTTCACTCACGCACACAGAAACTCAGCTCTGTTGCGATTCTTTTCAAAGGTAAGGTGCTGGTTCATTTGTTTTTGTTTTTCTTTTACTTTACAGCAGTGATTCCGTTAGTATGCGCTCACGGGAGTGTCATTAGAGAGATTTCTTTTTTTTTCTCGTTAAAACAGTGCTTCCATTGTATGTGTGTTTGTTGTGAAACTTAAAAAGCGAGGTGGGGGGAGGGAGGAGGAGTTTTACTGTGTAAAACGAGACGAGGGAAGGGGTTAATTCCACACACACACACACACACACACACACACACACACACACACACACACACACACACAGCGCCTGCACGCACAAACTGAAACACTTATCTGCCGTGATTTATTTTTACTTTTTTTTTAAAGGTAAAGTGCAGCTTAATCTGTTTTATTTTCACTTTATAAATTCTATTAATTATTCTTATGTATTTATTTTTTTGGGCTGTGGAACGAATCATTTAAGTTTTCATTATTTCTTATGGGTTTTCTTATCTGATTTGATTTACGAGTGTTTTGGAATACGAGCCCACTTCCGGAATGAATTATGCTCGTAATCCAAGGTTCCACTGTACAGTAAGTCCCCTACATATGAACATTCTAGTTACGAACTTTAAAAGCCCGCGGAAGTTAGATCACTTGTCCGGCGTGCATTGTCACGTGCATGCAGCAAGCATCCCAGTCTGTAACAGTTGCAGGATGTTCAGGAGTTCACACATGTTTGCTGTATTTTTTGTCTCGTTGATGTGAGAGTGAAAAGAAAGAAGCTGGTGAGGGAACGAATGCAAATCACCGATAATGTTGGAAGAGAAAAAAGGCAGAAAGCGGATCCTGAAAAGCTTGTTTCCATTTGAGTTTAAATTCACACTTAGGATTTAGGATTTCGCGCCAGCTTGTGGATAGTCATGAAGGCGTCACTGTCCAGCGATCCTCGTCCTGCACTTTGCCAGAACGCCAGTTCAGAGGGTTCTCTCTTAGTCCGCTTGTTTTCTTCCATCTGATGTTGTTTGGACACTGAACTCCGACCTGTTTTTCTCTCGCACAGAACCTGACGGAGGATCCGGAGATGGCCCGTTCAGCACTCCATCTACGGAATACTTCCGGAACAAGCGGGCCGTCGTCCTGCCCTTACGGGTCAAACCGTCGCCCCTCCTTACCGAGACTAAAATCCGAGGGAAGTCCTAAATGGTCAAACTCTCGGCCCAGCTTGGACTGGCAAACCCTCGCACGTCCCTGTAACACGTACCGTCCTTCAGATCCGCTCGCTCACTCTGGAACATCCCACTGAATACGGAAAGGGGGGGAGGAGGAACACCACCTCAGGGAAAGAACCAAGTGGTGCTGTAGAAATTCACCATCGCAACTGGAAATCAGTCTTTAACTTCACTCTAACAAAAGAGAGACACGTGCAGTCGTTCAAACGTTTATACGATTCGGGACAATAAAGGGGCGAAACAAGCTGGTACACGTGACGGAGAAGAACATCAGGTTATTACCCGCGGAAGTCACTCTATATATATATAAATATATTTTAACAGACCCCTTAGGGAAGCTAGGAAATGTATCGTATGTAGGAAAACACGTATTAACTCATTTTTCAAACATTTAAGCAATAAATAAATGACTGTAGTTATCCTCCCTAGCATTAAATGCACTATTTTAGATGTTTTTTTTTTTACCTAGAGAAGTAGGAATGAAATGGATCCCCATGCAGACGTCCCGGACGGTGACATTCTGACGTTGTGTAACCTTTATCTATTTATTTGCAGTTTAATTTGGAATTTATTACTACATGGCCGTGCAGAATTCCTCTCTGTGTTTAAAAATTAACGCTGAGTGCACACGCCATCGTTCCAGCCCAAGTGTGTTAGAACATTTAACAATGAATTAAAATCCACAGTAAGTAGATAAATGGTCTAAATAATTTTTATTTATTCTTCTTATTAACTGATGTCTTTTGAAGATGGAGCTAAAAATATCAAGTTGAAAAACCCTCAATCTGTCCTTCATCTTCACTGCTGCCTGACTGAAACACTAATTCAACAACAAAAATCTCAATTCTCAATTATTTAAAGTGGAGATTTAGTGAGTTAGTGCTTGGACCACTTTAATCGCTGCTTACTGGAGTTTTGTTTCTCTTATATTTTGAAAGTGATACATTTTTATTCATGATCTAAAATCTACAAAAAGGAAATCATCTGGGCAAATAATAAAAAAGCAATAAATTCACTCCTCTCTACAGAACGTCTGTTAAAATAAATAAATAAGTAAATAAATAAATAAATAAATAAAGCATAACCAACCCTGAGTATTAATACAACTCTTGATTTTCTCCTCACACACAGACATCAGGATCAGAGTGATGCCATGCTGTATGTTAATCTGCAAAAAAATGACTTTTTAAACAAGTGAAGTATTTATGAATCCATTCAAATTTATCTACAGTTTCTTAAAACATCACTACAGCAACTCACATGTACAGTATAAATGATGATTTCTTGTCAACTTTTACTGCGATTTTAAGCAAATAAATGTCTCTTCTCTTGGCAGATGATTTCGCTTCTTTCAGTAAATAAATCTAAAACTAACAGAATTATCGAAAACAGAGCGAGATACTTTTGCTTAAGGTTTTAGTAGTTGTTGTTGTGTTCGTTTAAGAAATTGGAGATGAATTGAAATAGATTAAAGATATTTTCACTTGCTAAGACGTTATTTTCACGCTGTATAATAAGTATCACGTACTTCTAAAGACAGGAAATCAACTTGTACACAAAACATGACCATAAATCATTAATATAACTTTCAGTAAACTGTACAGACTTTATGTGTAGAAGCATTTAGCATAAATACCGTCAGCAGTTCTCAGGTTTAACTTGTAAAGAGAATAAGGTTTGAGGATCGAGGTATCACAAGCTTCGAGTCCGGGGGAGGGAGGGGGGATCAGATGAAGAGTAAATAAACATGTAGGCAGTGAAACATCAGCGTTTGACTTTAATCCATGACAGTTCATGGAAGATATATCAATTATAAAACTATTTTTTGCACATTCAGCAACAACAACAACAACAAAAAAAAGAGAGAGAAATCCGGGCTGAAATGATGAACTGTGCACTCAGCATACATCCCCTGGGAAAATGCAGTACTGTACAAAAGTTTTGCCCCCCTCATTCCTCCAGACTTTCTTTTATGTTTAATGTACTTTTGAGGAACCGTTCTCCAGACTTCCTGAAGCCTCTCGTGTTCACTCCAGCTGTACCTGAGCCTGATTTGTGTTTGTTAAGCCACACGGTGATCTATCAATCATCAATCATAAACAAAAATCTACCTTCTGTCCTGAGCCTGAGAGACACAGGTGCAGGTGATGAGAGATGATCAGGAGGTGATTAGTTTACTTCTGATGCTGAGTGGCTGGAGCAGACGAGAGGGCAAACGAGGTCGCTGCTGCTGAGGCTGTTACAGAAACAACACGTTTGTACAGTAAAGTGTATCTTTTGGCACTTTGCAGCCTGTCGCAGTGAAACATTTGTTTTAATTATTTTACATCATTTAATTGTGTTTAATAAGAAGAAATGAGGAGGGGGGGTCAAGACTTTTGCGCCGTACTGTTTGTAACACTAACTAAAACTGAAGCATTTACAAGCTAAACTGTTGTTTTAAACGTCAGAGCTGCTTCCAGGGCGTTTGTCTTCAGAGGGTTCTCCAGCCGTTCTTCAGGAGGAACCGTGTAAGGTTCCGTGTAACGAACCCGCGCACGCGTAGAGAACCGCTGCAGACGTCTCTCTCCTCTATAGAGTCTCGTTCAGGTGCTTCACTGTAGACGGACTGATCTGATTAATGACAGGACTGAGAAATTAACTTGAATCTTTTTGTTTATTCGCATCAACCCGACTTCTTTTCCTGTTCCATAAACATCTGTTGTTTTGTTGTTTGTTAATTCTGTCAATCTCAGTGTTAATTATTTAAGAAATGATTATTAGTTGATGTCTCTGTGATGTTTTTGTACGACACGTCGTGTCCCGTCGGCTTTTCATTCCTCTGTATTTTTGCGGCTCCTCAAAACTTTCCCTCGGATTCCTCGTCTTGTGTTTGGATTAGTGTGAAATAAAGTGTTTCGTGCGTTTCTTTTCTTTTCTTATAAATCTTGTAATGTGTGTGTTATTGCTTTCTGTGTAAGACAACCTGAAATCAAAACCTTACGAAATCACTTATGATCCCTGATCTGTTCAATCATGCATCATCTTTTACATAAAATAAAAGAAATCTGTAATTATTAAAAAAAAAAAAAAAAACTAAATAATTTAATTCACCTCTATACATATTTTTTAGCTTAAAAAAATTTAACCAACCATGAGTATTAATAATATTTTATTTTATTCTCTCACACGGTTTTCAACCCAGAAAAACACCATGTTACAAAATAAATGTAATTAAATTATAAGGTATGTTATTATAATAATAATAATAATAATAATGATGTGTTTCATTCTTCTTTCTTCTTAAAACAAGAAATAAAGTCGTGTGTATGAAAAAAGTGACAAAAATAAATAAATCCATCAATATACCATTCAGATTATACATTTAATATTTTATAATAAGAATTTTTGTTTGTACAATGGGATGTTTGTATTATGGGATGTCGTCCACATCGTCGCCCCTGAGCGTGCGCGGGTCACGAGCTCGACGCCTTCCTGCCTTTAGAGACGACCACGACATCCTCGCCGACCTGGTCCTCGATCAGCAGAGAGATCGCTCCGTCCAGGTGCGGAGACGCGGCCAAAGCCACCACGGCCTTCTCCATCGGGAAGCCCATCTTCTCCAGCTGTTGCAGCCTTATCAGCATCATCATCGGCATCATATTAATCATAAAAATAATAATCATCATCATAATAATCAGCATCATATTAATAATAATAATTATAATAATCATAATACTAGTACAGGGGTCCGTTCTTCATACGTCGCTAACTCAGTTTGCTGGATTTGATTGTTGTGGATTTGTCCTGATCTTGGATTGTTTCGTTCTTCGAAGCGAATCTCGCACTTGCTGTCATAGCAACATGTCCGTAAGCTTAAACCTGCTCGGGAGCAGGTTTATTTAATGTAAACAGGATTTAGGCTGCACTCCTGGCAGGTTATGATTGGCTGAAATGGCGAGGTCACATCTGATTGGTTAAAGAGCATGACTGACGTGGACTGACTCACGTGGGAAAAGAAAAGTATCTTGCATGACTATATGGATGGATGTATTTAAACATAAATACAGTATATGTATACATGTGTGTGTGTCTGTGGTCATCATTCATGTGTTAATCTCCGTGTGTGTCTAATAATATGTAACATTCTATCCCCCGATTGCGTCTATATAAGTGGAGGTAATTTTCTCAAATCTGTCGCAGTCATGTCTTGTCCGTTTATGAGAGAGCAACCGGTTACTGAAGGTGTGAGGATTATTCGCAGAGTTTTTCAAATTCCTCGTGTATTGCGTGATAGACAGGATTCTTTAGCACAGCATGACAGTATACTTCTTACTACACTTGTTCTTGTACTTCACTTTTACACTGTAAACCCGATTAAGTTGGCAAAACTCAAAATATTTAAGGTAATAAGTTACATATATTTTTAAAGTAAGGATGTTTCCAATTTTAAGTAAACAGAACTATCAATATTTGAATTTGTTGCAAATAAAGAGAATTCAATCCAGCGCGGGAATCGAACCCGGGTCTTTCGCATGGCAGGCGAGACACATACCACTGAGCCACCAGAGCTCTTTAGATTTAAACTGGTGGAACTTTGAGGTGACAGTTACTGTTACTTAAGTACTTATGATTACTTAAAATATCAAATTTGTTCAGCTAATTTTAAATTAATACAAATAGGATTTGAATACACACACACACACACACATATATATATATATATAACATGTAACACGGGCAGCACTCAAGTATTTAATAATTACTGTTATTTTAAATTATCTTTATTAAAGTTTGAAATTCTCCATAACCCTCTAATAAAAGCTTTTGCTCCGCTTGAGAAAAAAAAAATTGAGCAGCTCTTTTGCCATTTCGTCAACCAATCGCAGGGGTGGTCATCAGTGTTTCTACTGTCGATGCATATCGCCTTTTAAACAAACGCACGAATGCGCAACAATCCTAGACAACTCAATCCAGCTATACTAATCATGAACAACAGGTGTGCTCGAAGAACCGAATTGGCCGCATCGTAATTAGCACGATGATCTCATCTTAGATCTGTCAATTCATCTCGGATGTTTCAAGCGACGTACGAAGAATGGACCCCAGTACAAATAATAATCTGTTTCATAATACTAATAATAATAATAATAATGTTATTAATAATAATAATAATAATAATAATCAGATTAATAATAAGAATAATAGTGATCATTTCTGTATCGTCATCACCCAAATCATTTCCACCCCTGAATCTGACATTCTATAAATCCTCTGAACCTGCATCTGATTGTGGTTAAAAGGTTTCCTCCATTTCTTGTAAGTAAATCACCACACACCTCAGTGAGGAAACTGAGGATTTCTGGAATTCCACTTTCTCCGGCGTGCCTTCAGGAGCGTCCCTCAGCGACGCCAGTATCCCCGCTCTCAGCAGCTCCTCCTCTAATAACTGCTCGTCCGTCACCATGACGGGTTCCGGCTGCCACTCGGGCGTGGTGTGTGTCCACACTTGCGTGTGAGTGTGATCCTCCAGCTGCGGCCTGTTGGCTGAAGTGGCGTGTCCAGTGTGAGGTACAGATCTGAAAATAAGAAAGAGATAACCTCACCTTGCGTCACGGTTCGGTGCAGTACGGCGCGGTTGCTGATCTAAATCCAGAACTACCTAAACCCTGGAGAACATCTTTACCTCTGGATTCTAGAACTGTTCATCACGCCCAGAAATAGAGGAACCTCCCTGCACTGCTCTTTGATGCCCCATGTGGTGAGTGTGCGGAGTGTAAAAGGAGCCATGTTTGATCGACAGTGAAGGTTTCTCATGTAAAACCGTGCACTGACCTCTGCGCAGGCGTGATGTAGGTTGGTAGTTGATATTTAGTGGAGATATAAAGCCAGACTGGCAGGCAGGAGCAGACGCCAAGACCCTCGATCCGCTGCAGGAGCTCGATTAATTCAGTACTGTCTGGGAAAGGTGTTAAGGACGGTCACTGGGATGTGAACATACACTATATATATATATATATATATATATATATATATACAGTAGGTTGTTAATTCTAAAGAGTAAAGGATACAGCTGAGCCCCAGGCAGATGGCGTAGAAGTGCAGAAGTCCCGGTGCGTTTGGAAGGAGGAACAAATCGACCAGCAAGACGAGCCAAGGCAGGGACCAGGGCGGCAGACAGCGCAGGGCTCGTCTCCGTTTGCTCTGGCGACACTGAGCCGCGAACAGAGCCAGCTGGGTGCCTGAGTATCCGCATATCCGACTGGCCTCGTCCCCCGTCACGAAGAGGAAGAGGGCATAAATAGGGGGCAGGAGCACCGTAGAGACAAGAGACAGGACAAGGAAGACTGCCGTGCCCCATTTCCTCTCCTGACTCGGCCCGAGGTACAGCAGCAGGGCCACGTCATGGAGCAAAGACACAAACTCCTCATGACTCACAGCGTAGAAGATAAAATCTGCAAGAGATATAAAATATAATGACCATTTACAGAATAAAAGAAAGATTTGGTCTGTATATCGGTCAGAACTCGCCCTTTTAATGATATCTTTATGTTTCTGTCTGTACAGAATTTACTGAATCTTCTGCAGTCCTTAGATCTCTGCCTGAAGTTTAATCTGGACCATCAGTGAAATCTAAATGTTGAGTAAACGTGATGTTATGAACAGTTATGTGTGGGATTTAATAAACTACTTTAAAATAAGCTACTAATGCGATACTGTCTCAATGTAAACAAACACCTGCCCCAATAGATATTAATTAGAAAAGATAAAGTGAATATTTTTACTGGGATTAGTTCATATTTTCACTTTGGCTGAAATAGCAGCGCTGAAGTGGTATAAGTGAATTTTATATATAACACTGGAGTCGTTTTAAGACAAAACTTCATCTTTATCTGATCTACTTTTTCCATTTCTCATCTGTGATTCACTCTCCGATTACCGAACAGGGAGTGTATTTGTCTGACCACCAAAGAAGTACAACTTAGTGTAAACAAGGCATCAGATACTCAACCTTACAGAATGTGATTTCTGTGTATTAATAAGTTAGACAGAGAGTTCTGCTGTACAGAAAGACACGCAGACATGTACGTGGGCTTCAACCTGAAATAATAATAATAACAATAATAATAATAATAATATCACTCATTACATTAAAGATCAGGAGAATATTTGAACCTTTGAACTGTTTCTACAGACTCTTTAACCGTTAACAACGCGTACTAACACTAATAATGAAGACATGGAGACACAGGATCATCATGCAGGACAGAGCTTACCATAAACACCTGGGACGTCACCTCCTGGCCCTAAACTCAGACTGGCATGAATGCCACAGAGCCAGACCAACAGATTCAGGGTGAGGATCAGAGCTGTGCCACCACACACACCTGATCTGGAGCCGAACCACAGCCATGGCCACATCCTCACACAGCCTGCTGGATCATCTGATCCACATGCCAGGCATTTCTATTCAGTTCTCAATTCTACACACTCAAATACACACAGACAGAATGTAACCCAGGCTAGCTAACAGTAGTCAGACATAACTTTATAAATATATATTATACAAAGATTATTTTTAAATAACGCTCTGACTTACAATCACATATCATATATATTAAGATGGAAAAGTTATACAATTATACTCCATATTTGTTTTCTTTTTGTCAGCCAATTACTCTGACACTGGCGCTTCCGCATGGGCGACACCATTCACGCTTATTTAAAAGTATACACAAACATATATACCCTTCCTGTTTAAAAAATACAATTAAGACTAATCTATATAATAATAAAAATTATTAAATAATAATCAGAGAGAGAATTATACAGAAAGCACAACATTTTAAGGTTTATTTGCCAAACGGTACACCCCTACGTAGCACACACATTGGTACATCCAATGACGTAAGGTTCGTATTTTTTTTTTAAAAAAACATCTGCGCATGAGCGTTTCAATCACCCGCCTCAGGGACCACATTTGAACCGCGCATGCGCACTAAACGTATTTTTTTTGCATATCGACAGCAGCGAAAATGGCGTCGGCTACAAGTAAGTGTGTCTTACGAGTGTTCGGGTTTATTTGCTTTTACACGGATGTTGTGCTTTTAGACGTTTGATATATAACACTGTGACTTCTTTATACAAACAAGATAGATTTGGTGGAAATAAAACAACTAATACGAGCGTGAAATGAATAGTTTTATTGTTAGGTCATACACGCAGCTAACAGGTTGGCTAGTTAGCGGGGTTAGCATCCGCGCATCCGGGTACCTCACGGTTTGTTACGTGTATAGCGTTTTTTTTTTTTTTGAGGGGGGTTCACTAGCTTAGCTTTGCTAGCCCAAACTTTATACTCACTATATAGTATTTTATACGCTATATATATTATATTTTTACATGTCGTATTTTTATACGATATATAAATTGTAAGATTAATAAACTAAAAGACAGTAGGTGGATTGTGTTTCAGTTTACTTGTAGTTAGCTAGCTAGTTTTATTTTATTAATCAAAGCTAACTCGCCTAAAAAACTGCAACTAAGTTTATCCATTTTAAAATTTGGTCGAAAATATTTGACGACGTTAAACAGTGCAGATTTGTTTAGTTTATTTTTTTTCCCGCCGTTTGTTAGCCATGAACTCTGATAAAAGTTTATGCACCCCAAATATTTTTTTGTTTAGTTTTTACCTTAAAGACTCGAAATAAATGTCATCGTTATATTTGCCGATTAATTAAATAGTGGTATGTTTGTTTATTTTTGCATAAAACAGCGTGATAAATCGAGACAAAATAAAAGAAGGCGGTCTCTCTTAAATATGCAAATTTCGATTTCCGAAAGGCGCGCCGAGTCACGTGACTAGACCTGCTCAAGGCTGGCCTAGGTACATCTTTATGGTTATTGTATAGTACATACAGGCACTCAACCTATGTAAAGTGTGTATGTATGTATATACATAAAGAAGGCACAAAACTGTAGCTATATGATGTTATATATAGTATATATACATGTATGTGGACATGGACACAAACTCTAACGCACACTGTCTCTATTTCAGTTATCTCTACATGATCTATATCTATTAAATGTACCATGTTTTCAACAAAGGGTAGTATTTAATTTGCACTTTGACATTATATTGAGGCTCAAAGTCGAGGTACACACACGGTCACAGGGCAACTATAAGCCTAATTTAAAACATTCTGTAAAACTATACATCTAATGGAAATATGTTAGATGATCAGTTTCCTAATTTGTCCATGTTTATGATGTGTGAACTGTGTGGAGGTGAGAGTGTTTAAAAGAGAGTAATAAGAGTGCTATATGTCTGTATCCATCCTCATCTCTCTCTTTTTAAACCTCCTGTGTTTATATAAACACATTTTTTGTTTCTCCAGTGAGGTGTGAACGCAGAATGTAAGCATTGGTGTAAATGTGTGGTGTTATTCCAGAGCCTGTGTCTCTGAGAGAGAGATGGAGTTTACGCTACACGTTGTTCTACCTTTTATAAATAACCTTGGCTTTGTGATGTGTGTGTGTGAGAGAGAGAAAAAAGTGATTTGTCACATGATCTCTGTATCGCTAGCTAAAGTTTTTCCTTTTTGTGTGTTTATAGATTACAGTGGATACAGTCAGGCTGGTGCTCAGCAAGCGTAAGTGTTTCGTCTACTCTCTTCATTCAGTTTAAAAATCTTACACTTTTACTCTTTTTTTTTTTTTCTGCTTACGTCATAGCAGCTTAGTTTTGATTTAACAATGACATGTCCTGAACTTGTCAAAGCTTAAACTTTGAGCTTTAGATTCCTTCCATATCCTTTTCCATGGTAGTCACTTATCCATCAAGTCCATTCACACAAAACTGCATTGATTTCATAGTAAACTAATCAACACCAATCAGAGCCTAGATTTTGTGCCCGACTTGCGCTGTGGTTTAGTGATCGCTATCCCTGACATCTTGGTGTACTGATGAGCTTTCGTGTGTCCGCAGGTACAGCTCGTACGCAGCCCAGCCCGCTCAGGGATACGGACAAACGGCACAGGTATATGTTTTGCATAAATATACATTTTAGCAAACAATCTATTTTCCTGGAGTTGTAGGGTTTAGAGTGTGTGTACGTCTCTCAGCAGGGATACGCTCAGCAGGACTACAGTTCATACGGCCAACCCGCTGCCACCGACTCTACTTACAGCCAAGCAGCCCCCTCTGCTGGAGGATACACACAACAGCAGTACGCAGCTGCATATGGACAGTCCACTGCTCCAGGTTTGCTCAGAACACATGTGCAGTTAAATGTGTGTGAGAGAGAATGTGTTCTATTCATTATGTACCAATTAAGTGTGTTTAATGCAGTTCCCTCTGTTTTTCCTCCAGCTGCTTACGGCACTGCTCAGGCTGGAGCTCAGGGCTACACTCAGCCAGCGGCTCAAGCCTACGGGACGAGCAGCTATGCCAGCACCACGGCTGCACCTCCTGCCTCTCCGGCGTCGTACGCCGCGCAGCCGGGATACACCGCTCCGTCTGCTTACGCAGGATACAGCCAGCAGGCCGCCTCGGCTGCGCAGAGGTACCAACTCGGCTTCCTGTATCGTGTGGTTTCGGTTTATAGTGGAAATGGTCGTCATTCAAACCTTTTGTTTATATTTTTTCTTCTTTCTTGCATTATAGCTACAGCGCTAGCGCTGCGCAAACCTACACCCAGGGCGGCTACCAGGCACAGCAGGCGGCCTACGGGGGGCAGCAGCAGGCCGGCTACGCTCAGGGCCCGCCCCAGCAGCCTCCGTCTGCAGGCTACCCTCCTCCAGCTAACGGGTCCTACTCTCAGTCTCAGTACAGCCAGCCCGGGGCTCCTCAGAGCGCCTACGACCAGTCCGGAGCCTACGGTGAGCAGCTCGGGGTTCTCTCAGAACTTTTGCTACCCTCTACAAGACACATAATGCGTACAAGTAGTGCAGCATTTATTCGTGATCCTTTTATCTTGTGCAGGTGGTTACGGTCAGGGAGGGGCGAGTGGGGGGTACGGAGGCCCTCAGCCACCACAGCGCGGAGGTTACCAAGGGAACGGCTACGAGAGGATGCGAGGTGGACCCAGGGGTCGCGGCCTCATGGGTCGGGGCATGGGGTAAGTTCTGACACGCTAACCGTTTCACAGCTAACTGCTGCCTCCGCCCCCATCAACAGGCGAGACATGCATGATAACGCGTACACGCATAACGGTCTACTTTTGTCTAGCCTAGCATTTCAGAAATAAAACGCAGCTACAACACCTTTTATAAATAAATAAAAAAGTCCCTTTAACACTGCATGCAGGATCACTCACTCCTCCACACATATATCTACGTACATGTACACACACAAAGCAGGTTTTTTTTAAATATCTTAATGAGTGCTGTAATATTTATCAGGTTAAGTAAAGTGTAAGGTTTGTAAACTTTCTTTAGAAAAATCAAGGTTTAGCAGCTGAACTGTCAGATAAGCTACAAGTGCTTGTGCATGTGTTTAACTAACAGACAGCATGGAGTCACAGGTTCATCAGCTGCCCCCTAATACACAAGCTACCGTTAGCAAAACCTCAACACTTGTTTTGGGTCTCAGATGGGTGAAGTGACCGAGTAAATCATTACTTTCTGTGTGAACCTCTACAGAGGGGAAAGGTTTACTTTTCAAAACTGGTGTGTTTTCAGATCATTCCTTCACACAGTTAACTGAAAAGTGTTAGGGTTAAATTTTATAATGTTCTGGGGTTTGCGGGACCTTAAGTCAAACGTACCTTAAGAATAATAACGGAAGAAGGTTATCAAGAAGGTTCGTGTGTAAGCAAGGAATCAGAAGTTTGACACCCTCATTACGAGGGTTTTATTATTTCACTGGTCCAGGAGGTTTAGAGTACGAGACCTGCCCTGAAGTCCCTTTAGTAAACCTTTCAAGGTAGCTGATTTGAGCACACACGGTCAGATGAAGACACTTCTGCTCTAACGTCTGGTTTCCTTCAAGAGTAAAAATGAGTACATGGTTAAGGATTCGATACAAATTCCCCAGAAAGACAAACAGATTAGTATTTTATCAGCATGTTTAATGGTGCCGTTTAAACACTGCTTCTATTCCATCACGTGTTTAAATATGTTTTTAGTCGTGTGAAAGTCTCACCTGGACAGGAAGGTATCGGATGAGTCCTGTTTTTCTTTTTACACAAACATGATCATTTGCAGGGTTTTTTTTTTCCATGCCAATTTTCTCCCTCAAGTGTGACCTTCTCATGGGGTTTACACAATTAATGCTTACTGGATGATTTATAGTTTGGCTTGAGGGTTTTATTTTTCCTCTCCTCATTTATCTCATAAATCGACTCTCAGGTCTGTCTGTCTCATGGGAACCCTAAGGTCTGTGTAGTAGAGGTTTATTTAGGGTGTAATGTGCTGCTGGTTTTCATATCCATTATCGTAAGAGTGCATCATACACTACTTAATACATTGGGTTTATGAACATATAATGTACATCACATGGTCAGACCTTTTAATAAGCAGGTTTGTCAAAGATAATTTCCCCATTAATTTATTATTATACTGGGTTATTAAAACTCTGCCCTCTCTGTTAGGATTATTATCCTGGTTGTTTTTTAAGGAGCTTTTGCTTTGGTAAGAAATTAAAAATCAGAAATGCTGGTCATCAGGGCCGCTCCAAAGTATTAGACCCCATGTTTCTTCATTATGAGAGTCAAATTTTATTTTTTTAAATAAACATGTAAAACAATAAGTGCTTCTTCCACAGGGTTCCAGTCCAAACTGAAATTAGGTTTGTTTATTGGTATTGTCAAGATATTCACCCTTAATGTTGGTAGGAGAGAGAAAGAAAAGGGTTAAAATTGGCCATGCACCATTTGAATTTTTTATTATTATCATTTTAATTTATTGTGATTGTCATGGTTTATTCACATATGGCCATGTGGTTAATTGATTAAAGTTAAATAAATGCAGTGGAACAGGGAGAGATGCAGAGCCTGAGTCTATACAGTTCTAGTTCATACTCATTGGTTCAAAATTATTATTTTGGTTGTTTAAATATATTTTTTGCTTGTAGTAATTTTTCTTAGCTAGTTTTGTTTACAATAGAAAACCATTGTTTCTAATGGGGCAAAAAGATGAACCATATGATTCACCATTCTATGTATTTACAGAATGCAATTTATTTATTATTACTTAAGTTATTTGCACATTAAGAGTAAATACAGCGGAGCAGGGTGCCACAGACATTTTATTCATTTATTTTTAATTTACGTTTGAAGGGTGTTACAGCTAATATTTATTTCTTTGTTTAGGAATCATGTCCGTTTAGGGCCTTTGTGAAACTTTATTTATATAAATATATAAATAATGAAGATTTTTTTAATATAATGTATGCATTTTTGTAAAAAAAAAAAAAAAAAAAAAACATTTTTTTGCATTTGAAAAATGTAAGTTTGAACTTTTCAAACAATGCCCTAATAAATGAAACAGATTTACTCAAACGGTTAGCGCCCTCTACAACCTGTTGTTTAAAACAGACTCTGCATCCTGACACGGGTGAAACTCCCATCAGTTCAGCCTGTTTTTATTTATTTATTTTTTACATTTAAAATTAGTGCTTTAATGATTAAAGTACGAGACGAGAGTCTCTATCAGAGTTCGATCCCGTCGCGAAGAGGAGCCAGACGTCTGATCTGTCTACAAGTTAGTGATTTTCTCTATCTCTGTAAGTCTGATCTGTTAAATCTTAAAGGTAAGCGTGCACACCCGCATAGTTTTTTTTTTAACCCCTGATTGATTGATTACTTTTGTGCTGGTTCTCATTATTTCTTCTCCAGGAGGAGTGTGTGTGGTTGATGTGACAATGTTTTGTGTTTGGGGAAACACTTGAAGCTCCAGTTTTGGACTTTTCTCCAGTGGGATTGGAGCTTCTGTGTTTCCACACGGGTTGTGATTTCGCTGATTTTTACACTTTAACACTTTTTGTCATATTTGTTATGCTACAGGAAACAGAGCGTCATTACTTTAGGTCCGTATCAAAGCCAGCAGCTCACAGGGGTGAAGGGGAACTCGCTCAAAATCAAGAATTTAGAAAACATTGTTAAAGTCTGTTTTTCAATTGTAATGTACTTTTTATTTATTTTACCTTTTTTGTCTGTATTGTAATATTTGTACTTGTATTGATTTATTTTTCCTTTTATCATTTAAAATAGTCCAAGGATAAATTTAAAGGTTTTATATACAAGTGTTAGTTTATTTTTATTTTATTTTATTTTTTTTACCCTTAATGAAATGTTTGTGTTCGACATTTATGGTTGTTGCTGTACAATGATGCTCTTTTTAAATAATTTTGCTTACATCATCAGTGATGCGGTGCGCCGTGGTATTACATGGGGTCTTATTTTCTCTTTAAAAAAAAACAATGATTTAATGAGATCACAAGATTATGAGAAGGGGAGAGTGTGTGTTTTATATCCATGTGCTGTTGAAGTCCCCTTGGTTCAAGACTAAATGGAATTTCACCTATCTTCATTCGTAGCATGGCTGGAGACAGAGGTGGCTTCAGTAAGCCTGGTGGTAAGTTACTACAGAGTATTACACTGGCTAGAGTTTATTCATTTATGCCCGAGTTGCTGTGCCACTTTCTGGTGTCAGAATTATTTTAAAGCGGGGCTTCCCTTTTTCAAAGGGTTTATTTGAACCAGCGTCCTTTCAGGATGTTTTTTTTTTTTTTTTTTACATTTTGTATATATTCATTTTATTTTTCCCTTGTGTTAATCATCCAATCCAACAAAAAACCTAAAATCCATCTCACGTCGCCTCAATAATTTACCAAATACTGCTGCTGCCAGTGATGTGCTTTTCCTTTCCTGTTGTACATAACATCTCTCGTTTCTTCTCTTTCTATTTTTTTTTCTCTCCACATCAGGACCAATGAGGGATGGAATGGAGGGTGAGTATCATCAGCAGCACCACCAGCTTCTCAAACACCCACAAACTCTCATTAATGCTCGTCATGTTTAGAAAAATATATATATTTTTATATATATATATATGTGTGTGTGTATATAAATGTTTTGTTTGTTTGTTTTTGTTTCAGGACATCCAGGAGAGCAGGATGAGTCTGAGAACAGCACCATCTACATCACGGGGCTGACGGAGAAGGTCACGCTTCCTGACATGGCCGATTTCTTTAAACACTGTGGGACGATAAGGGTGAGAGTGCTGAAAGGTGTGCGATCAGAACGGCACCGGGGAGTGTCACATTGAGGTTTGATCCATCTTTTGGGTTTTGGTTTGTTACAGATAAACCGGCGTCTGAACCAGCCGGCCATCAACATCTACACTGATAAAGACTCGGGCAAACCCAAGGGGGACGCCACCCTGTCCTACGATGAGCCCTCCTGTGCCCGAGCCGCCGTGGAGCATTTCAACGGTGGGTCACCCATGCAGCCGCAAAGACTTCATAATGAAGCAAGAAGAGGAAATGATACTACAACAGTCGTGTAGTTTGCTCTTCTTGCTTCATTATTGATATTAAATGTTGTCTGTTAAGACTTTGGTTTTAACGGATAGAAAAGTAAACAAGTGTTGCCATATTTTGGTGGTTAATTAATTATTTTTAATATAAATTCATAATGTTCATTTATACAACAGTTTGTGTGAGGGGCGTCATTTCACGATTTGCTGATGACAGTTACACCTCACAGTGCTGTTTGTTTAACACGACTCTCGCCTCCTGTTAATTACACTGTCACTCGTCAGCTCCACACGTCGCGGTTAGTTAGGATATCTGTGGGCGGAGCAAAATAACTGGTTAAATAAAGAAGCCAATCATAATCTGTTGATGATAAATGTGTTTTGTGGAACTGCTGTGTAAAAGTGATATCACACTCGAGGCCGTGCTGTTGTACTGAATATCAAACTCTGTGTGCGCGCGCGCAGGTAAGGAGTTCCAGGGCCGGAGGCTGAACGTGTCAATGGCGCGCAGGAAAACCGCTCCAGGGCTCATGAGGGGGGGGATGCCCATGAGAGGAGGACCAATGGACCGTGGAGGTACAGCTCCTCTCTGTGCTCGCGCACACACACACACACACGTACGTACGTACGTACGTACATCTCAGCTGCCCTAATTCACGTATTGTGGTTTTGAATAACGGGCTGAATACATGTACAGTTACACTCCTAATATAAAACATAAACACTGTTAGGAAATAAGTGAATGTAATCAGCTTTTATTTTTTTTTATATATTTGTTAGAGATGCTTGAAATAAACTAATTATAAATAAGAGTGTTATAACGGTTATTATAAATAAAAGGACGTCTCTCTCTGACTCTCTGAAGCTCAGGCTGCTCACTGCGCTCTTCCCTGCAGGTATGATGGGGCGGGGCGGAGACAGAGGCGGGTTTCCTCCCCGTGGAGGTCCTCGCGGCGCCATGGCCTGGGGAGGACCACCGGGACCCGGCAACGTCCCGAAGAGAGCCGGCGACTGGGAGTGTCCCAACCCGTGAGTCTCAGTCTCATAACACACACACTCGTGTCTCACTGCAGTTATGTGCAGTGTGTGTGAGATCAGTGTATGTGACGCACTTCCTGTTTTGTGTAGTGGCTGTGGAAACCAGAACTTCGCCTGGAGGACGGAGTGTAACCAGTGCAAAGCTCCAAGGCCTGAGGGCGTGGTGCCTCCTCCAGGTCTGCCTCCCCCCCCACACACACACACTGTGATTGACTTACTAAATGCCCTTGTACAGTATTTGATTTGAAGCTTTAGTTCTCCAGAGACACCCTGATAAAATAATTATTGGCACCCTTTGGCTCTCTTCTGTAAAGTGGAGCGGAGGAAAATGTCGCTGGTGTTTATACGTTACATTTCTGAGTATGGACACAAGGCTGATCCTGCTGTTTATGAGAAAAGGTTCATTTAATTTTGAATTGGCGCAACACTTCAGAGATACAGCTTTAGTGTTAATATTTTCTTATCGTTAAATGCTTTGTTAATCTTTAAAAGGGGTTCAAGCTTAACTTAAGTTGTTTATTTGTGAAATGAGGGTGTATAAAAGCTGGGGATGATGTGTAACATGTGAAGTGTGTGTGCAGGTGGAGAGCGTGGCCGAGGGGACGGGATGTTCCGCGGCGGCAGGGGGATTGAGCGCGGTGGCCCAGGGGGAATGCGTGGGGGCTGGGGAGGAGAACCGGGAGGCTTCAGGGGCGGCCGAGGAGGAATGGACCGAGGAGGGTTCAGAGGAGGAAGCCGCGGAGGACCCCCGATGGACCGCGGCGCGAGGAGAGGAATGGGACCGGGGAAGATGGACATGAGGTACGACTCGAAGCTAACAAACTGAGAAGACACTTGTGTATGATGTGTAAAGGTTTCTAACGTGAGGAGAATGATCACATCGTGGGCCGTGTTGCAATGACCACCTGACTGTTCAGGCTTTAACACTGATTATTTTCCTACAACTGCATTTCTGAGTGATTTTCTGAAATCGCTTTGTTTATAGCAGCTAAACTTTCTCTCTTTTTCCAGAGATCAGCGCCAGGATCGCAGAGAGAGACCGTACTGAAGCACATCACACATCCACAGTGGTGAACCTGTAAAAGCTTTTTTAGAAGGTCTTTTTAATTCCAAGTACATATTTATACCTGGCACATACACACCCGCCCGCGGGGCGTAATTATTACCCTCCATTTAGGAGTTGAGGTTAATTAGATTTGTTCCCCCGTTCACTTCTTTCTTCCTGCTTGATTCTCCATCACTCTCCGTTTCTTCTTTCTCCAGTTTATTTTGTACCATTACATTACTTCCTCTCTATGCAGTTATGTACTCATTATTTTTTAAAGAAATAAACTTCAACTGGATAAACTTTTAATGTATTGTCTGTCTGTGTGGTATTTCCTGTGTTCAGTACAGCGCAACTGGACATTAGTTGCTCTGTCGCTCCATGTGGACGACAGATTTAGCTTTTTCAGAATCAAACACTTACTGGCTCCTGCGGTTTAAGCGGCGATGAAGTCATAAAACCAGCTGCTGCTCTGAAGCCCACATATAAGACTTCAGAGAACTTATTAAACATTTATGGGGAAAGATGTTTTTATGTAACTCGTATCAGTTCTATTTATATTTGCACAGAATTATAAAAAAAAATTCACTCCGGCTGGTAATGTAATGAATATAAATCTGATCTTGCAGTTCTCGTTTCCACCAACAGATGTCTCTCGATCATCACTAAATGCCGTAATAACGCCACCTCTTACAATTGAGGAGGACTGAACCTCAGATAAACCTGAATCTGATCTGCATCACTATGCTGTGATGAATGTACAGATTAATGTCCTGTTGATTAAATATGCAAAATGTAAGGGCTCTTTCATGAGATGCTGACAGAGGCAGAGTTTCAGAAAGAAATCAACAACCGACTTTGTTAAATCCCAACTAAACTAATTTGAATGCCATGTTGATATTTAAAAGGTTTGTAGCTACATATGCAAGAATGTAGAAGTTGCAGAAATTTTCAGAAATTTAAGACTAATAAAATGTCAATGTTTAGTAAACTTTATAATTTTTACTAGTCTGGCTTCTTCCTTGATTTAATAACTTTTTTTTTTCCTTTTTAAAGAACAAAGTTATTTTATATTGTGATTATTATAATATATGTTTAATATAAGTGTCCCAGATTTAATAATTTAAGATAAATGGCTAGATACTTTAATGATCATGATGTTCTTTTTATAGTATTTAATGTTTTACATTTAATATATTGTGTAAAGATGCATCATATATTTAATATTTTTTAACAAAGTGCAAGAATATTTATAGATGTATATAATTTCAAGATTAATAGTTTTTTTTTTCTTTGCTTGAAACTCCTGTAGCGTAAGACAATTGAAAGCATTTTCATAAGTATGATTTCAAAATTTTGTGTGAAGTGGTACCTGCTATTGAGCCTGGAACAGCTGGAAAAGCTTTGAGCCTAACATAGAGTGCTTGAACATCTGGCGTGCACGTTCATAGCTCGACTCTGCGGATCCGCTGCTGCACTGAGCCCGTGTGAACAGTAAACATGGTACATGTAACACGTACATACACGTCTGAGATGGTGGGACAGGTTGCTTGGCACAGGGGGTTGGTGAAGGGATTGGGGTGGGTTATGGGTCAGTGTGGGTTAATCTGTGGGTTAATTCCTTAATTCCCTTTCTTATCGTGATTCTTCAAGAGTAGGAGTGGACGGAGAATCATTTTTGTTTTTCAGCACAGCATATGTTTTCATGGATGGTTCTGAGACACTCACAAGGGATTTGTGGAATTGTGTGTGTGTGTGTGTGTGCAGAAGAGCTGATTCATCCAGGCCTCTGAGAATGATCTCACTCTCTCTCTCTCTCCACCCCTCCGTCTAGCTCTCTTAAAGTAACACCCGATGCTTTTCAAATCTCACGCCGCCGTTAGAGACGCCGGACTGCTCCACAGAGCTGCAGATCATTTGGAGAAGAGCAGAGACAATGCCGGGTTTATGATGCAGACAGACTGTGACTCAGACTGAAGCTCTTGTGTTTCAGTCCTTGTTCACTTGCCGCATTGTTTTTTAAACTAGCCTCGGAGGAGGAAAAAAATTTTTCCACCCACTTCCTGTCAGGATGTGACTGACCCCTGATGCTGAGTGTGTGGTCATTAGAAATAATTAATAATAATAACAAATAACATGATACACTATATAGGACCACGCCCCTGTTTGATTCTGGATCATGATAAATCAGAAGGTGTTGATTAATTTTCCATAACAGCACCCTGGAGATTAGTGCTGACTCATTCAAAATTCATGGAATTACTGTGGTACTTAAAGACATGTATATCTGTTGAGACGCTAAATATGTCCATGCATGGAAGGAGTCTCCAGTGTCAGAGGTAACGCTGTAAGTTTACACAAACCAAACTGACATTCATTATCTTGAATAGAGTGTGAAGAGGCGGCTATCACAAATACAGCTGCTCCAATGTAAGTGTTAACAGGAACTCTTATATTTTGTGGACATTCCGCAAGAATAAACGCACCCACATCCACACCGATACCTCTACACCAGTGTCTTCTTCACCTGTAAGACTGATAATCCTCAGTAAAAAAGTGAGAGATGTTATTTTGGTTTACTGTTATTTCACACATTTGTTGATTCATTAATTTATAAGCAAATTTTAAATTCTACAATCAATACAAACACACACACACACATGCCTTTCAGTTTTGAATAAACACATTCTAATTTTGTATTTCTTTATTTTTAATTAACACATGCTTTTCAGTGTTGAAGTAATATATGCACACACTTTTTTTGATTATGTTTTAAATTGTTGAATTCATATGATTTGATGTTAAATTACTATTTTTCTGCTAAACACTTTGTAGTGTTGTAATAACCCTTCACAGTATGTTATTAACACTTTCTAATGCTCAGAGAATGAACACCTTTGTGGTTTGGTTAACTTTCTCAACATTGGATGAATGTATGTTGTTGTACCACCGAGTTTCTTATGCATTGTAGTGTTGAGTGAATGATTCATACATTTGAACTCTTTGATGATTTATACATTTGAAGTTTCAAGTCAGTGTTTTATTCGTACACGCAGCACTGCTGGAGCAACACTACATCTGGTACGGTGTTGAGTTCTCATCAAGGGTTTGGACGTGTTTGTGTTTCTGGTGTTTGGATTCATTTGGAAGCAAAATTAAAGTGAAAATTCCAACCTTTAACTGTCATTCATTAGTGTTTATATGTACAGTATACAAGGCCAGGATCAAGTCGTTCCTTCTTTTAGTTTAAAACCTGGTAGATGTATATGCACTGAGGACTATTCAGGAATGTTTTAAACATTTGTGTGTGTCTGTGTGTGTGTGTGTGTGTTGAGGTATAATTTGTGATTATTCTTTTGTTTAGAATTAGCATTGTAAATTACTTATTCCTGAATGTTTTAACGCTTTATAAATCTCATATTTTAACGTTAACCCCCGGTTCGACACGAACACCCCTGACTCTGGTTGTATTTCTCTGGTTGTGTTTCATTAATCGTTTTGTGTTCCCTCAGAGCAAGAGGCTTATATAGACTGAAAAATCCTAACAAGCGCCGTGTTCCAAACCGCACTATAGTATAATATAGGGAACTAGGACAGTAGGACCCGGTGCGCCGACGTCAGGCTTTGACGCAGTACACTATGTAGGGGGCGCGCGGAGATATTGGACGAGACCCGACGGCTTGTCTGGTTCTATCGCTTTAAAGGACAATTCCACAGACAGGAGGAGAGAGCAAGAGCTCGGTCACAGGGGTGTGTTTTCTTTCTCTCACGCCGGGAATTAACGCGGGGAATACCGAGCAGGGAAGGAAAGAAAAGTATAAAGGTGAAGGTTGAGAAATGAAGAATAAAAAGCGGGTGAGCTGAGGTACTGAAGGGTCTGGATGTGGAGTCTTAGAGCGAATACCACACACACACACACACACACACACTCTGAAACCACGACTCGGATGTGATTCCACCACTGAGAGGGTGCGTCTGAGTGTGAGAGCGCTATGGAGAGACGGGACACTGAGGGAAGTTCGGTGATTCGTTAGCACACTGAGCTAACAGCAGCACCATGACGGGTAAGAGGCGCTTTATTAAATTCCTCACTTCTCCTCTAACAAGTGTGTGTGCGTGTGTGTGTCTGTCTGCTCTTAACGACGCGTTCATAACACTGCACTCATCCCTTGTGTGTGTGTGTGTGTGAGAGGGGATTCTCCGGTACTTCACGCAGAATGGATGCGCGAGCCTTTCTGATTTTTTTTTTTTTTTTGCATAAACGCCAACGGTCTGTTTATTTAAATATTTAAATCCTAACCGACCCGAGGCGGAGCATTCTGGAACACCTCACTGACTAACAGCCGCTTTAAGGTGTTTAACCTCATTAAAGGCCAACATCTCAATGTTCAGGGTTAAACCTGCCGCCGCCTCACTGACTGAACACCGACTTCTGCAGAATTACTAACACACACACACACAGTATGGAATAAACTAAATTACTTGTGGTGTTGACGTCACTGTACAACATGCACACTGTACACATCTGTGGTGTTTAACACACACACCGCTCTTTTTGGTGTTTAGTTAACACACATACACACACTCATTGGTGTTGAATTCATAGTCTCTCTTTCCCTGTCTCATTAGTGTTGAATCAACACACACTGTTTTCACACACACGCACACAAACCTGTGCTTTTTAGGGGTTAATTAACACCTTCACACACACGAGTTATGGTTGTGATAATACAATGAACATGCCTTAACATTGTTACATCACACACACGCACGCACACACACACAGAGCATGTCTTTGCAGTTACATTAACACTAACGTGATTTAACACAAACAATGGAACGGAATTAAATGATCTATAAGTCAGGTAAACACTTCACACTACAACAGTGTTTCACATGTTCACTGCTGATCAGACACATGAGTGTGAGGAAATAACACCTACAGTAATCTGTCAGCACTTTATAATGTTGCTTTATGGAATGTATTGTGTGTTGATCTCTCACACTCGTCCGCAGTGTTTAATTTATATCCTTTAATGGTAGATTACCGTATTCAGTGTTGAATCAGAATAGGATTAAATTGGATCTTAGAAGTGTTGAATTTCCTCTTTCGAATGTTATTTTACTAGACGCAGCGTGAATTTATTCTCAGCAGTGTTTCATAAACACTTTCAAGTGTTGAGTTAAATTACTGTTAAAACTACTTACTATTTTGTCAGTGTTGAATTAAATCTTAGAAGTGGTGTATTCTTAGAAGTAATGATGAACACTTTCGAGTTTTTAGTTAACCCTTCACAGTGTTTTATCAACAGTTTGTAATGCTTGCATTAACCCCTGTGGTGTTCAATTAACTGAACATTGAATGAATCCTGTGTAGTAATATTACCCTGTTCGGTGCTGTATGATTGAACTCAGTGTAAGAATAATCTTAGGTGTTGAAGTAACACTGAGAAGTGTTGAATGAAGTATGTAAACAGTGTTTATTTGTACACACAGCATTACTGAAGCAGCAACTATATGGTATAGTGTTGGTTATCGTGTGCAGTGTTGAATGAGCTGTCTATGGTGTTGAGTTCATGAATAGTATGTCGTGGTGTTGAATACGAATTCTCCTTATAAGACTGAATATTGTACTCGTTAAAGTTTGGAAATCAAACTCCAGCTTAAGAATCACCTACAGAATTGAATTTTTAATTTTTGTATCCTTTGTAAATTGAACACCTGCCGCATTGAATAAATACTCATGATAGAAAAGTGTATGAATTCTTTACAGGTTTTGTAAGTGTTTGTGTTTCTGATGTTCATCTTTCAGGAGCGTGAGAGAGCACAATGTGATGTTGGATGGAAATACGGATCTCACACAAATCTGGATTCTTAACAGCTGCTTTTAAAGTGTGTTTATTACTCACACACACACCCGCATGCAGAGCTCAGATAGTTTCCTCATACTGACACTCTGAGTGAGTGATGTTGGCGTCTCCACCCTGCTCTGATCAGACTCGCTCATCCAGACAATCAGACGTCTCCCCGTGCCTTCACTGACTCTCGCTTGCTAATCAAAGGCAACATGGCCGACCAGAGCAACATCCAGTGCGCCGCTTCCAAAAGCATCCGGCCCTTTAAGTCCAGCGAGGAGTACCTGTATGCCATGAAGGAGGACCTGGCAGAGTGGCTGAACGCCCTGTACGACTTGGACATCACAGCCGACACCTTCATGGAGAGCCTGGAGACGGGCTGCTCCCTCTGTCGCCACAGCAACAGCGTGAACCGTGCCGCGCTCGAGTTCCTGTCCCAGCACCCGGATTCGCCGCTCCATGCTCCCAGGCGGGACGTTGCATTCCAGTCACGCAATGTGGTCCCCGGGTCGTTTCTAGCCCGCGACAACGTGTCCAACTTCATTGGCTGGTGCAGACACGAGCTCCGCGTCAAGGACGTGCTCATGTTCGAGACCAATGACCTGGTGGAGCGCTGTAACGAGAAGAACTTTGTACTGTGCCTGCTGGAGGTGGCGCGCCGAGGGGCCAAGTTCGGCATGCCCGCCCCCATGCTAGTGCAGCTGGAGCAGGAGATCGAGGAGGAGATCCGCGACCAGGAGAAGCTCCAGGAGAAGCTTCAGGAGAACACAGACAAGCCGAACAGCAGGACCAGGTTCCATCAGGACAAGACAGCGACTCAAGACAGCGACTCTGAGCCGGAGCTCGTCAACAGCTGGGTACAGCAGAAAAGGGTCCTGTGTGATATGCGCAACCTGGACGAGCTGGTGAGTGTGTGAGAGAGTAAACATATTCTCAGGTGAAAGGACAAATCTGAAAGTTAAAACTGATGTTCTGTGCTACAGTGCTTGTTTTTTGGGCAGATATTTTATAGATGCTCTACTTTACAAGTTACTTTAGATTGTTTAAAGGGCGGGGCTTCACTGATGTGGGCGGAGTTTGTGGTTTAAGGGGGTAAACGTCCACTAATCTTCTTAAAAACTATTTGCATAATCAGCACTGTATTACTCAGCTGTTAGATATTTCCATATCAACACTCATTCACTCAGCACTTTCTCACTACTTTAAACCCAGATGGACCTTTCACCTCTCTGTCCTGTGACTTTTACAATGTTTGAGAGAATTATAAAGGGTGTGTTTGTGTGTGCTGTATATAAACCTGTGAGAGAGGACACAGGTGAGTCAGCTGATGATCAGGATATTAAATGATCATGGTGTTTAGGCCTGAGTAAATCTATGAAAGGCTCACAGTCAAGACAGAAGCGCACAATTTAGGTTCATTTATTAATATTTATATCAGTCAATGGAAATAAACACTCAACGAGTTTCCTGTAAAAGTCCTCTGATGATCCTCTGAAGATCAGGAAACACTTTTGAATTTGATTCGAGACGGCACTCATGACAACAATCACAATGACAGCATGAAGGTTTGACGTCGATAATCATGGCTCCAGTGTACGGAGAAAACTTTTCTTGATGGTATCTAAGCACTAGTGAAACACTGGGATAAGAGCATTAGTGTAGGATTATTTAGGATTATGTCCCACTTTGACTTGAACACCCAAATAAACAAAACAAATGTATTTAAATAGCTTTTAGAGAAAGAACAGTTCCCGAGAGGAAACTTGGATGATGAGGGGAAGTTCATGGAGGAACTCGTCCGTGGCTGCGAAGGAACTGGAGTATGTGTGAGTGTGTGAATAAATGAGTGAGTTCTGCGTTCTGATTGGTCAGACGGTGTCGGTTAATTTTCTCTGACAGCAGTGCAGGTTGATGTTGATCCACTGGCTCTGGTACGTTATTGTTTCCATAGCAACGGCTCATTCACAGTGGTGTGTGTTTATAATGGTGAAGGAGAAGTGTGTGTGTGTGTGTGTGTGTGTGTGTGTGTGTGTGTGTGTGTGTGTGTGTGTGTGTGTGTGTGAGTGACATCAGTGGAATGAGTCTAGAGTGTGAGTGATAGAAGTGTCCAGTGTGAGTCAGATATAAAGTTATTATAACTTATACTTTAAAACTTTAATAACTTAAACTTTATAAAGATATAAAGTTTGTCTTGTCTCTCTGTCTCTCTCTGTCAATTTATTAACATTTCTTTATTTCTCTGTCTGCCTCTCTTTCTTTCCCTTTCTGTTGGGTCTGTTCTGTTTGCCTCTCTCTCTTGCTCTGGTGATTACTGTAGTTGTCATTCTGTAATTATAGTTCTCACATCACATATGGGGGGGGGGGGGGGGGGGAAGTGTGTTTTGCCTTCTCCACATCTGCCCTTCTTTATTGTCAGGCAGCTGATCAAGGCCACACACACGTACACACAATCCAGTGATGAAGTTTAGGGCTACAGGCACTAGTAGTTGCAGTTTGGACAATTTAGCCCCGCCTACTCAGATGTTGAGCTAAATAGGCATAACACATTCTACTTTTATGTTGTCAGATTTTTGCCCTGTGTTCAAAACTGCATCGTCTGATTACTCAGAGTGTCTGATTCACATCCTCAATAATGGTCCAAAAACTTTGTGAAGGTTATGGCCATGTGTGAATCAATCGCGGAGCTCCCTGATGCGTTATTTAACGGAGGCGGGGTTACATTCAGATTCTCAGGTATAAGTCTGATCAAGCTGAGATGTGATCAGTCTGATTTTGACACCAAATGTTTTGTTAGTGGAAAGTGCCTGGACCCTCCAGATTGTTGCTCACCACTATAACGGTTAACGTTTTATCAAATCAGATTTTTGGTGGAGAGGGAGAGAGAGAGAGAGAAACACCCTACAGGTTGTAAAGCCGGTGATCAGAGCGTGCTGTTCTCATAATGATAAACTGCTAGCGATAAACTTCGCTTTGTGACATGAGCATCATGTCTTCAGAGCGCAGACCGATGCAGCAGGCATCTCTCTCTCTCTGCGCACTATGCGTGTTTATATTTTTAGCTGAAATATTTCCGATGTCCTGTAAGACTAAACCCAGTGACCTCAGGACAAACCACTTCCTTTTCTAACGAACCTCTCAGCTCCTCAAGTTAGCGCCTACGAGAGGTTACTAATAGGCAACAGGAGGGGCTTTTATTTAACTAGTGATGTCATTTAGTTAGATCAGACACCATGCTGGGGCTGTAGTAGTAGCTACAAGTTTCACTTCCTGTCAGCTGTGTTAGTGAAAAAGCGAGCTACAGACCAGTAGCCGATACACCCGAAATAAAACATTACATATAAAAAATATAACCTAAATTAAAACATTCATTTAAATTAATGAAGATGAACCATGAATACTTTTAATGGCCAATTTCATAGCAGTACAGTCGTGTACTTTATATAAAGTACTTGTTAATTTTGTTATTTGACACAGTTTTTTTCATACCCCCCTTCTCTTTTTACGCTAATTATATTTAAAAATACAACTAGATGTCTTGGATGTTATGATTAATTAAAAATAATTTATTATTTGTAATAATTATGATATGATAAATTAACCATCAGAAGTTAATTTAAGTTATTGTTATATGTAAGTATGATGTAAGTGTTTCTGAGGATGGGGTGTGAGAGATTTTCGTGGTATCGCCCCAACTCAAGTGTTTCTGGTCGGTTTGATGGGACACTGGAGCTCCTCGTTAATTATTAACACCAGACCTAATGGAGCTTCTGTACAGGAACAATCACAGAGTCTCATTATCACCATCATCATCACTGTAATAGTCCTTTTCTGTCTCCAACCTATCGTGGCTTATGGAATGCTGCTGTCCTAAAGACGCTGTGTTTCGATTTTAAAGAGATTATAATTATATATTAAAAGAAAAAGTAAACTACCTGCCCAAGTGGGTATGATATTAAAATTTTGCGCACAGATTTTTTCCCCCCCAAAAGTAAAAAAAAAAAAAAAAGCTAATCTTAAATCTAATAAATAAAATGCCCTCTATAAATGTAATTATACCAAAAGTTTTTTTTTTAAAATGTTATTATTATTTATAATGTGTTTTATTAATGCACTACTTTTGTATTTGAGATGTTGGGAGTTCAGCGACTTTAGCAATAAACCCATATTTAAAACAAGTATTAATTTTCTAAACTTTTATGCAACTCGTCACAAATAAAGTGACGAATCTAAACGGTCATTTCGAGTGACTTTTCTGCACAGTCCTGTGACAAGGATTCTTCAGCATCTCACTCACAACACAACCTCGTCACACGTCTGTAGAGGCGTGACGAAGAAATATAAGAATAAAAATAAGTTCAATAGAAACCAAGAAATCAAATATGAGATGACAAAATGTCAATACATTAATTTACACACTGAATAGCACGTGCAAATTCATCTTAAGCTAGTTAGTTTTGGAAGTGATGCATGTCTACTATTCCAGGACGTGCCACACCCACAGGAGATGAGCGATGAACCATAAGAGAGACTCCTGACTTTCTAGAGCAAATCTAGCATTAGTTTACTAAGTGTTTATAAGATCAGGTATTCAGTAGAGATTAAAGTGCAGCATATGGAAGTGTTGAGGCGTCACGTTGTGAAGTTTTCTCAAAACACATTTCTGTCAGAAGTCCTCATAAATCAAAGACCAGGCTTTAGGACCCTGCAGAGCCATGCCGCTTCATCAGTTCTTTCACAATCTGGAAAACTGTGTGTCTGTGTGTGTCTGTGTGTGTCTGTGTGTGTCTGTGTGTGTCTGTGTGTGTCTGTGTGTGTCTGTGTGTCTG
>CM059208.1:28985461-29095461 GCA_030347435.1 Clarias fuscus
ACATGGTCATGTGATTGTCCGATTATCTGTCGTCAGTTAGATCTGATGTAGCGAAGATAAGAGTGTTGCTCATAAGTTTTTAAAAAAGAGAGGGAGAGAGAGAGAGAGGAATGAAAGCAGCGATCTCTGCTTGGTCTCGCATTCCAGCCGCAAGCCGGAGAGATGAGATTGTTTTGGCTGCAGGCCAGACGTCTGATATCAGTCTTAAATCAGAACTTGCTTCTGAGCCTTGATGAAACTTCTCACAGAGCTGAGCCGTGTGTGTGTTGTGTAATTTCTGACCTCATAAACAACGGTGAAGGTTATAATATATTACAGCAGAATTACCCCAGTGTTGGACGTGTAACGTGCAAGCACGCACACACGCACACACGCACGCACGCACGCACGCACGCGCACACACACACACACACACACACACACACACACACACACACACACATTAATAACCGTGATGAAGTTTAAGTCATGTGAAATTACACTGAAATTTCCTGAAACTGTCCCACCCGTCCCGTCTGTCTCTATTATCTACTCAGGAACTCTCTCGCTCTGTCTCTCGCCCTCTCTTTGATTTTTTTCTTTTTCCCATGAGGACACAGGATGATCTTAGATCAGCTCTCTCACACACACACACACACACACACACACACACACACACACACACACTATCTTTGCTGATGTTCCATTTCCTTCTGCAGTTAGTTGTAGACTTTGTTCCTCTAAGCTGCAGGAAGCATTGAGACAAATGAGGACGATTAGATGGCACACACACACACGCTGATATGCGTACATGCACGCACACACAAACACACAGATAAGAGAAAGGAACGAGAGAAGCAGGTTTGTTCCCAGAGGCACATTTTTGGAGAAGGGTTTGATTTATCAGGCTGCTGAGATGGAGGAGGTTCTCTACACCCACACCGACATGCCTGGTTGCTCATGGCAATGAGGCTCAAGAAATCGGCAGCCCTTCGATCAGCCGCATGCAGCTAGAACCCGAGACCAGATTCTCTGCACACCTTCAGGGTCAGGACACGCCCACTTTTCTAGTGTCAAGACATGTCAGGTGGTGAATCAGAGGCGTTCTCCAGCAGCTCGTTAGAAAATGGTTGTTTGTTTTATCTCGGTTAGTTAATTAACATGAAATAAACGAGTACTTGGAGCTCCGCTGCAGCATTATTACTGATCAGGAACACACATTCAGTTAATTCCGGGAAGTAGTGAAGTGGGCTGTAAATACCTCTGATGAGAGAGAGAGAGAGAGTGTGTGTGTGTGTGTGTGTGTGTGTGTGTGTGTGGTGAAATGTTACTTCACTGTATAGTTACGAATGCGCTTGTGGGAGATGTCCAGATGATCTATAATTAACTCTGCTTAATCACTCTAAGCTGCACTTGTGCAACAGTTGTTCAGTCACAGCACACACACACACACTCAGCTGTCTCTCTTGATTGCTGTGCGGAGGGAAATAAAATAAACCCTTCATCCAAATACTTTAACTCTCTCTCTCTTACTGTTTTACCATATTTATTCTTTTATTAATTTCTTTATTCTTTTATTCTTACTTTTATGAGTGTTTTTTATCTTTTAAATTTTTTCTTTTTAATCTGCACAGTCACATCTTTCACGTCAATCACGTTTTTCTACTGCTGTACTTGCATGTCTCTCTCTTTCTCCCTCCATGTCTGTCTCTCTCTCTCCATGTCTGTATCTCTCTCTCTCTCTCTCTGATTGAAAACTGACTACAGAGAGTTGGATGGTACCAGGCCTCTGACACTGATCTTGTTTTAATCCTGAACAGCTGTTTTGTTAAAACCCGACATTGCCCTGTCTTGTCCGTCTCTCTCTCTGTCTCTCTGATTCAGCTGTGTAAGCCCCACCTGGCTGCACCTTAAATCTGTCTAAAGCTAATGCTTTCTGTCTGAGTCACAGAGCAACAAGTCCACACATATCACCTCATGTCAGCATCTAAACACACACACACACACACATACTGATCCTTGTCTTTTACTTAAAGCTCCGCTTAGTATCAGTATGCCTGTTTTCCTCCTCAGGGGCGTGGCCTCAGGGCAGGAGATGGCTGATCTTTGATCTTTTGTAGGGTTTTTAAACAGCGTCCACCATGTGTCCACCTCCCTGCACGTGGGCTGTTACTGTAAAAACCCGAAAGAATTCATTTAACATAAATCTGCTCTAGTGTCAGGAAATGAATCCGCACCTGTCGACCAATCAGAATGCAGAACTCTGCAGCGCTGCCTCCGATACAACAAAGCAGTGTCTTGTTTAGTTTCAGCTTGAGAAGAAGCCCGAGACGGATCAAGTTGCCATGGTGACGTACAGATTAACTAACAGTAAGCATGCAGATGTTGCAGGTTCGAATTCCGCTGTCTGAGTGGGCGGGGTTTAGTTTTTCTCCACGACAGTAGCCAATCACAGGCGTCTGTGTGCTGATGAGAGCGTTTCTTCTGAGCGCCTCACGTGACCTATCTCCTCTCTGATTGGTCGCTTTGTTCTTGCCCTCACCCTCTCTGTGGGAGTGCATCAGGCAGCATGAGCTAAATATACCCTGCTGCATCATCAGCACCAAATCAGGTCACTCTCCCACTGTTATTACTGAGAGCCTGCTCCCAGTGTGTGTGTGTGTGTATGTGTGCGTATGTGTGTGTATGCGTATGTGTGTGTATGCGTATGTGTGTGTATGCGTATGTGTGTGTATGCGTATGTGTGTGTATGCGTATGTGTGTGTATGCGTATGTGTGTGTGTGTGTGTGTGTGTGTGTGTGTGTGTGTGTGTGTGTCTTTTCACCCCCCTGTCTCTCTTTCTGTGATGACTTGTAAGCACTCGTCTTTGACTCACAGCAAGCATCCAAGAATAACCTCCAGTACGGTCTAACATTGACAAAAAGTATTGGCACCCCCAGACTTAAGTTTGTTTGCTCGGAGCTTTCACAATTGTTGTATTGCTTGTACACCACAGAGGTCTTTTTTTTTTCTAAGATGCTATAATATACCCATAGAGAACATTTTTGGTATGAATGCAGTGTACAGCATAGACTGTGTGTTATACAGTCCATTGAGAGACAGAAAGAGAGAGTATGTGTGTGTGTGTGTGTGTGTGTGTGTGTGTGTGTGTGTGTGTGTGTGTGTGTGTGTGTGTGTGTGTGTGTAAAGGTTTTCCAACTGGTGCATCTTAAACGTTGCCAGGACATGACGCAATAAGAACAGGGCAGAACTTTGTGTGTGTTTACATGCAGAGATGACTCAAAGATTGAGGATGAAGTAAGAGCTGCACTGTAAGGGTGTGTGTGTGTGTGTGTGTGTGTGTGTGTGTGTGTGTGTGTGTGTGTGTGTGTGTGTGTGTGTGTGTGGTTGGGAATCAGGTGCACTTGGAAACATTGACATAAGAGTTATTGTTCTTTCTCTCGCTCTCTCACGCACACACACAGGCTTGGCTCAGGAGAGGTGAAGGATGTGACTCAGCATCCTCTATCAGAAGCCAAGCTGACAAATCATCTGATACATCCCGGTCTAAAAGTATTAGCGTCCGTTAAACCCATTACATCAAATTAACATTAGATAGATTAGTTTCAAATTTCTTTACTCAAGCAGTCAGAGGCGTTATGTAATGTCCCATCTGAGAACACACCATTCCTTTTAAGAAATTTTTGTTTCAGTAGTAATTTCTGTTTACAGAAAGTAACAGTTCTGCATTGTATTATTATTAATGGTATTATTTCATAACTTTGTCCATTGTACAGTGTTATCATGCTGATTGACGTGAGGTGTGTGTGTGTGTGTGTGTGTGTGTGTGTGTGTGTGTGTGTGTGTAGGTACGGGAGATCCTCGGCCAGTGCTCATGCCCAGCCCAGTTCCCCATGACCAAAGTCTCAGAAGGAAAATACAAAGTCGGCGACTCCAGTGCACTCATCTTCATCAGGGTACTACATTACACACACAAAACACTTCAGTGTGGTGCTCTGCTTTTAAGTACTTAAACAATGATTATAAATTATTTTTTAATTTATTTTCTAACACATAATAAATACGTGTTACTTAAAGATTACACAATAGATGCACTGTATCTGTTTATAGGTACAGTTAATGTTGTGGATTGTGAGGGGGGGGGAGTGAAGGAGTCTCCAGCAGGGTATTATACAAATGACTCCTCCTCATGTGTTATTGCTAAAATGATAAAGAAATGTTCAATAGTAAGATTATAGACTAAATTATAAAACATATGAAGCTGTGTATCCTTGGTAAGGCTTTGAACCATCATTATGGGATGTGTGAGAGAAAGAGAGAGATCCATACATCACAGCATGAGGAGGAGACGTTTTTTTTTTATGTCTTTATTTCCCTGATGGGGATGTCATGGTTACCATGGTAACAGAGGGGGGGAGGTCAATTTTACAGTGGCAGCTGATTTGATGTCACAAATTTATACATTAAAAAATGTTAACATTTTTTTCAGTGCTAATTTATTTTGCCATTAATTAAAATCATAATTTAGTAAATTTTATTAAAGGTTTATTTGTTTAAACAGGGCGCAGTGTATGGTGATAAATATCATGCATCGTAGAAACATCTGACGTTACTGTTGTATTGTTACACCTCCGACATGTTCTTCAGTTAGGAATTCAGTGGAATGTGATTTAAAGTGTGTGTGTGTGTGTGTGTGTGTGTGTGTGTGTGTGTGTGTGTGTGTGTGGAAGGGAGGAAAGAGAGGAAGGAGACCTTGGCTTATTATCCCATAATTATTGATTTCTCCTCTCGTTTCCACGGTAACAAGGTTGCCATCCCATAACTTCACACTGCAGCTGGAAGGCATAGAGATATCTCAAAGACGTTGGAGTCTCATTACATAAACGGCAAATACACATCCCTGTGAACCAGCCGTTACTATGGAAACCATAATGTACTAGCTCGAGCGCAATACCATAAGCCTGCTGTGCTGTGAGAGCAGCTGTTTATAGAGAATTTATCAGTTTTAACAGTTCGTCCTTTTAGCTGTGTTTATCTCCTATGCGTGTTTAATCCCTCATTTCACCCTCACTGTTTTCAGCCTCTGGGCCTCTCACCATCCTGTAGCAGAGAGACGGAGGAGAGAAGGATGTGGGTGGGATGTGTTGCTATGCAAAGATCTGTGTTAGACTGGAGGGGGAGAGGGAGGGAGGGAGGAGAGAATGAAAACGTAGTGAAACTGTGTGTGTTTGTGTGTGTCCTCTCACTCCTAATAATGTGGTGTTGTGATGAAAATGAAGCATAGGCATGTCTAACAGAGTGTGTGTGTGAGAGAGAGAGAATGGGGAAAGCTCAGCATGATCTTATGACTGGCCCAGCTTGACATCTTGCATTAATTATCCAAAACGCCATTGATTGACTCCACTACTGTCACACCACTTTGTGTGTGTGTGTGTATGGGTGCGCGCGCGTGTATGGGTGCGCGCGCGCGCGTGTGTGTATGGGTGGGTGCGTAGATGTATGGATGTCAAACCATTTTGCAGCCATATTTTGTGTGTATAATGATGTGCGAAGGTATGTAAAGGTGTGTAACTGTCTTTATTTTCCCCCAGGTGTTAAGGGCCCATGTGATGGTGCGTGTAGGCGGAGGTTGGGACACGCTCGAGCATTACCTCGACAAACACGACCCCTGCCGCTGCAGCGCCTACAGTGAGTTCACTCCCATGTCCTGATGACCTCACTTCCTGTCACCAAAGTATACAACTGTTAAGAGTGTTCTAATAATTACGAATATTGTTCTCGAGTGTTTTAGGTTTGCACCGGGAACAGTTCCTTTTTTTTTTTTTTTTTACTCCTTCCCTCAACACACACACACACAGTGTGCCTGTGAAACTCCCATGAGAAATACCATGTTTCAGAAACGCCAATAGTAAATAGTAATTACAGTATAAAGTAAGAAAGTGTGACAGTCATGTGACTCATGTGTCATGAGACATGTTTGCGATAGAGGTGTTAAGTGTGCTAAGAAACTGCTAAATAAACAGCACTGCTCTAGTGAAGGCAAAAATGTACAATAAAGAAACGTGTAATTCATTGACCAAATAAACTACTTGATCAGCCATGTGTTATTGCGTCACAAAATGTAAGAACAGCTGGCTGTTCACTGCAGGATTACAGTGCGTTTGTAAATCAGTACAATACAACAAGCATTATTCAGTGTGTGTGTTGTCCACAGGTCACCGCTATCACCAGGGTAAAGCCAGCAGTCAGGCTCCTCACAGTAAGAACTCGAGCGCCCACTCGTCCCGCTCGGCCAGCCCTGGGCCGCATTACCGCCCTCCCGAGCGGCGCCCCCTGGAGCCTTCGGCACCCTGTGCCCCCTCCTCTTCCTCGTCGTCCTCTCCCAGACTCACCAGGGCCAGCCTCGGAGACATGGAGCAGAACCGGGGCAGGATGAACGGCACCCTGCTGCCCAAACCACCCCGGGACAGATCAGAGTCGCACCAGTTCAACCCCATCAGGTAGGAAGGAAGGGAGGGGCGGGCAAGGGGCTGGGTGTCGACACCTGAGAGAAATATTCAGCATAATACACATTCCTGCTGAATTATAAACCAAAAAGTCAGGGCTGCAAATCTTGCATAATGAAAGTTCAAAAATAATAAATTAATTACAAATTTAATTAAATAAAAAATTTGTTAATTCAATTTTATGTGTATAGTGCTTTATACAGAGCAGCTTTACACAATCAAAAGAAAATTATGGAACTTTGTATGAAATATTAAATGTGTATGAATCAAAATAATTAGATTTTAATATATGTAAAATTTGTTAATATATAATTAAATTTAATATATGTAAAATATGTAAAATTTGTTAATATATAATTAAATTTTTTTTATGATTTTATATTGTAATGTAATGTTTTTCTACAAATTATCTCACTCACTCACTCATCATCTATACCGCTTAATCCTGTATTCAGGGTCACGGGGGGCCTGGAGCCTATCCCAGGAGACTTAGGGCACATGGCAGGGTACACCCTGGACAGGGTGCCAATCCATCGCAGGGCACAGACACACACATACACTCACTCATTCACACACTACGGGCAATTTGGGAACGCCAATTAGCCTAACCTACATGTCTTTGGACTGTGGAAGGAAACCGGAGTACCCAGAGGAAACTCACCAAGCACGGGGAGAACATGCAAACTCCTTGCACACAGAGACCGGAATCGAGCCTGGCCGGGGATCGAACCCGGACCCTGGCGGTGCAAGGCGACAGTGCTAACCTCTACACCACCGTGCCGCCCAAATTATTATCTTTTGAATAATAATAAGTACTTAATAGATGGTATTATAATATATTATATTAATTATAGTATACTTATAATATAACTTAATACAAGATCTTTACATAATTTTGTAAAACAGTTTAACATATAACACTGTAATTTATAATTAACTATGCATTAATTTATTTTGGTTGTGTTAAATTTTGGATAGAAATTTTTAACTTTTAAAATAATTTTAATAATTTGACATCGGATGTAGAATTTTAGTTTTTTTTTATTAGATTTTCTTCTGTATTTTTCTAGGGCCTATAATTCATTCGATTTAACACACTTTTAGTAATTTCTTTATTTTATAATGTAAAATTTAAAAAATCATAGAGTTGAATGTTTTCAATATTCAAATTTAATATTGATTACAGTTTTAATGAGTCAATGTATTTTTGTTAATAATAACAAATGGCTAATAATAATAATGATGATAAACAAGTAAATAAATATTCTTTAAACTTCAACTTGAATTTAAAGTTAAAAAGAATCATAGTTATGATATGTTGTAAATATTATTATTATTTTAGTAGAATAATACTTGCATTTTATATAATAATAATATTAGGAAATTATTCTGTAATTTCTCTGCCCGTTTAAACTCACTCACACAGTCTAATCCTGGGATTTCACTAAACCCAGGTGACCTTTCTCTGCAACACCATCATGCCATGATGCCCCCATGTGGCAGAAGCCTAATATTACACCTGAAAGCCTCCTCTACAGCGGCCTGAGGTCCTTCCTACTGTCCTAAACAATGATCTGATTAAATACGTCGATAACATAAAAAAGCCAGCTGTTTTTCTTTGACCACACCGCGAGTTGTTTATACGTTATGCCTCATTACCGCATACAGAATTAGCCTTGACATTTCTGATGAGCATAATGGAGTATCTGAGTCAGACTGTTTGTTTGTCACGTCAACATTACAGCATTGTTTCATTGCACAAGCACACGGTTTGTTTTGGGAGGAAGCCAGCACGGCCAGAGTTTCCTCAGCAGCGTTAAAGCTTTCCTGATCACAGGCATGACAAGGCAGATCAGAGGTTAATCAAGTTCATCAGGTCAGGCTGATGTGCATAAAGCTAAAGGTTACATTGTTCTAAAGATTTTCCAAGATGGCCATACGAGCAGCTGCAGTTTCCTTCTATTCTGTGGTTAAACCGGAGATCAGTTTGAACTGATGGAAACTATTTCTACTAATATCCTCTTTCTTTCTTTCTCTCTGTCTGTTTTCTAGGAATAAGGACAATCTGTCACCTTTGACACGCCGTCTCTCTGGAGACAGCGACTCCTCGACCACCTCCTCTAAAGGTGGTGGAGTAGCAGGAGGAGGTCCAGGAGGAGGACGTTTGTCTTTAGGATCTCGCCGCACTAATGGAGAAGAGATAGTCTTCATGGTCAGCAGAAAAGAAGGCAAGCATGAAATTGAGCGGACAGGGGGCGGGGCTGGACAGACACCCGCTCTTCGCCCTCCTCAACCACGAACCCGCAGCACGTCCAGAGAACGTCCTGCACCTGCGCCATCCTCCCCGGGCAAAATGAAGCCCTGTACACCCCCAGGCAGTGCCACACGATTCGAGAGGGGGCGATCGTTGGGGCCGGATGGACCACGGAGGCACCAGGCGTCCCGTTCCCTCAGCCAGGGCAAAACTCCGCAGCGCGGGCGGGCAAGTGACGGTACGCCCGCCTCCCCTCGTCACAGAGACGCCCAAGATGACTTGAGATCCAAGCAGGCACCTCCAGGTTCTCCTAGGCTATCCGGCGGCTTCTCTAAAAGACAAATGCCCTCGTCTGCCACTTGCTCGCCTGTTAAAGGGGTCACTGGAAGTCCGGTGAAGAAGAGCACAGTGGTCCCGCGACCTCCTGCCCCACGCTCACCCTCTGTGGGCAGTCGGAGGTTGCTGCCCCCCATCTCACAGCCAGGGTGGCGCTCTCCACACTCGACGCCCAGGTCCACACCGAGGTCACCCCATCACCACCCGCCTCGGTCACCGCGGGCATCAGGAAGGCCGACTCAGAGAGGATGGGGCCACCAAAATCAGTCAGACCCACAGGAAGACATGGGGATTGAGTTCAGCCTACACGCCATACCCGCTCTGGATCCACAACGTGAGCTGGAGCTCTATCGCAGCTTTGAGGCTGAGTTTCTGGCCAACACGGGCCAGACCAGAGTGCCTGAGACATCGGAACCGTCAGTGCAGCCCCCAGTCTCTCAGCAGGGTTTCAGGCCACCAGGTGACTCTAATGTAGCAGATTCGGCCTACTCGTCCTCCAACTCCTCTTCCTGCTCCCTGAACGTAGGGGGAAAAGTGGGAATCCTGCCTGACCTGCGTGAGACGAGGCGCAGTAACGGCACCCGGAGCTGCGCTCTGGAGGATCCTCCAACCTTACTGCACAGCCAGACCCGAGCCGGGCTTCCCAACGGAGGTTTCCGGAAACTTCCTGCCATCTCCAGCTCCTTGGAGGAAGGAGATCCAGGACCCCACTCTAACCACGTTCATACTGGTCTTCAAATAAACGGTGATCTCCAGGGATTCCCGCACTCTGTCGTGCCCATGGAGGCTCAGGCGGATTGGACCTATTTGGAAGGAGACGTCCCTTTGCACGATCACGACCCAGATCTACCCTATGACCGAGGTCTCCCTAATAACGTCCCACTCCCAGACTCCTTCCCATCACCAGAGGACGACTGCTACAACGACTCCTCCAGCGAGAGCTCTTCCATGTGTCTCAGCCTGAGCGAGCCGGTTTCTGAAGGTTCCTGCAGCCCTCCGTCGTCTGTGGCTAACGGAGACGCCGATGGCACCGTCGTCCTCAGGGCCAAGAGAGGGCAGAAGAAGGCGGAAAGGGTTCCTTCCATATACAAACTCAAATTACGACCAAGGATACGGCCTCGCACGGACAACAGGCCAGAGAACAGTCCGTCGCGTATCCCGACGCCACTCAGCTACAGAGAGCTTCAGCAACAAAATACTTCCGGAAATCTGACGCCCCCACACGCCCGCAAAAATCTGAACCAAGCCCTCGGCAACGTCATGCGCCAACAGCGGCGCTCAGCTAGCGTCGGATCCAGGGAACGATCGTTCTCTCCGGTGGGCCCGGACGCCTGGATGTGAGCTGGACTAAACGTTGGATGAAGTGTAGATGCCTTCCACTCCTCCTGATGTTTCCACGACCCCTCATGCACCTTTGGAGAATTATATAACTATAACTACAGGAAGAGGTCTGGAAGTCATTTTGCCCTGACTCCTCATAGCATGAGCTTTAGTGGACGCATGTCACAAATCTCACAGCCCGAGCCTGGACTTCTCCAAAAAACAAAAAAACAACAGTACTACCAAAGGATATATTTATTTCAGCACGTTACACAACTTCCTTTTTTTTTTTTTTTTTAAATACTGTATCGAGGATGTTTATACATCTGCTGTTAATATTCGTGTCTTCCTTGTGAAATGTTCCGGCTAAATCAGGCTGTGTAGTCTTCAGGAAGTCTTCAGGAAGTGAGGAAACGAGAGCGGTGACTAAGGAACCGGGGACGATGCGCGAGTTTCTCTCAAGGGCGAAATTCTGATGCGTCACTTGGGGACGACGCGTCTTGTGGAAGTGAGACAGCGGCGTTTGTATCTCAGAGGACGTCCTGGTCGTTACGTGTCGAACGCTTTGGGGTATTCGTGAGACAAAGCTGACTTTCACCTTGTCGTTGTTCTTGTGATTGGACGCAAATCTGATTTTTATCCCATTTTAAAATTTTAAGTTTCTTCCTTCTTTGTTTAGACTTTTAAATTATGTGCTGTTGTTTTATTCAGGGTTGCCATAGCGACTTATTTCCAAATGGACAAACTGGGGTGTTTGTCTTTTTTTTTTTTTTTTATTGCTTTATTTAAACATAAACTAGAGAAGGTGGAGTTTGGACCTGTCAATCAAGTGAGTTTGGATCACTTTGGACCTCAGCGGCTTGGTGAAGTAGTGGTGGAACACTGGAACCGAGACCACGTCTGCATTTCCTGTCACACGTATATACCGTATTTTCTGGACTGGAAGCAAAATGTGAATTCTAGAAAAGTCTTTTAGACAAATCTGTCTCTATATGTGAAACAATTTCTAAAAATCATTTATTTTTAGCGCTCGGTCAAAAAAATGACCCTTAGCACCTTTCTTTCCTCTGTGGAATGCGTATTGGGTTCTGTGTTAGAACCACAATGTTCTAAGACCTAATTACATGATGTTGAAGGTTTCTCATGTAGTACTTAAACTTCAAAGCACTTCAGAGGCAGGATCTTTTGGACTTGTGTGTATGTTTACACACCCTGAAGTCTTCGGTTCTATAAACCGACAGAACCCTGGAGTTTTGAGGTCTGTGTTCTCTGAGAATAAAGCTCTTTATTAAGTTTCCATTTGAAAAGGTTAATGGTTCTAGCATGGTCCCTGGTTTTCCCACAAATGTAAGCAGGAGAACTCGAACATGGAACCTTTCTCAAAGATCATGACATAGCAAGAGTTAAATTGCGGCTTGTTAATGAAGAACACTTTAGTGTGTTTGAAGTAACATTTCTGAGGTTTCAGATTATAATAAATGGTTCTACCTGGAACCATGGAGCAAAGCAAAGGAACCTTTTTTAAGGTATTTAACTGTATTGCATCAGCAAGTGTTCCTGCAGGGTTCCTGTCATAGGGTTCTGTATAGAATCTCACAAGTTCACACTGAAAACAGGGTTGTCTAGATTCAGTCTAGACCTTTGCTAAAAATGATTTGGAAAACCAAAGGTTCTTCCTACAAAGAACTTTGTCAAATAGTGATGTAAATCCTGTGTAGTGTGCGGTTTTCTATAACTTTGTAAAGAACCCTGTTCTTCTTAAGATTGTAGTTTCATTAATAGTTCTAGATTTCGAAAAGGAAACTCATTGTTCTGGAGGGTTCTGCATAAATATTTAGGGTTTTTAAAAAAACCTTTTACATATTTGTTTAACAAGAACCGAAAGGAAGGAACTCGGCTTGGGACCGATTTGAGGATTTCTAAAAAATAAAAATTGTTGCGATATAGTCCAGAAAATACGGTAAAATACACAAGCCTGTTAAACTGCTTGCTCACGGCTGCTTTTCCAGAATCTTCCTCACGCTGGATTAGAACTTCACGCTCACGTGGTGCTGTAGGTTCCATCTGCTGTGTGCCTGCTGGTCTCGCTCGGTTAGTGAAAAATATTACAAATATCCAAAAAAGAAAAAAAGTAAATTGTGAAGAAAAGTGTATATAAATCTAAAGTATTTATGTTCTCAAGAGGAATAAGGTGTGTGTAATATATTTGTGAATGTTAATTGTGTTGTGAATTTCGTGGAGTTTAAATTTATAATTGTAAAAATATTTACGTCGAAATCTGGGTTTTGGGGCGAATTTTTTATTTATGTTTTTCTTTTTTTTTTGCCTTAGCTATGCAATATCGCTGTGAGAAATATTGCCTTGACAACTTGTCTTGCCTTAAAGAACGCACAAGAGTGTGTGTGTGTGTGTGAGATCTTGCACTCCGTCAAAAAAAATCACTACATACATTATCTTGTTAGGTACACCAAACATGTGACACCAAACTCCGCCCCTGATCACATGACTCCACGTGTTTCAGACTAAATGGATGGAATTGCTTTGATGTTGCGAACAGCATGCGGCGCTTCCTGGCCCTGGATGTAACTTTTGCTCCCTCTAGTGGCCGAGTCAGCACATGACAAGACTGTTGCTTCATCAGAGAAACATATTGTATTGTTTTAGAGAGAGGAAGAAATACTGATTAAAAGTCCAGATGTGTGTGTGTTGGAATGAAGGAACTGCATGTTTGTGTACAAGAAGATTTTGCTGTGTGTTTTTCTGGGTAAACACTGTGTGCGTGTGTGCGCGTGTGTGTGTGAGATAAAAACGCTGAAGTGTTGGTGTTTAACCCCTGTTGGTTGTTCTTCCTGCAGGAGGTTTTGGTTTTATTCAGTGTGACGTGGCTGAGTGAAACTGATGCGCGGTTGGATTTACAGTTTATTCGTTGTTTTAAAGCCTTAATCAGGAACCGAGACCTTCTGCATCTGATACACACTGCTGTAGATCCTGAACCATCAGAGCTTCTCCAAAGATAGATTTATTTTAATTATTTTTTTATAAACTATTATACATGTTATATATCTGGGGTTACTGATAACATGTTATTTCATCTTATGATTTCATTTCTTATATACTGTATGCATACACACCAAGTCAGCAAAAATGTATACACACTTCAAAGAAGAAAAACTTTATTGCTATACATTATATCTTGATAATGTTACATTAATATAACATTCTGTTTTTCTTTTCCTGAAGTGTGTATATTTTTTTGGCTGACTCTATGTAAAACCTTAGTTGTTGGGCTTTTTCCCACCAGCATGTTGATTTTGGAAACAAACAGGAAAATATAAATTAATAATAAATTGCTACTATTATGTGCAATTTAATTGCATTTATTTATTTTTATTTTTATTTTATTTTTTAAGTTAAGTATTTTTTGGAATCAGAATTCTGGACTTTATGCACGCGTGTGTGCCTGTTACAGATGCACAAAGATTCCTGATTGAGGCTTTAAGGATTTTAAATGATCGTTCATTGTAGTGATGAAGGTGGTGATGATGATGATAGTAGTGATGAGGGTCTTGCTGAGAGTGATGATTATGAAGGTCATGAGAAGATAATGGTGAAGTTGGTGGTGGTGCTGCAGATGTCAGTGATGAAGGTAGTAAGAGTAATGAGGATGAAGGTAGTAAGAGAGTAAAAAATGTGTAGGTTTTTATGCATTTTTTGGGAGCGAATATGGTGTCTCTCACACACACACACACACACACACACACACACACACTGTCCAGCCTCATATAGAAATCTTTACCTTTTCCTGCCGCCATTTATACCCATCACAGTGAGTGTGTGTGTTGTTGTTGTTTTTTTTTAGCTCTTTGTGAATAAAGTCGAGTGTGTTCTACAAACTGCACGGCTTTCTCTACAGCCTGGACGTTAAATGTATTTTTCTTTTCATCGCTGGTTCTCATGATCAAATCTCACTCAGATCAATCGACGGGTAGTCGAGCGCCGTTCTGTATCCCGTTTGCCAGATTCCTCCTTTCTGTCTTTCCCGGTGATTAACCGTACCGAGGACTCTGAGCTTCTGGAGCGATCGGTGTGTGTTGATGAGCAATACTGCAGGAGCAGAACTTTACGCTGTTAATAAATCTTATAATAAAGCTGATGTTTTCATCACAACACTTCTCCCAGCTCGGACTCTGTGTATCTGTCCTGATAAATAATGGATTACAACACACACACACAGAGCTAAGCGCTGTAGTTCCATAGTGCACACACTGTGTAATGATAAACACCAGCCTTAAGGAGATCACAGGACTGTTTATGAAGTTTTCTTCTCTCAGAACTCAGCGTGTGAGAAACTGCGAGCAGTGTTTTTCTCACATCCCTGATTGTAGGGTTTCACCTTCCAGATTAAAGTTTAAACACAGTTTATCAACTGATTCAGTGTGTGAGGTGTAAGACGTCTACTTTGAGTAGCTTGTTCACAAGGACGTGCGTGTGTGTGTGTATATATATATATATATAGACACACACAAACGCACAGCTCACTTATTTGTACAGATTGGTAATGTGATGATGTTAACATGAATGTTGGAAGGAGTCTCCAGTTTTCAGAGGTGACTGTGTGAGCTAAGTAGTCGGATCTCTAAGCTAGTTCGGCTGCCTCTTTATTGACTCTTTATGCTGAACCTTATGAATCAACTCTGAGCTGACGCTTTTATCTGAGCATAAGAAGTCGACTCTTTTTGTCTTTTAGCTGTACATTAGGAGTCGACTTGGAACCGACTCTTTTATCTAAACATAATTAGTCTAGTCTTTGAACTGACTCTTTTAATTCAAATTAAAATCTTTATGCATTGCTAACGTTTTTTTTTTTTTTGACTGTTTGTGACCTTAAAAAAAGAGAAAAATAGAAAAGAATGTAAAATATAAACTCCACAATATGTAGTCATTTTGTTACAGTAAAATAAAATATAAAACAGAAATAATTTTTTTTTTTAAAGTATGAACTGTATAAAGTGTACATGGACTATGCAGACAGCAGCAGTTTGGGTGGTCATGGAGTGTGAAATTAAATGAAATGAGCAGTGGTGTTATGGTCCATCATTAAAGTGCAATATTTAATCCTCATTCATGTGTAAACAGAAGCAGAAATGGGCAACATATATGTGTCCTGTGCAAATGTGCAAGTGTCCTTGTGGAGTTCTGGTTGGGATCTCGTCCAGTCTGTGGGAAGAAGCTTCTCCTCAGTCTTCAGGGAGCGGAAGTGCTTTCCTCACCGCAGATAAAGCAGTCTGACAGAACAGAGAGAATCTGAACATAAGGAGTTCTTTGATCTGACTCTTTGTTATGAACATCAGGAGTCGACTCTTTGATTTGAATCTTTGATCTAACAATTAGGATTAGACTCTTTGATCTGACCATTAGGAGTCGACCCTTTGATCTGAATATTTGATCTGAACATTAGGAGTCGATCTTTGATCTGACTCTTTGATCTGAACATTTTTCAGTATTTCAGTGTATAATACGAATGATATTCCATTTTACAATTTTTGCAACTTTATATTCAGATACAGAATGTGTCATAAGTATGTGCCCGTATAAAGGCCTCAACAACAAACAGATTAAACATTAAACACAGTGCACGTTTATAATAACACCAGCAAGTGTCTGTGTTTAGTGTGCATGCAAAATAAATTTGTGTTATGAATAATGGTTGCGTACTAACTAACCAGTGTGTAGAATGTGTTAGTGTGTGAGAGTGAGTGAGTGAGTGAGTCCAGGACTGACTCATATGATCAGATCAGCAGGAGGAACACACTGCACTTCGGGTAAGCTCTGCTCTGTTCCGCGGCTTTCTAATTCTTTTTTCAGCTTTTTATTCGGTTTATCAGTTCGGATTTTATCTTCAGAGTTTGTTTATCCGACTGTTTGGCTGCTAAAGAGGATTAAAGGCTTAAATATCTCTAAATCTGCGGCTAAACAAGGTCATGTCAATCGCATTAGCTTTAGCGACATGTCGCGGGCGGATTGTGTCTCAAATCGCGCTGCGTGCTTTATCTAAGGGCACTACTTAGTCTATGGAGTTAATGGTGTCTGCGCTGTAAAGAGCGAGTTACGTAGTGCACTAGAAATGCGTTTGGGAACGGCCTGCGTTTTAGCTCTAGCCTTTGCGATAGCTTCATTCAAAATTAGCGAAAAATGGAGTGGGCTAGTCAGTTATGTGTGAGTATTTAAAATATTAAACAACATTTCTACATTTAGATCAGATTGTGTCTGCGATAACTTTTTGGATTTTTCTATAAATTCCTCTTACATTTTTAAACCTGACTAGCATGCTAGCTAGCTAGCAGTTTAAATCGCTAGCGTTTATCACCTCAGCTTATTATTACTCTTAAAATGAAATGAAATGTCGATTATTTGTTTTTTGTTTTTTTTTGCATGTAAATAAATCAAAATATTGTTTACTAAGGACGTGTTAGCCAAGCTAGCTCGCGTTATTTACTTAGCATGTTGTGTTTGTATTTTTGTAAGCTAGCTCAGTGTGGTTCGCTTTTAAAATCATCCAGGATAAGTTATTATTTTTATATGGAACCAATTCATGATGATTTTATAATGTTTATCAGTGTTAACTAGTTAAAAAAACATACATATGTTGAGTAAGATGGTGTTATTTAGCGCGAGAGTCACTGTTTAACGCTATGTTGTCAAATCCGTACTAGCGCACTACGTAGTGCGCGTGAGCAGTGCGCTGATCCGCCGCACAGCGCTGTTCAGTCCGTACTGTTTAGTACAGAAGTATGCAGGGTGCTTAGAACAAGTGCTCACGTCTGTAGAGCTTTTTAATGAAACCTTTTTTATTTCTTTACAGAGCCATAAACTGCACAGTTACACTTTTTAGACATTATACTTTGAAATGGAGTGTTACTTATTTTGCTGTAAAATATCATTTATGTTATAAAATATTATACAAATGCCAGTAATAACACTCTAATGTCTTAATAGTTTGTGTAAAAGTGTCTCTTTTCATGTAATACCCAGAATTTCACACGTCACACACTTTGAGTCGTCCATCGTCTCGTTTATTTCTGTCTTTATTTTCGTGTTAATCATCAGTAATATTTTGGACACGACACACTCACTGACACTGGAGACTCCTTCCGTCAGCGCACGTGTCGTTACAGGAGACGTCGCCAAGTTGAGCTCTGGATGACGCGTTGCCATGGGAACGATTACACATTAATGTCAAACGATAATCTTACAAATTGTCGACCAATCAGGATCTGGGACGTGGAGTTTTAAAGCTGTTTGTCTAAGTGTGTGTGTGTGTGTGTGTGTGTGTGTGTGTGTGTGCGTGCGCGCACGCGCGCAAGTCCGAGTGTTTTATAAGCGTCCTGGCGAGCGGGCAGGTTTTCAGTCATGAATAATACACACCGCTTCTCGAGTGTCTCCACCGTCAGCGATCTTTTACAAACTCGCTTCATGCCAGCTAATGTTTGTGTACACACACACACACACACACACACACACACACAAGTGTTCCAGGTGTGAGTGTTGAATGTTGGGACACAGGTGTTGGCGCACATCTGTTTGACTTCTCATGACCCTCCCCTGACCCAGGAAGCACCTTTGACCCAGGTGTGACTCGAGAGTGTAAACGCTGTTACTAACGAAATAAAGCTGCAGTTGCCCCTCAGTGATGGAGGCCTGAGCGGTTGCCATGGTAACAGCCCTGCTGCCTGCACTGTAACCCGTCAGCGCTGTTTAATAACTGAGGTTATGATGATGAGGATGTGTTTGTGTGTGTACAGTGTACTCTTCTGTGTGACGTGTGGTACTGCCTGTAACCAATCAGCATCGAGCAGCGCCGCTAGCCCCGTCCCTTTTCTGCTTCTTGACTAACTTGTTGAGACGGTTACAGCGAGGACGGGGCGTGTGTGAATGTTTGCTCGTGTCACCGCTGTGCTTCTGAGGTGCGCCGGTGCTTTCCGTGTAAAGACACACACACACACACACGTGTTTACACAGCTGCGTGCTTGGACACGTTGTTCTGTCGTTCAGCCTGAACGCTAATGACCTGCGGCTTTACTCTTAACACTAGTGTAGCGTGGCATCCCTATTATAATGTCATTCCTCTTTATTTATCCTGTTTAATAAACAGAGTGTTTATACGAGCAGATGGCGTGTGTGCACGCGTGGAAATATTGTTAAAAAACATTAAGAAATATGAGGTTTAAATCCAGTTATGGCTGGTTGTCTGTCTGTCCATCCATTCATCTTTGTTTATTTGTCTCTCATTATCTGTCTGTCTGTCTGTCTGTCTGTCTGTCTGTCTATTTATCATTGTTTGTCCTCTGTCTATCCATATGCCCTATCTCTGTCTGTCTACCGGTCCATCTTTCTGTCCTTCTGTACTAATTAAACAGATTATGATGTGATGTTTAAGTCTTTAAGTGACAGATGTCTTACCTCGCTGTCCTCGTCATTATAGTGTACTGTATGTAAACACAGTGACTGTTACTCCAGTGTCTGTGGACATGAATCGTCATTAACACACTCCCCCCCTCTCCCCCCGTCTCCCACTGACTGTGTTAATATACTGTATTATTGCTCTTCATTAGAAGTGATTGCGATGAAATTTCTGGTCACATCCTCCTTCACTTCATCACTGCGTTTAGACTTTCTGTCCTTCACTGATGGTCTGAGAGATGCGCGTGGTTAGAGAGCTGTGTGTGTGTGTGTGTGTGTGTGTGTGTGTGTGTTATCGAACTTCCCTCTTTTTAGTTAACTGTGTGTTTTGTTTTGTTGTTCAGAAGATCTCTGGTTTCTGAGGTGAGGATTCGACCTTGTGGATTTGGGATGTGGATAACAGGAGGGGGGGTGAGGGTGTTGATGGTGTTGAGGATGAGTCTGTGTGAGATTTCGGCTGAATCAGGGGAACTTCCAGGCTGTTTTATGTGAGTTGTTTTTCAGCTGGAGGTCTGTGACCCGGTGATCCCCGCGATAACGCCCGGGAGCTTCCTCTATTTCTCATGATCACGCACTTCTGGAGTTTCCTGCTCTCTCTCTCTCTCTCTCTCTCTCTCTCTCGTGTGTGTGTGTGTGTTTGTGTGTGTGTGTCTGACTACGTCTCTCATTCCTGTGCAGGAAAACAGAGGCTTAGGATCCAAGATGACCGACTCGAAATATTTCACCACCACCAAGAAAGGTAAGATTTAACTGTACGACTGTTACTCAGGGTCGCGGGTAATGAGGAAGGACCATGTGTGTGTGTGTGTGTTGAGTTACAGGGTGTTGAAGCACACAGTCACGTTTAATCCTCCAGTGGTGTTTGTTACAGAGTGTGTTTGTGTACTATAGTAGTAATCTCACACGCGCACACTCAGGATGAACGGAACAACACGTTTATCTTTATTTCGTGTAGTGTGTGTGTGTGTGTGTGTGTGTGTGAGAGAGATTACTACTACAGTTACTAAAACTTTGCTGTTTAGGGAGGGTCAGGCCACACCCTCTTCACCCTATTAACTGGCACTGAGAGACAGATAGGCCACACCTCTCATCTCAGTCACAGGGACTTGACATAAAGGCCACGCCTCCTTCACTGAGGCTGATAGAATATACACAAAGGCCACACCTCCTTTATTCAGACTGATAGAATATACAGAGGCCACGCCTTCTTCACTGGGACAGACAGAATATATACACAGAGGCCAAGCCTTCTTTATTAAAAGGAGAATATACACAGAGGCCATACCTCCTTCACTGGGACGGACAGATTATATGCACAGGCCACGCCTCCTTTATTAGGAAGGAGAGAATACACGATGAGGCCACGCCTCCTTCACTAGGAATGACGGAGTATCATCATCTCCTGAAATTTAAAATTAAACTAAAACCCTTTGGTGTAGGAGCTAATTGTGTGTGTGTGTGTGTGTGTGTGTGTGTGTGTGTGTTCGCAGGAGAGATCTTTGAGCTGAAGGCTGAGCTGAACAGCGATAAGAAGGAGAAGAAGAAGGAGGCAGTGAAGAAGGTGATCGCGTCCATGACCGTGGGTAAAGATGTCAGGTGAGTATAAAGACACGCCGTCTGGTCCCCCGTCTAATCCCCGTCTCCTCTCAGTAAAGCGACTCAGACAGCCGTCTCGTCTCGTCTCTGTGCAGCGCGCTGTTTCCAGACGTGGTTAACTGCATGCAGACGGACAACCTGGAGCTGAAGAAGCTGGTCTACCTGTACCTGATGAACTACGCCAAGAGCCAGCCTGACATGGCCATCATGGCCGTCAACACCTTCGTCAAGGTCAGGGAGGGACTGACGTCTTTAATAGTCTCTCTGTATTCTACATGGTCTCATTTTAACTACAAGAAGATATACAATATAATTTAATCTTCAGGGTTATTTTTAATCCAAGTAATCGTCGTTTATATTAATCTGTTAGACCGTCAGGGCAGCTGAGCATCATTGATCTGATCTCTGTCTCTCTCTCTCTGTCTGTCTCTGCAGGACTGCGAGGACCCGAACCCTCTGATCCGAGCGCTGGCTGTGCGCACCATGGGCTGCATCCGCGTGGACAAGATCACAGAGTACCTGTGTGAACCCCTGCGCAAGTGTCTGAAAGACGAGGACCCCTATGTGAGGAAGACGGCGGCCGTGTGCGTGGCCAAACTGCACGACATCAACGCCCAGCTGGTGGAGGACCAGGGCTTCCTGGACACGCTCAAGGACCTGATCTCTGACTCCAACCCCATGGTGAGGAAGCTCCACCCCTCAGGCTTACTGCACACACACACACACACACACACACACACACACACACACACACAGACCCGTGCTGCTCGTATTGGCACCCATTAAAGCAGAATCATCGCGTCAGATGTAACCGATTCTGTGCACGAGAAGGTGTTTAAGGTTGGAGTGTGTTGTGGTGTTGGAGGTGTTTAAGGAGGTAAAACATTGCTGTTTTGAATTATTTGCTAATTTTGATTATGAATAATAATTACGCTGGATGATGTAACGGAGATGTGCGGATCAGTAACAGTGTAGATTTGTGTTTAACTTGGTCTGAAGTTAAATGTTAATCTCTGGTATTTAAAGTTAGTTTGTAGTGTGTACGTGAGAGAACTGATGTTCTAATGAACACGCTACGTTTAATTATGAAGTTGATAAATAAAACTCAGATGTAGAACTTTCTCAAGTTTTTTTTCATTATAAGGTTGAAGGTCTTAAAATTGCAACAAAATCAGAATAAAATCATGATGTTTATAAAGTGGCGACAGTTACAGAGTCAGAATCACAAATGGAATCAGCGCGGAGGTGTAGTGATGTGGTGTCTGGCGCCCCCTGGTGTTTCCCGTCCTTACCATGAGTGCGTTAGTGCTTCCTCCTGTTACAACAATTAGCAGCACCGTCTCACACACACACAGGTCGAGTCATGTGATGGAGGAGTGGACAAGTGTTTCATATATTTCTCTCTCCCTCTCTCTCCATGTCTCTCTCTCTTTCTCTGTCTCCCCCTCTCCCTGTCTCTCTCTCTCTCCCTCTCCCCCTCTCTCTCCACGTCTCTCCCTCTCCCCGTCTCTCTTTCTCCCCCAGGTGGTGGCGAACGCTGTAGCCGCTCTGTCCGAGATCGCCGAGTCGCACCCCAACAGTAACCTCCTGGACCTGAACCCTCAGACCATTAACAAGCTGCTGACAGCCCTGAACGAGTGCACCGAGTGGGGGCAGATCTTCATCCTGGACTGTCTGGCCAACTACACGCCCCGAGACGACCGCGAGTCCCAGAGGTCAGAGGTCAAGACTGGGTCGCGCCTCTCAATACGCATACAGGTCATTTAAATGAAATGTAATAAATCCTCTATCGTACCTGTGTATTTATCTGCCCCTCCCCTCCCCCTCCCCCCAGTATCTGCGAGAGGGTGACCCCGCGGCTGTCTCACGCTAACTCCGCCGTGGTCCTGTCGGCCGTCAAGGTGCTCATGAAGTTCATGGAGATGCTCCCCAAAGACCTGGACTATTACGGCACCCTGCTGAAGAAGCTGGCGCCCCCCCTGGTCACTCTGCTCAGTGCGGAACCCGAGCTGCAGTACGTGGCTCTCAGGAACATCAACCTCATCGTCCAGAAGCGGTGCGTGGCGTCGGTCAGCTTCTCGAATCCTTCATGCCATGTTCAAGAGCTGCTTCAAAAACCTTCTGTACTGAAGCGTCACTTATAATATGAAATACAGTGTGTTTATATTAATAAGGAGATCAGGAATAATATTAAGAAAATACGTTTATATTCATTATTAATCAGGGCCAGCTCTGAATCAGACACGCCCTGAACTAAACGTGTGTGTGTGTGTGTGTGTGTGTGTGTGTGTGTGTGTGAGAATTCATAATTGTCAGTGCTGAAACAAAACAAGTACCATGTCATTATTCAACAATGAAACAAATACACTCTCAAGGTTATTTTTTTTTACTTTATTTCTCTTTATTTTATTTTTAAATAACAAATAATATAGATATAAAATATATTTTTATTAACATTTAAGTAACATTTTGTTACATTTCTTTTATGCACTTTTTTGAAAATTGTGCAGTTTGTATAATTTTTTTTTACCAAATACACACACACACATTATGGCAGTACAATTTGATTAACAAAAATAAAATAATCACGTTGCCATTAAGATGTCAATAAGATTTTATCTAAGTATTAAATGTACAATGTTATGTTCAGATGTATAACTGGACAAATAATCTCATTAAGAGGATGTTTACTAGTATTTATTTATCAACTCAAAAAAAACATACAAACAAATTCTTGACTTTGTAATAAACTGAAAACTTTAGTTTAAAATCTTAAAATGTCAAATCTTCACAAATTTGAAAAGAAAAAAAAAGTCATTTTTGCTTAAGTTCATAAGACTTGACAACATTCTCATCACTTTGTTCCAGTCAGTTTGTTTAACGGTTTAAAAACGATTTAGAACAAATCAGGATCGCTAATCGTTACATCAGTGTAGTTTAATCGTCACAGAATATTTTCGCATCTTCTCGCCCAGCCCCGGTTACAGGTGGAGAAGGATGTATGATGGCGGCCCTCCACTGGTCGGGTTTAGAGCGGTTGGGTTTAGCTGGGTGGAGTCGGGATGGGTTCTGATGGTTCTGGTTCTGGTTCCTCTGCAGGCCCGAGGTCCTGAAGCACGAGATGAAGGTCTTCTTTGTGAAATATAACGACCCGATTTATGTCAAACTGGAGAAGCTGGACATCATGATCCGCCTGGCGTCTCAGGCCAACATCGCGCAGGTGAGCGACACACACACTCTTCATGGTATTTGTTTATGTCAGAGTTTGTAATTCAACGCGTCCCACGCCATCTCGTCCTCTGTCCCAGGTCCTGGCTGAGCTCAAGGAATACGCCACCGAGGTGGACGTGGACTTCGTCCGTAAAGCCGTCCGTGCCATCGGCCGCTGCGCCATCAAAGTGGAGGTGAGGGTCTCATGATCCAAAATCTCTCCATCCGCTGTGTTCATGACGATAATAAACAACACTGAGGCTGGAGATTAATTCACACAATCAGACAGGAAGGGCACGAGTCAGTGTAATTAATTAATTAATCAATTAAAGAGCTGATGTGTGATCATGTGACTCACAGTGAGCCGGTCTCGTGTCTATGGAGATTAATTCGCATCATACATCACTATATTTAAATTTACACGTGGACAAAATTGTTGGTACCCTTCAGTCAATGAAAGAAAAACCCACAATGGTCACAGAAATAACTTTAATCTGACAAAAGTAATAATAAATAAGAATTATATGACTGTTAACCAATGAAAGTCAGACATTGCTTTTCAACCAAGCTTCAACAGAATTATTTTTAAAAAATAAACTCATTGAACAGGCCTGGACAAAAATGATGGTACCCCTAACTTAATAGTTTGTTGCACAACCTTTTGAGGCAATCACTGCAATCAAACGATTCCTGTAACTGTCAATGAGACTTCTGCACCTCTCTGCAGGTATTTTGGCCCACTCCTCATGAGCAAGCTGCTCCAGTTGTTTCCGGTTTGATGGGCGCCTTTTCCAGACAGTATGTTTCAGCTCCTTCCAAAGATGCTCAATAGGATTGAGGTCCGGGCTCATAGAAGGCCACTTTAGAATAGTCCAATGTTTTCCTCTTAGCCATTCTTGGGTGTTTTTAGCTGTGTGTTTTGGGTCATTGTCCTGTTGCAAGACCCATGACCTGCGACTGAGACCCAGCTTTCTGACACTGGCCAGCACATTTCTCTCTAGAATCCCTTGATAGTCTTGAGATTTCATTGTACCCTGCACAGATTCAAGACACCCTGTGCCAGACGCAGCAAAGCAGCCCCAGAACATAACAGAGCCTCCTCCATGTTTCACAGTAGGGACAGTGTTCTTTTCTTTATATGCTTCATTTTTCCGTCTGTGAACATAGAGCTGATGTGCCTTGGCAAAAAGTTCCATTTTTGTCTCATCTGTCCATAGGACATTCTCCCAGAAGCTTTGTGGCTTGTCAACATGTAGTTTGGAATATTCCAGTCTGGCTTTATGATTTGTTTTCAACAATGGTGTCCTCCTTGGTCGTCTCCCATGTAGTCCACTTTGGCTCAAACAACGACGGATGGTGCGATCTGACACTGATGTTCCTTGAGCATGAAGTTCACCTTGGATCTCTTTAGAAGTCTTTCTGGACTCTTGTTACCATTCGGATTATCCGTCTCTTTGATTTGTCATCAATTTTCCTCCTGCGGCCATGTCCAGGGAGGTTGGCTACAGTCCCATGGATCTTAAATTTCTGAATAATATGTGCAACTGTAGTCACAGGAACATCTAGCTGCTTGGAAATGGTCTTATAGCCTTTACCTTTAACATGCTTGTCTATAATTTTCTTTCGAATCTCCTGAGACAACTCTTTCCTTCGCTTCCTCTGGTCCATGTTGAGTGTGGTACATACCATGTCACCAAACAACACAGTGACTACCTGGAGCCCTATATATAGGCCCACTGACTGATTACAAGATTGTAGACACCTGTGATGCTAAGTAGTGGACACACCTTGAATTAACGTGTCCCTTTGGTCACATTATTTTCAGTATTTTCTAGGGGTACCATCATTTTTGTCCAGGCCTGTTCCATGAGTTAATTTTTTTAAATAATTCTGTTGAAGCATGGTTGAAAAGCAATGTCTGACTTTCATTGGTTAACATTCATAGAATTTTTTTAAATTATTACTTTTGTCAGATTAAAGTTATTTATGTGACCATTTCATTGACCGAAGGGTACCAACAATTTTGTCCACGTGTGTATACGCTGTACAAGTCTGTATGATTTTATATACAATATCTATACATCATTATATAACATATAAAATCCTACAACAACAAAATACTACATACAGTATGATGTAATGTGTTTTTATTGTTGTGTAAGTTTGTAATATAATGCTGAGATTAAAACCATATCGTTGAAAATTTTTATAAATCGAAGGTTTCTGATTGGCTGAGATACAAACACCTGCAGATGTGATTGGACCGGTTAAAGGGATGCCAATACATTGTGCAGATTGAGACTGTATAGTTAATTATTAAAGCAGTGGTTATCTTCTATACCGCTTTGCTGTGAAGTTCACCATCTCCTGATGTTCAGACTTCCAGTTCCTCTTGTCGTTCTCGCTCTTCATTAACGCTGTGTGTGCGTGTGCGTGTGTGCGCGTGTATGTGTCAGCAATCGGCCGAGCGCTGCGTCAGCACCCTGCTGGACCTCATTCAGACCAAGGTCAACTACGTGGTGCAGGAGGCCATCGTCGTCATCAAGGACATCTTCCGCAAATACCCCAACAAGTAGGTGTTCCCCTGGGTCTCACACACACACACTGTACCTTTTATTCATTCAAAATTATAGTTTCAGTGTTTATGTAAATGAGCTCCTACTGAGCCCCGCCCCCCTCCAGAGCTCAGCAGCAAGCCGGGGGGAGGGGCTCTTCTTACATGTGGTCACATTAGAAGAAAAATCTAGTCCGGTTTTTTAAACCTCGGTCAAATACACAGATGTATAAAGAGAGAAGATAAATCAGCAGGCTGTAGGCGGGCAGTCTGAACATCTGACCCGATGAGCGTTTATTAAAGGTTCTGTATGAATAAGTAGAACTGGATTGTCACAGAGCAGCTTTACAGAATCACAGAATTACAGAATCGAATTTAAAGTGTGTAACGAGTTGTACAAACATAAATGAAAAGTGAGTTATTAGATATTAGCCGTGCCCGTGACTTTGTTCGCGTGGAACACTCGTAAGCGTGGGTTTTTTTTTATTTTTATTTTTTATTTTTTTATTGTACAGCGCCATCTGTTGAATGTTTATTTATTTGTTTATATCTTGACCAGTAAGTCTCTTATACGTCTGGAAATCACATCATGCGCGTGTGTGTGTGTGTGTGTGTGTGTGTGTGTGTGTGTGTAGGTACGAGAGTGTGATTGCGACGCTGTGTGAGAACCTGGACTCCCTGGATGAGCCCGAGGCGAGAGCGGCCATGATCTGGATCGTAGGAGAATACGCCGAGAGGATCGACAACGCCGACGAGCTGCTCGAGAGCTTCCTGGAGGGCTTCCATGATGAGAGCACGCAGGTAGCACACACACACACACACCTGCAAAACACGCATTTACACTACTATGAGTCTATCGGTCTTAGTGTGTGTGTGTGTGTGTGTGTGTGTTTATCTGGTTCAGGTCCAGCTGCAGCTCCTCACCGCCATCGTCAAGCTGTTCCTCAAGAAGCCGACTGAGACCCAGGAGCTCGTCCAGCAAGTGCTCAGTCTGGCCACACAGGTGCGCACACACACACGCGCACACACACACACAAACACACGTTCTGACCACGTGTGTTACATCTCCTCACGATCTGAATCTCAAGAGTTTAACTTCCTGAGTTAATTAAAGCTAATAATCCACAGTTAGTGTAATTCTCTACGTCTGGTGTGTTACATCGCTGTGTGTGTGTGTTAATACAGTTAATCATTATCTGTTCGTATGGAGTTGATTTATTTATTTGTATTTTTTTCCTCTTCATGTTTTTCTTTTTTCTGCCTCCCCCTGAACACCTGTATGTGTTTGAGTTCGGTTGCCATGGAGACGGTCCTGGAGAGTGTGCGTAGCGTACGCCGTGCGCTAATCACATTATAAAGGAGCTGAATGAAAGCGGAGCTCGAAAGGGCTTTTAAAGCGCTGAGTGTAAACACGTTTATTCACCATGACGCGCGCTCACTCACGCCGCCATACAGCCAGGAAGAGGGGCACTGTGCACATGTGACCTCTAGAGAACACACACACACACACTCCCCAAGGCTGGTGTAGAGTGAGTGAGGTCACAGCGTGAGAGTGGAGTGATCTCTGCCATGCGCTTAAATCAGAAGTGATTATAAGAGCTCATGCCTATTCACTAGCAACATGTAGCACTGTGTGTGTGTGTGTGTGTGTGCGCGCCTCTTCACAGCATGATCTGATTCTCCATCCTTCCTCTCCACCAGCGTTTCCCTAGGAGTGTGTGTGTGTGTGTGTGTGTGGATTAGAGGACACTCGTGTATTGTTTCTCAGAAGTAGAGTCTGGTGGTGGTGGTGGTGGTGATGATGATGATGATGACGCTGGCGTTCACCCCGTGCTCAGGATTATTCTCTTCCAGAGCAGTGAACCTCCACACCCTTCTGCTCTCCTGAGATCCTCCTGATCCGTCCTCTCTGTCCCTCTGGACCGTTCTGTCTCCGTCTTTTATTATTTAGCGAACTCGGTCCTGTCGCGCACGTCTCTCTCTTAACAGAGACACTGATACTGTAAATTATTGAATGAGGTTCTTCACCTGATTAAGGGTTAACCGGATATTATTTACATCTGTCTCTAAATAATTTTTTTTTTACTTTTGCCTTTTTTGTTTTTTAGTGAGAGAGAGAAAATAAAGTGTGAGGAATAATTTAATATACGGTGGAACCTCGGATTGCGAGTAACGTGGATTACGAGTGCTCTGCAAGACGAGCAAAGATTTTTAATAAATTTTGACTTGGAAACCGAACGAAAGTCTTGGTTTACGAGTGCAGAGTATCATGTATCACGCATGAGCCTCTTGTTTTGACACTGAGCGTCACATGATCACAACTGAGCCAATGATTTTTCTCTCTCTTGCGCTGCGGAATTGTGGGTAATCGTCTCCACTGCTGGGTCTTAGTGCTCGTCTCTTACCGGTATAATCAACATCTCCCTCTCTTTATTTCAGCGTGTCAGCGTATGTGTGTGCACGCGTGTAATTTGACACCGACACACACACCCACACACTCTCTCGCCTTTACACCCCTCTCCCCGGCTTCACACACAAACACAGAAACTCTGCTCTGTCGCGATTCTTTTCAAAGGTAAAGTGCTGGTTCATTTGTTTTTTTGTTTTTTTTTACGTTACAGCAGTGATTTTGTTAGTCTGCGCTCATGCAAGTGTCATTAGAGAGATTTTTTTTTTCCCATTAAAACAGTGTTTCCATTGTGTGTGTTTGTTGTGAAACTTAAAAAGCGAGGTGGGGGGAGGGAGGAGGAGTTTTACTGTGTAAGACGAAGCGAGGGAAGGGGCTAATTCCACACACACACACGGCGTCTGCGCACACAAATGGAAACACTTATCTGTCAATTTATTTGTACTTTTTTTAAAGGTAAAGTACAGGTTAATTTGTTTTACTTTTACTTATTTATTATTTTGATGTATTTATTTTTTTGTGCTGTGGAACAAATAATTTGAGTTTTCATTATTTCTTATGGGAGAATTAGATTTGGTTTACGAGTGTTTTGGAATACGAGCCCGCTTCCGGAACGAATTATGCTTGTAATCCAAGGTTCCACTGTATTTATTAAACAGTTCAGTCTGTCTGGGCGAGACATGAAACATAACCGTGTCTGTCTGTCCTTCTGTACCGCACCACAAACAATACATTTTTATTATTATTATTTTTATTGTTGTTTTTATTTAATAGAAATCCTTTTATTTAATAATAATTTGTTTTTAATTTGTAATAATTGTATTTATTAGTAATAATTTACGGAGTAGTATTTGTTTTATTTTTACTGCCTGAGCTTATCTGGTTTATTTGATTATTTCATGTTTTCTGCTAATATTACTAGACTCTCTCTCTCTCTCACACACACACACACACACACACACACACACACACACACACTCGTTTGTTTAAATCTCTCTCTCTCTCTCTCTCTCTCTCAGGACTCTGATAACCCTGACCTGCGCGATCGCGGCTACATCTACTGGCGCCTGCTGTCCACCGACCCGGTGGCGGCGAAGGAGGTGGTGCTGGCCGAGAAGCCTTTGATCTCTGAGGAGACGGACCTGATTGAGCCCACGCTGCTAGACGAGCTCATCTGCCATATCGGCACGCTCGCCTCCGTCTACCACAAACCGCCCAGCGCCTTTGTGGAGGGCAGCCGAGGGGTGCAGCACAAACGCCTTCCTGCCCGCACCGGGTCGTGAGTGTCTCTCACTCACACGCACACCAGGAAACTTATACGCACTTGTCTAATTCAACATTTTAACAAAGAAATAACAAAAAGCCTCACAGATCTCTCTCTCCCTCTCTCTCTCTCAGTGGCGAGAGCCCTGAAAGCCCTGATGTCAGCCAGCCGGTGGGCGGAGTTTCCGATGCTCCGCCCGCCGTCATCCCGTCCCAAGGCGATCTTCTGGGTGACCTGCTGAACCTGGACCTGGCTCCGCCCACCACCACCGTGCCCTCTATGCCCCCTGCCATTCAGATGGGGGCTGTGGACCTGCTGGGTGGAGGACTGGACAGTCTGGTGAGTCACATGACGTCTCTCTCGCTGTCTCTGTCTCTTCACCCTAAGCACTGTTTATAAATTCGGAGGGACGTGACACACGCGTCTTTTCATCTGATGTTTTGGGAGATGTTTGTTTAGATGGGTTCGGAGAGTCTAGAGTCACAGGTTCCTGTAGAGACTCGCTGGTCCCTGTCTCCTCCTCTTATCCTCTCTCTGTCTCCTGTCCTGCTGTTTGACTCTGTGTCTGTTTTTTCCCTTCTACTTTTTCTCTCTGCTTCACCTGCAGATGGGAGACGAACCAGAAACGGTAATGAAACGACACACACACACACATGGAATGAGAGGAGTGTTTGTTTACTGAGTGAGAACAGGATGTAACTGGTCCTACACACACATTCTCACACACACACACACACACATATATATGTTTATGTACAAGTATTCAGATGCCTCATCGCACTTTCTCTTCATTTCTCCTCACTGCTCTCTCTCACTCTCTCTCTCTGTCTCTCCATCAGTTGAGCTCAGGGCGGAGGTTCAGTCTCTTACTTCACACTCTGACTATAGACAAGGACAGGTGTGTGTGCGCGAGCGACGCTCTGTGTTGGTTTGAGTTGTAGTTTATCCGGTGGTGATTTGTAAACACTACACTAGGTCACGTCTGATTGACTCTCACATGCCGGTGTTGGTGTGTAACACAGAAACGTCTCTACCGTGGAATTGGTGCTGTAACCATGACGACGAGCACCGATATACCTACGCGCAACCTGAATCATCGTCAGGGGAAAAAAAGACCAACAAGAAAAGTATATAAATATAGTAGTTGTAGAGCACCAGAGGTGTAACCATGACAACAGTCAGCGACACCGTCCAGGAGCATCCTGATGTAGATATCAGTGATGCGTCACACTGTTCCTCCTCCTCCTCCTCCCCTGTCAGCATCATGACATCACTTCCTGTTTCATCTTCATCACGTTCCCGAGCTCCATATCATGCTCTCTCTCTCTGACTTTAACCTTCCTCTCTCTCTGTGTGTGTGTGTGTGTGTGTGTGTGTGTGTGTGTGTGTGTGTGTGTGTGTGTGTGTTCTTCCACAGCTGGGTGGAGACCTCGGACCCAGTCCTGCAGTAAGTCCCTCTCTAATACACATGTCACGAGGAGTCGTTAGTAACTTTTTTTTTTTTTTGTGGGCAGAGCTACATATGAACTTGTGGATTTTGTAGCCAGGGTTGTTTTGAATGTATTTACATGTTCATGCATATTCATGTACTGTAATAAAGCTGTAGCGATGCTCTTTAAAGCTGTTTTAAGTTATACATTGGATTTATGACCTAAAGAAACTTGAATTTATGAATGGTTTCCTCTCTCTGTGTGTGTGTGTGTGTGTGTGTGTGTGTGTGTGTGTGTGTGTGTGTGCTCACAGATGGGCATGGGTCTCGGGGGCGGTCCTGTGGGAATGCCTGCAGGTCTTGGCGGTGCCCCGGCTGTCGGAGGCGGTCTGAGCGACCTGTTTGATCTGGGTGGAGGTGTTGTCATGGCGACAGGAGCCTACGTGCCTCCCAAAGCGGTGAGTCTGTTAGCGCTGAGCTAAACCTTATTCCTGAGTGTTAAACTAACACACCTGATCCACTTAGACCTGCATGAAAATAACAATCAAAAAGAGGAAACCGAGTGAAGAAACGGAGCCAGACTAAACGACGAAAGAAGAAGAAAGCTAGCCAGGAGAGCTAATGAATAAGGCTAACCTAGCAAGTGAATACGGAAAGCTAATCTAGTGAGCGAAAGGAGAAAAATGACCGAGCTAGTAAGTGAAGAATGATAATCTGGTGGGCGACGCTAGAAGAACGTTAATCTAAAATAACATAGCAAAGGCTAGCAGAGTGAACGCGGACCTAGCGAGTGAAAGTTAGGCTGCTGTTTATATCCTGATTTCATGGGTTTTATGGGTGGGGTCTCAGGCAGACCTGTCAATTAAGTTGGTAATTAGAATATTAAGCGACACCCATAAGAGGACAGAATGAACCGCGCAGTCCTACACACTAATATTTCAACTCTGTATGATGTCAGTTGTTGATTAAAGCCCCGCCCACACCTATGTGATGCAGGTGTGGCTCCAGGCAATGAAGGCTAAAGGACTGGAGATCTCGGGCACCTTTGCTCGGAGGGGCGGGGCCATCCACATGGACCTGTCCCTCACCAACAAGGCCATGAGCGTCATGACGGATTTCGCCATCCAGTTCAACAAGAACAGGTGAGGGTCAGGGTCAAGTCCCGATGATGTCACAGCCCTCTATGGCTGGGATTCCATGAGAACATGATTGGGTGTGCTCCCTGTGTGGGAGGAGCTTCCTGTCAATCTCTAATAATCAGTGTCTGTCAGTTAACGTATGCAGAAGAAGGCAGATAGCGCTTTCCTCAGAGTGTGTCACGCCCTAGTGGAGGTGACATCATAGAGATTTCGAATGGGATCAAACAGTTACACTATTCATATTTATTTATTTCATGTTTATTTATATTTATATTTGTGTATTATTGTAACTTCCACTAGGGGCGCTAGACTTGAAAGTGGTCTGTTAATTTTCAAAGGCATCAAAACTGAAGTCGGTGGGGGGGGGGGGGGTTTGGAGTTTATCAGGATTGAAATCCATGAGCAAAATAATTCAGTTCCAAGTAACAGAAAACCTGTGTGTGTGTGTGTGTGTGTGTGTGTGTGTGTGTGCGTGCGTGCGTATGTGCATGCACAGTTTCGGGCTGGCTCCGGCCGGGCCCCTGCAGGTCCTGACTCCTCTCAGCCCCAATCAGACAGTAGAGGTGAGTCTCCCGCTCAGCACCAACGGCCCGGTCATGAAGATGGAGCCGCTCAACAACCTCCAGGTAACGTTCACACACCGTCACACAACGTCACACCCCGAACCACACACACTCGTGTAACCGTTACAGACAAGACGAGGTGTGTGTGTGTCAGGGGGAGGGGGGGTGTATCGTGTATGCCTGAGTGATTTTGTCTAGGAGAAGCTCTCTGTCTGCTGTTGTAAAAATGTACACACACACACACACTATGCATCATCATTAGAGAACACACACACACGTTACACATCACATTTACTGTTAAATCACTTTCTCTCTCCAGTCATCTCACTTTAGTTGTGGGGTTACGAGTGAGAAACAAGGACATTCTGAGAGAGAAGCAGCTGAAGCAGCAGTCTAGCGTGCGTGTGTGTGTGTGTGTGTGTGTGTGTGGTAGGTACTCTGCAGGTATGAATTATTCAGAGCGGGACTCTCCCAGGCTGTTGTTATTATTATCATCCACACCTCATATTTTTTATCTTGTTTATGCAGCGTGGCCTCAGTGGATGCTGCCTGTGACCTTCACTCTCACACACACGACGCGCACACACACACTATAACTGACCATGCCTGATACAGACACCAAACAGAGCAGTTCAGAGCAGAACCACATACAGACCCGTGGGTGTAGTGTTCTAGTCCCGGGACCTGATCTCAGTGACGTCTCTCTCTCTCACACACACACACTGAGCTCTCACTTTATTACAACTTTAAACTCTGTCTCTCTATAGTTTATTATATTTTAGTGAGTGTGTGTTTCAGGTAGCAGTGAAGAACAACATTGATGTGTTTTACTTCAGCTGTCAGTACCCCATCAGCCTGCTGTTTGTCGAGGACGGGAAGATGGGTAAGAAGTGTGTGTGTGTGTGTGTGTGTGTGTGTGTGTGTGTGTGTGTGTGTGTGTGTGTGTGTGAAGTGCTGTAAAACACACAACGCTTCTCACCCCTCATGTCCTGATCATTAATCTCTCTCTCTCTCTCCTCCTCCTCACTTTCCCTTTCTTTATCTCTTAACTCTGTCTTGTCTGTGTGTGTCTCTCTCTCTCTCTCTCTCTTCATCATTCCATGACACTCTCTTCTTTTTCCTTTTTCTTTTTGTGTCCTTCTCTTCTTTGATTTGTCTGGATTTTCTTCCCTTTTTCATCTGCGTCTTGTCCTCTGTCCTTTTTGCCCTGTCTGTCTCTCTCTCTCTCTCTCTGTCTGTAGATCGTCAGGTCTTCCTGGCCACCTGGAAGGACGTTCCCAGTGAGAGTGAGACTCAGTTTCAGATTAAAGACTGTCACCTCAGTGCAGGTGAGTCATCATGACGATGAATCATCCTGACAGGAAGTGGAGGGGCGGGGCTGAGGAGTGGGGGTGGGTTTTTAGAGCGCGTGAGTCAGTAGTTTTAATGTGTGTGTGTGTGTGTTCCCACAGACGCGGTCAGTAACAAGCTTCAGGGCAGTAACATCTTCACTGTGGCCCGACGCGCGGCTGACGCCCAGGAACTCCTTTACCTGTCCATCAAACTCACCAACGGCATCTGGGTGCTCACTGAGCTCCGCCTACAGAACGCCAATCACACGGTACACAGAGAGAGAGAGACGTGTGTGTGTGTGTGTGTGTGTGTGTATATATATATATATAACAGTATTCTTTGCATCAGATTAGAAACAAAAAGCAACTGTTCTCTAATTCCTCCTTTGTTCTCACACACACACACACTCCATGTCATTTGTTTCTTCTCCTTTCTCTTCCCGTCTCTCCCTCTCTCTCTTCTCTTAGTCTCACGTCATCATCGTCTCCTTCTGTCTTTCTTCCAGAATCTCAAACTCACTCGTTCTGTCGCTTTTATTCTCTCCGGTCTCTCTCTCTCTCTGTCTGTCTCTGTCTCTCTCTCTTTCTCTGTCTGTCTCTGTCTCTCTCTCTCTCCTGTCTCTCTCTCTCTCTCTCCTGTCTCTGTCTCTCTCTCTCTCTCCTGTCTCTGTCTCTCTCTCTCTCTGTGTGTCTCTGTCTCTCTCTCTGCCTGTCTCTGTGTCTCTCTCTCCTCTCTCTGCCTGTCTCTCTCTTTGTGTCTCTGTCTCTCTCTGCCTGTCTCTGTGTCTCTTTCTGTCTGTGTCTTTCTGTGTCTGTCTCTCTCTGTCTGTCTCTGTGTCTTTCTGTGTGTCTCTCTGTCTGTGTGTGTCTCTCTCTGTCCGTCTCTTTCTGTGTGTCTCTCTCTCTCTCTCTCTCTCTCTGTCTCTTTGTGTCTCTCTCTCTCTGTGTCTCTCTCTTTCTCTTCTGTGTGTCTCTCTCTCTCTGTTTTTCTCTCTCTTTTTGTGTCTCTCTCTCTGTGTGTCTCTGTCTCAGATGTGTGTGGTGGTTACAGTTTGCTCTCCCTGTTAATCCTGATGGTTTGAACGATGAGTTGAGCTTGTGTTTTACATAAAGCAAGAATAGTAGAGACGTGTGAGACAGAGGGATGAGACGGAGAGGGAGACAGGTGAGACGTTCTGTCCAGATGAGACGTTGTTGAGATAAATGAACGCTCTGTAGACGTTTAGCCGCGACGCTCCCTTTGAGACGTATTTGCGCTTTTATCTGAACAAAAACTCACCGATGCTTTGAGGGCATGCAGCTGTAACACATACATACACACACACACACGCATATTTAGAGGAATGTAACCACTTTACACTGCAGCATGCTGTGTGTGTGTGAGATAAGACCTGATCCTCAGATCACATGACCCTTCCTTTGAAGTGCTGTTTCACTCATTTCTGACGGTTCCATCTCCATGGCGACGAGGCAGCTGTTTCCACACACACACACGCACGCACGCACGCACACACACACACTAGTGAGTTTATAGATGTGAGCGAGCTTGAGATCAATAAGTCTAGACTTGTACGTCACTGTCTGTAATAACAAAATGTGTGTCATAAAGTCACACACACACTATTTCCGTGCACACTTTGGAGTAACTCTCTGTAAGAGCGAGGGGGTACTCATCCTGTGAGACGGTATGGTTTCTATAGCAACGGAGCGTTCTCAGGTACAGCAGATCAACAGGATGTTATGATTTAATGTTACGTTAGTGGAAGGAGACTCCAGTGTCAGTGCTCTGTAGCAGCCAGAGATGGCGCTGTGACTGTAGCACTAAGGGACCGGGGGGGGGGTTGTTGGTTGGCTATCTTTTATTCCAAATTGAGGAGCAGGTGTTAGTGAGACGTGAAGTGTGTGTGTGTGTCTGTGTGAGAGGGAGCTAATGAGAAACAAACTGCTGTGTGTGAGATGAAACGGAGATGAAGCTTCTTGTTTAGAAGTGCGTCTGTCTGTCTGTCCGAGTGTGCTGCCTCTCAGCTTTGCTCTGCTGTTACTCCACTTCATATACACACACACACACACACACACATGCAGTCTGTAACTGTGTAATCAGGGTGTGAATAATTATGTTTATTAAAATGGTAAAAGTTCGGTTGTACACCTGCACTGAACCTGCAGGAGGCGCTGTGCTGAGGCGATAATATGAAGTCAGCTGACGACCTGAATGACGTCTGATCTCTATCCACCCACCCACACCCCTCTCTCTCCTCCCCCAGATGGCGGTGCGATGCCGCGCCCCTGATGTCTGCCAGTACGTGTACCAGAGCTTTGAGCTGATCCTCCGTAACTGATCCTCCTCAGAGTCTGACTGGAACCCGAGCCTGGACCGGACCAGAACCACCGACGCCTCGTCTCACCTCTGTCTCTCAGCAACACACACACACACCCTCAACCGCTTTTAATCCCTCCTCCTCTTCCTCTTCTACACTTTAGTTTTTAAGAACGTTCAGCTCGGGGCTCGGGGTTTATACAGGTCTGGAGAGCGCTCATGTGTCTACTGCTTCATTCTACATTATTATAAGTGTGTGTGTGTGTGTGTGTGTGTGTGTGTGAATTCACACAGCAGTCCGCTCTTATTAAACATCCTTTAAACTCCGCTGTGTTTCCATCCTGCAGGTTTAAAATGCTTCATTTCTCAAATAAATAAATAAATAAAAAAAGGAAACACTGTAACTGTTCTTTGATCTCAGGCTTTGATTCCTGAACCCCAGACTCGCGTCAGGAGGCGTCAATTCCACCGACACGATCACAAACATCTTCACGCTGTACAGGAACGCAGGTCTCGCCTTCATGCGTTTAGGCCACGCCTCTTTCCTGAGTGAGTGAACGGGTCGTTAGCCTGACGGTCCCGGTGTAACACTAAACAAGCAGAGTGCGCATAGCGCGCACACACACACATTGGACCGGTAACGTCTGACTGCCTCAGAGTGACGTGTCTCATGGGAGGGGGGACGGGGGTAAAACTGCAGGAGACGTGGGGTGATTACTGAAGACTGCTTGCTTCTTTCCTTTCTTTTGAACAGATCATTCCATCTGTGTGCGTGTGTGCGTTTGTTTCTCTTTCATATCTGACTGCATTGAAGAAGTCATGAAGTGTGTGTGTGTTTTAATAGCTGTAAAAGTAAAGACTTCCCAGATTCTTATCCTCACCTCACTGTGTGCCGTGTTTTTATTTATCTCTGTTTATTCGTTTTTTAGCCGAAATCTCATTCATCTAATTTACCGCTTTTTTTTCCTTAAATATATGTAATTAATTTATTTTATTTTTATAAAAAATCTGAAAATCAGTACAAACAACCAAACAACAAAAGAGAAAAGAAAAAGAAGAGAAAAGGGAAAAAATGTAAACATGAAACTCAAGTAATAATAATAATAAAATAATTTCAAAGTTGAGATTCTACACCTGAACCGACACAGAGGTGGAGGAGTTCAGGGAGAGTTTTCATGGCTGTAGCATTATCAGAGTCTTGTTGAGTTCCTGTGTGTTTGTAGAGTCGGTTTAGAGTCAGTTTGTGTTTATGGATGTGATATTTAGCCCGAAGTAAACACTAATTATGTAATATTTTCCCATCCTCTCTTTCTTCTCGTGCGAGCTCACGGCGGAGGAGTGGGCGTGTTCATTCTTTGTTCCTAACCCATCACTGTGATTCGTTCTCTCTAACACGCTGTTATCGTTTCCATAGTAACGGCTCAGTCACGGAGACGTGTTTGTGTAACATTAGTGGAAGGAGTCTCCAGTGTCAGGTCACATGACCCGCTGTGATTTATTCTGTCTTAAACTTTGAGAGAAACAAGTGTGTGTGTGAGGAGCGAGTGTTTATAGCTGCTGTAACCTGAGTGAGGATACGACTCTCAGAACAGTTCCGTGTGTGTCGTTCTTTAATTAAAGCGGCCCTAGCTGAAGTATCAGAGGAATAAAACACAGTTTAGTTAACAGATCACGCACACACACTTCATCCTGCAGCAGCATCTCCACGTGCGGTTTATTTCCCACTTTAGCTCCAAACGGAACCTTTAATTCTCTGTGATTTCACTCGGAGCTTCAGCGTTATTATTGGTGTATAAGAGTGATGAAACTTTACGCTCAGACACACACACACCTCAATGTTCTGGATTTATTGTTATAATGTTATTAATCAGCCTTGTTACTGCTGTCTGACTAATTAACTGTTAATCAGCTTGTTTATGCTTTAAAAAATTTTATTACTTTTATTTTAAAAAGTAAAAGAGCTGGAATGTAATTTACCAAAACAAGTTAATTGAATGTGGCTTCTTTACGCGTCATTACGTAGAGCCGATCAGAACTCCTCCCGTCAGGTCCGTGAGGATTGGGTTGGATTGTGCTAGCAGCCAGAAGGTTATGAGTTCAAATCTCAGCAGCGTCTAGACCACGTTTCACGATGAGCGCGTCTGCAAGAGTGAACTTGAACACTCCGGCAGCTCGTGTTCCAGCAGCACCGCTGGTATTTTATTAAAGTACGAATGTTAAAAGGAAGAAAGAAAGAAAATCGATATCAGCCTGCAGTCGATACTTTAATTAAAACTCTGATTAGTTTGTACAAGTTAAAGATTTAGAGCCTGGGTGTGTCGTCTCAACTTTACATGATTCATCACCGCCTTTTAATTTCCTGTGTGTGTGAGAGCGAGAGAGAGAGCAGAACCTGTCCTGGTGTTTCCACAAACATCTTCATAACGGACCAGAACACGAGCTGGAATCAGATCAGGATGAGTTCAGCACTTCAGCTCTCAGAACTCGTGATCGTCACTTTAGCCATAAACACACGAACTCTAAAACAGGCCGAGGTGTTTATTCTTATTGTGTTCACAAGAAATACTGTATACAGAACCAGAATCAGGATCAATGTGAATCTCTTCTGAAGCGATTTAGACCGACACGTTTAATAATAACACACTGATGGGAAACTCATCGCTCGAGTTCTGCAGTGTTTCAAATTCAGATTGTTGTTGCTACATAAATCCACCAGGGGCGCTACTGATCCCTGTAATGTCTCTACACATTTAACAATCGATCGTGTATTACGGTAGGAGAAATGTATCGTTCTATCAGTCTGTAGTTTCGAGCCGTATCAGTATTTTAGTAAATGTGCAAGCGCAGTAAGTTTGGGCAGGTTGAGTTTATAAAACACCAAGTGTGTGTGTGTGTGTGTGTGTGTGTGTGTGTTAAAGCTGTTTAGAGAGAACAGTGTGACTGTGGGTTCCTTTGTTCCCAAAGTGTCGAGGTTTTTATATTTTGTATTTCAGCATCGTACAACATTACAGATTCTCTTTCAGAGTTAAATCATCGCAGAGAGAAAGGAGTGACGCGGTGTGTTATCTGTGACGGTGAGACACACTGTCTCATGGTGAGACTCATCCATACACGGTGTCCTTCATATAAAATGTGATGTTTATCTTTATATCTCAGATCAGACCCAACCAGCTTTAAAACTAATAACAGAAGCACTTTTTGCTCGTATGAAGTCGAAGGAGAACCGGCGTCCTGTCAGTTTGTGCTGCCTTGTCAAAACATGTTTGTGTCTGTGAATCGATAACAGAGTCCACTGAGTTAGGAAAAAAATTATGGATTATTTGTTTTAAAAAAAAAAAGGGTAAATGCTAAAATATAGAAAACACTAAGTGGGTATTTGTCTATCAGAATACGCTACCACAATTTCTCCAATAAGTGTCAAAGGATCAAAACATGCTCCCCTTACTGTCTGTCCATCCAGATCGTTGGTAGAAACTGTATAGATGGACAGATGGACAGTAGGTGGAGCATGTTTTGATCCTTTGACACTTATTGAAGAAATCATGGTAGAGTAAAAATGAACAGCCGCGTGTTAGCATTAGCATGCGTGGAACTGTAGCAAAAAATGATGCGTATGTAGCATGGATTGGCAGAACTGCGAGGCAGTCGTGTGGAGGGTTAAACACGTTTGTGTTTTTGTCTCAGGTTAGTGACTCAAGCATGAGTTCGCTTTACACTGAGACGATGAGCTTTACTGACCATAATGTTTCATCTTAACAGGACAAATGAGCACAACGTGCATTTCCCCGCCTCTCTCTTCAGCTAAATAAGCAAACACGCACACACAATTTCCTTGATGCCTGTGTAAGGTCAGAGTCTCGGACTTGGTTTGATTTCTGCTCTGTGGATCTGAACACGAGCCAAACAGCAGGTAATTCAGCAGAGCCGCTTTAATTCACTATCGATTTGTATTTGTATTTTTTTGGCAGAAGCACAGAAGCTAATGAACATCGCTGAGTGAAGTATGAGCTTTTAGCTTCCTGGCACACTGTGTTACTTTGCTGATTATGTGACGTTCGGTTACGGTTTAAGGAACCATCAGAAGAGATGGAATCGCATTTTTTTTTAGTTTAAAGAGAAACTTCGGCCGAACTCGAGGTTTAAATCTGAGAGACGAAAAGCTGAACGTCTTTCTTTCCTTAAATAAGAACTGCAGCTCTCGTATCCGCAGTCTGTCGTATTCAGGATCTAAATTTATCATTCTGTCTCAGAGGATCTCTAGTTCTTCATGGCACGGCTTCCACCAGATGTTTGAAGATTCTGCTCTGTTTGGACATCACACTGTTTTCCAGGCGCGAGTCTCGCGGTCTCTCACATAGCGGAGGTGTTCTATTGGATCGAGATTGTCTGATCCGTGGACACTGAAGAACTCAGAACTCGCCGGCGTGTCCAGGATTCCAGTCTTCAGTGTTCAGTTTAACGTGCTGAATTTTTTTTTTTTTAATCTAAAACTAAACTAACTAGAAATTTTCCATCTGTCCTCTAAGTCTTGTTTAGTGTGTGTGTGTGTGTTTTGAATGCGTAAACCCTGAGGCTGAGTGGATTTCAGTCGTCTGTGTTTAACAGTCTGAAGTTAACTCTGTGGGGCCGCGTCGTCGTTCAGTCTGAATCTAAATGAAGTTGAATCTGATGATGAAACTCGCTGACGTCGGCGTCGTTACTGAGAGTCGACTCGGCTCCACCGGGAGCTCGCGGCCTGTTAGCGACTTGAGTTAGTGAGCTGCTAAATGATCCAGCTATCCATCTGGAACCTTTTTTCCCTCCTTTACGTCCATCTTTTCACTGCACAGCGCCACCTGCTGCTGAGGAGTGTAACGCTCCTACGTACACTGCAGCACATCTGAGCTTTAATGCTTTTAATTATTATTATTATTATTATTATTATTAATCTTTACTAAATATCTATGTGAGTTTGTGTAAGGGCTTGAGTATCAGTTATTTATGAAATCACAATTAATTAAACAAACAGTTAATCATCACACACAATAAACATGAGAAAATAAACATTCGCTGATTTGTATTTATTTTTTTGTTCTTTTTCCGTTTTTATATTGTCTGTGTCTTAACCTCATTCTCTCTATATATTTATCATCATATTAGGACTGTTATGTTTAATTCTTTTGTCATACTTCTTCCTGGTTGAAGACGTCGATTAAATGTATAGTTATAAGTTATGAATAAAGAGAAATATAGACAACAGTAGAGTTCATCCCCTAATGTGACCTCATATAAGAAGAGCCCCTCCCACAACATGTTGCTCAGTTCGTGTGTTGTCTGGAGGGGTGTGGCTCAGGTGTGAAAAACCCTATAATTATTCGAGGGGTGTTTAAGCTGGAGCATTAACACCCTCACCCCCCCGACACACACACACTTTGTTGGAGCTCTGAGACCTGTGTTAACTTGTTAAGTTAAAGAAATAGCAGAATAGGGGACCTTTAATTTCTGGTGCTCAGTGACTCTGTACTGACGCTGTGTGACTCAGCTGAGCTCCTGGTGTTTGTGTGTGTGTGTGTGTGTGTGTGTGTGTGTGTGTGTGTGTGTGTGTGTGTGTGTGTGTTTGCTTAGTAACCCTAGACCAGTTTTAGAGATTGCAGAGGCGGCCTCGTGGCAGACGAGACCTCGTGTGTGTGTGTGTGTGTGTGTGTGTGTGTATCCTGCCTCGACTACTGCCTTTATGCCTCCCACCTCCTGTTTTATAACCTGAATAAGTGAAGTCGGATCCCTCGGACAGACACACCGAAGCCCCCAGTGCTGAATTTAATACACTGCAGTGTTTCTGAAGGTCTGAAGACATCGTTGGATCAGTGGTGTGTTTCTCGTCTGCCATGTGGAAGGGTTCGGGTCGATTCCCACCCAGAACCCCAGGCACTGGAGGCAGTGTCGGTCCCAAGCCCGGATCAACTGTGAGTGCGGAGTCAGGAACGGGACCGGGTGCAGAACCCGTGCTGGGTTGTTGATTTGGATCGGACGATCAGCTGGGGCGACCCCTCGGCGGGAAACACAGGAAACCCTGAAACACACACAGCAACAACAAGAGACCTGGACTGTTTCTACAGGTCCAGAAAATCCAGACTGGAGACGGAAGCGTGTGTCTCTGTAACGACTCTAATCTGTCAGGCGTGAAAGTAAAACAATGCAGCGGATCGACACTGGAGCAAAGTGTTGGCACCCGTGACTGACACACACACACTCAGACACACACAATGGGTAATTTCTTTCTGGATCAATAAAGTGTCTGTCTGTCTAAGACACACAAGAGCTAACAAACTAACAACTGTGTGTGTGTGTGTGTTTGTGATTATGATTTTTTTGTTTTGATTGTGTTAAGCTGCTTTTGAGTTTGAGTTCGACTGACCAGTCTTTAAAGCTCTATATAAAGAAAATTGAAATGTGTGTGTGTTTGTGCGTGCGTGTAACAGTGCCCCCCCCCCCCCCCCCACACTGTATCCCGCTCACCCCTGTCTCTGAGCGCGCGCTGCACACCGGGGGGTCCGGGTCGGTTCTCCGCCTGTCTGTCTGATCTCAGCTAACAAACAAACAAACAACAAAATGCAGCACGTGTGTGTGTTGGTGCATAAGGGTGTGTGTGTGTGTGAGCGTGTGTGTGTGAGCGCGTAAGTGTGTGTAGATGCGGAGATTCCGAAGCCCCTTTGTGTGTGTGTGTGTGTGTGAGATGCTCGGATGGTTTGCTGCATTTCAGCTCTCTCCATCACACACACACACACACACACACACACACACACACTCTCTCTGTCTCTCCCCTGTGTGTGTGTGTGTGTGTGTGTGTGTGTGTGTGTGTGTTTCTCTACACGGTAACATCGGTACATCGGGTCTCACCGGCCGGTCTGTGTGTCAGTGATGGAATGAGGAGATGATCCGCGCGCACCGGAGACACACGGAGAGAGAGTGTGTGTGTGTGTGTGTGAGTGAGTGTGTGTGAGTGCCGGTGGGATTAACGCTGCTCCTCGGCATGGTGGAGACTCTGAGCATCGCGGTGATCGGAGCCGCTGGTGTGGGCAAAACTTCCATCATCCGCCGATTCGTGTACGACGACTTCACCGACAGCTACACACCGACCCGCGCGCGCCGCGTCTACAGACCGTCCGCGGTCCTCAACGGCCACATGTACGAGCTCAAGATTTTGGATGTCCCGCCAATCGCCGCGTTTCCCTCCAGCCCTGCGCAGGTACACACACACACACACACACACACACACAGGAATCCTGCAAATGAGCAGAAACACTCTGTTAGCTGCATCACACAGAAACCCACTCTCTCTCATTTAAATGTTACGTTTCCATGGCAACGCATTACAGGGGAACGTTAGTGTCGTTACTGTCGCAACTCTGCAGGTACAAACTCATCAAGTTCAAAACTCTCCCCTGGGTCATGGTGCAGCAGAACACACACACACACACACACACACACACACACACACACACACACACACACACACTTAGGATGAGTAAATTAATTTACAGGAAAATTTTTCTTAAAAACAAGAAGTGAAAAAACAATTCAAGCATCAGAATATTTATCTAGGAATGTATCTAAACTCAGTGTGAGTCCTAAAGAGTTTGTAGAAAGAGTTAAAAGGTTAAATCTAATAATAATCTGCTGATCTTTATTGTAATGAGTGACATTATTATTATTATTATTATTATTATTATTATTTGAGGTTGAAGTCCACGTACATGTCTGTGTGTCTCTCTGTACAGCAGAACTCTCTGTGTAACATATTAATACACAGAAATCACATTCTGTAAGGTTGAGTATCTGACGCCTTGTTTACACTAAGTTGTACTTCTTTGGTGGTCAGACAAATACACTCCCTGTTCGGTAATCGGAGAGTGAATCACAGATGAGAAATGGAAAAAGTAGATCAGATAAAGATGAAGTTTTGTCTTAAATCGACTCCAGCGTGTTAAAATTCACTGATCCCACTTCAGCGCTGTTATTTCAGCCAAAGTGAAAATATGAACTAATCCCAGTAAAAATATTCACTTGATCTTTTCTAATTAATATCTATTGGTGCAGGTGTTTGTTTACATTGAGACAGTATCGCATTAGTACATTATTTTAAAGTGGATTATTAAATCATACATAACTGTTCATAACATCACTTTTACTCAACATTTAGATTTCACTGATGGTGCAGATTAAACTTCAGGCAGAGATCTAAGTACTGCAGACGATTCATTACAGTCTGTACAGACGGTATTGTGTGATGCTGAGACACAATCAGACTGGTAGCAAAAGTATTCTTAGGAAGGGCAAGCGGTGAACCAGCGACAGGGTCATGGGCTCCCGGGGGTCACTGGGAGTGAAGGTGAGTTTGACTGGCCCGATCACACAGAGGAGCCACTGGATAGAAACTGCTGATAGAAAGGATTCAGCAGAGCGTACAGTGTGCACATGAACATCAGATTTGGACTAAAGAGCAATGGATGTGTGTGTGTGTGTGTGTGTGTGTATTGCTTACCTGGGGAAGAGTTGATACCAGGGTGGGAAGAAGGCGAGTGGGCGGAGTCAGTGTAACGCTCTGGGTGATGTTCTGCTGAGAAACCTCGAGTCCTACCATTCATAGGGACGTGTCAGAGTAGATGTTACTCTGACACGTCCCACCTACCTAAACAATGTTACCGACTGAGTTACTCACTGTTACATGACAAAGAGTTTAAGGTGTTTGAGACTCGACCTTACAATTCTCCAGATCTCAATCTGAGCGAACATCTGTGGGACGTGAGCTGGAGAAACAAGTCTGGTCCGTGGAGGCTCCTCTTTAAAGGATCTGCTTTCTTAGAGTCCAGGGTTGGACACGTCAGAGCCGGTTTGGAGGCATGAGGACACTCGGTGGATATTTTGAGTGTTTTTTTTTTAGCCAAAAGAAACAAGAAAGACAGAATAGTGAAGAAGTGAAAATAGCTTACAGGTCTCTGTTGCTGCAGTCAGACAGATCAGAGTGTGATTATTAACAGAAATGGTGCGAGAAGTGAAAAGTCAGAATAAAATACCGTTATAATACCCTGTTCTGTGTGTAGTGTATTGGAGGGAGCCGTTGCCATGGAGACAGCGCTGCATCCCAGAATCAGCATCAGTAAAGCTGGTTTGTGTACAAATAATAGGAAAAAAAACTACAACTTAAACCCTTCCCCCACGTCTCTCTGTACGTCTCTCTGTACGTCTTTCTGTACGTCTCTCTGTACGTCTCTCTGCATCACTGTCCCTCTCAGTCCTGTTGTTTCTCTTTCTTGCATTCTTCCTCATTTTTCATTCTTCTCTCATTTTTTTCATCTCTCTCATTGTTTGTCTCCTCTTCCCTCTCGCTAGCTCTCTTGCAGAATTTAATAATTTAAATTAATTATTACAAATAAAATCAAAACATCTATTCATGCCTAAGATCCCGTTGCCCAGAACACGATTGCAAAGAAATAAACAAACGGAAAAAAACATATCAGTATCATTTGGATCCATTTGAAGAGAATCTCTAAAAGCGCAGTTTATTTAACTGCCGTCACTCAAAGGGGTCCTAAGAGGTTGCCAAGGCAACCGCCCTGACAGATGTAATATTATGGGTTATAGAGGAAATAAGTGCAGGGAGGAAACATAAGTGTTTACTGATGAGATGATAAAAGTGACATCATGGTGCGTTTCAGTGAGAATGTTCAGGACAGATGGTGGATATTAGAGGGCACTGAAGCAGGGGGTAGGGCATTAAAGGCTTCTGGCGGCACATGGAGGGCATTAAAGCACACTTAAAGGACATATGGGTCAGACTGGAGGGGATTAGATCATGTGCTAAAACACTTGCAGGGTTTAAAGGCTCATGGAGGGAGTTAGAAAAAATGCAGGGCACTTAAGGATACAAGTAAAATATCTATATAAAATATATATAGATAAAATATATCTAAAGGGCATTAAAGGACTATGGGGCATGTGTGGGGTATTTAGAGAATGCTGGGGCATTGTGGAGGTTATTAAAGGACACTGGGGCAACATGGAGGTTATTAAAGGACACTGGGGCAACATAGAGGGTATTAAAGGACACAGGGGCAACATACAGGGCATTAAAGGACACTGGGGCAACTTAGAGGGTATTAAAGGACACTGGGGCAACATGTAGCACATTAGGACACTAGGGCAACGTGGAGGGCATTAAAGGACACAGGGGCAAAATGGAGGGCATTAGGACACTGGCGCAACGTGGAGGGTATTAACGGACACAGGGGCAACATGGAGGACATTAGGACACTGGGGCAACGTGGAGGGCATTAAAGGACACTGGGGCAACGTGGAGGGCATTAAAGGACACTGGGGCAACGTGGAGGGTATTAAATGACACAGGAGCAATGTAAAAGGTATTAAAGGACACTGGGGCAATGTGGAGGGTATTAAAGAACACTGGGGCAACATAAAGGGTATTAAAGGACATAGGGGCAACATAGAGGGTATTAAAGGACACTGGGGCAACATGTAGCACATTAGGACACTAGGGCAACGTGGAGGGCATTAAAGGACACAGGGGCAACATACAGGGCATTAAAGGACACTGGGGCAACTTAGAGGGTATTAAAGGACACTGGGGCAACATGTAGCACATTAGGACACTAGGGCAACGTGGAGGGCATTAAAGGACACAGGGGCAAAATGGAGGGCATTAGGACACTGGGGCAAAGTGTGGAGGGTATTAAAGGACACGGGCAACATGGAGGGTATTAAAGGACACAGGGGCAACATGGAGGGTATTAAAGGACACTGGGGCAACATAGAGGGCATTAGAGGACACTGGGGCATCGTGGAGAACATTAGGACAGTGGGGCAACGTGGAGGGTATTAAAGGACACAGGGGCAACATGGAGGACATTAGGACACTGGGGCAACATGGAGGGTATTTAGGACACAGGAGCAATGTAGAGGGTATTAAATGACACAGGGGCATTTGGAGGGCAGAAGAGGACAATTGAATGACCCATGGGTGGCTTTAGAGGGCATTAGGACATGTGCTAAGGAAGTTGAAGTGTTGAAAAGGGCATTAGGGTGGACATTAGTAAGCATTACTAACTCAGGGGGTATGTGGGTCAGTTGAAGAGGAGGGTAGTTTATGACTTTAGGATATTAGGACATGTGGAGGACGTGCTACTTAAACACTGATTTAACCTCCAAGTGAATGGAGATGAGTCAGGGCATGCAGGTGTGTGTGTGTGTGTGTGTGTGTGTGTGTGTGTGTGTGTGTGTCAGGTGTATTTAGCGTCATTGGGCAGTTGGAGCTTAACGATCCCAAATCAGTGAGTTACAGAATGTGATGGATGGAGAAAACAGTCGGAGAACAGGAGTCGGGTCTCCGAGACGCACTGCAGTAACGCTTCATTAGTCCTGAGCTCACGATTAAAGGGCAGAAAAACAGAAGAGAAGCAGAGGATGAAGTGAAACTGGAAAGCAATAAGGAGCATTCTGTATCGAAACAATGGCTCCATTAATCTCCATTAAGCGCCATTAAGCTCCATCAGGCTCCTCCGGGGTCTGGATGAACACATTTTGTTTAGAAATGACCCTGAGGATTCCTCTCATCTCACAGCCCCGACCTGATCCTGCTCCAAACCACAGAACTGTCTCAGGTGTGTGTGTGTGTGTGTCCGCAGGAGTGGTACCGAACCCCTGCAGATCCTCTTAATCGAGTTCTGCTTCGGCTCCTGGCGGCACAGATTTAATTAGAGCGGGATTAGGAAATCAGACCTGCAGGTAATCAAGACTTCATTACGAGCCTCTGCTGATCCGGGGTCTGTGATGAGATTTAAATTAAAATGGATGGTTTAAGGGTTGGATCAGGAGGAAGCGCCGTCTGAGGATGCGGTTTCGAGTGACACATTTTCTTCTGTCTCTGAAAACATTTATCTCGAAGATGTTGCTGTTAAATTTGTAGAAAAGGATGACAAAAAGACTGAGAGGTGTTCCTAGAAAGAGATGGTTCTTAGAAAGTTCGTTGATCCAAAATAAAAACAGAAGAACGAAGTCTGAAATCAGGCCTTCATGTAAACGTACGAACATGCATCAGTACGATTGGGCTGATACTCGTGACTGTCCTGAAGATGTCGGAACGTTACGGCTTTACCTCTGACTGTAACAAAGCACTGACACTGGAGACTCCTTCCACACATCTTACACGTCGTCATGCGCGTCTTTAATGTGGCGTGTCCGCTGTCACTATGGCAATATAATCGTATCTGAACGAGTACAGTAATACACCCGTACTGTCAGAGCTGCTCTTTTAGAGAATGAATCAACACAATACAATACGGAAACGTGTTTTTCTGCGATAAACCAGAGCGAGAGAAATCTTCAGCACAACTCTGTCTGACTCCCGTATCTTTTATGGCTGCGAGCTTCTCAGCAGCTCTTTGATATGATGTTCATTTTTCGAGCCGAGTGTGTGATTGTGATTGTGGTGAAGATCGGATTTATGGACGTGTCACTGTATAGAGAGATGAATGAGAGGCAGCTGGAGGGAGGAAGTGTATTTATGTTCGTAGTCCAGATCGGAGATATCTGAGTGCTTGGAAAAGATGATGTCATGAAGTACATGTCTAAAATTTTTCCATGGTGGGAGGGGTCAGGAACAGTTACAGGAAGATGATTAGATGTTAAAGTTTTATATGGATTTAGAAATAGAAATACGTATATTTTTGTTTCTTTAATTGAGTCACATTTTTGAACAAATCACTACGATAAATGAGTCATGACACAAAACTCAGCATCTATAAATCTCTACAAAAACTCTGATTCTCAGCTGCGTGAAGTGAACGGAGGCGCGATGTGACCGAGTACATCGTTACTGATGAACTTCATATTTGACATATCTGTACTTCACTAGTGTAGTTTTATTTTTTTACTTTTTACTTTTACTCCACTCAAACGTACTGCAAGTATCTGTGCTTTTACTTCACTACGTTCCTGCATGCTGTTGCGTTACCTAATAACAGTGCTGTGTAGTATTTGAAGCAGGAATTGTTTAGTATTATTCGTAATTCTGTGACTTTCATTCCCCTCCAGACCTAATAAAGCAACAGGTGTGTGAAATCAGCAGCAGTGCAACGGTTTCGGACAGGATCACAATCAGGAAGGACAGCGACAGAGAGGTTTTCATTTACTATAAAAAAGCAGACAGTGAGAAAAAATAAGTCTGTACTTTTGATTATTAAATTTAAAGGTGAGTTCTTCTGTATTCAGGTTCACAACTAAATGCAGCATGTCTACTTACACTTGAGTAAGATTTGCTCTGTATGATCTCTACTTTTACTCAAGTACAGGATTTGTGTTCTTTGCCCACCGACTCCTGAACCTCATCCTGAATCATTACAGTAAAGAAAGTGAGAATGACAGTAAGATCAGTGATTATTAGCTACTACACGCTTCTCAGGACATCAGGCTGCTCATCAGAGGAACAGTTTCTAGTTTCTACTTTTTAAATGAATCTAAATGAGTCATTTGACTGGCCTAAAGGTTTCATATTACGTATATTCCTTTTTAAACAACTTTATACAAAAGGTCATCCCCAACTTACAAATATTCGAATTTCTGCAGAAGTATCTCACATGTATTAAACAAAAAATAGATACTGCAGTGTACCTGATATTTAATAATTTATAATTAATTATTTAATATATATATAATTTATTTAATAATTAATATTTAATATTTACAATTACAGTGGAACCTTGGATTGCGAGTAATGCGGTTTGCGAGTGTTTCGCAAAACGAGCAAAGATTTTTAATACATTTTGACTTGAAAAAACGAGCAAGTCTTGGTTTATGTATCATGTATCACGCATGCACTTCTTGTTTTGACACGTGATCAGAACTGAGCCAATGATTTTTCTCTTTCTTGCGCTGCGGAATTGTGGGTAATCGTCTCCCTTGCTGGGTCTTAGTGCTTGTCTCTTACTGGTATAATCAACTCTGGTAAATTATACTGGTAAATCTCCTATGTGTGTGCGCGTGCGTAATTTGACACTGACACACACACACGCACACACACTCTCCTTTACATCCCCCTCCCGGCTTCACACACACTTACACACACTTTCTTCTCTACACAGAAAACTCTGCTCTATCGCGATTCTTTTCAAAGGTAAAGTGCTGGTTCATTTTTTATTATGCGCTCACGTGAGTGTCATTAGAGAGATTTCTTTTTTTTTTCTGTTAAAACAGTGTTTCCGTTGTGTGTGTGTTTATTGTGAAACTTAAAAAGTGAGGTGGGGGGAGGGAGGAGGAGTTTTACTGTGTAAGGCGAGGGAAGGGGCTAATTCCACACACACACACACACACACACACATACACACACAAATCCACAGCACCTGCGCGCACAAACAGAAACACTTATCTGTCTGGATTTATTTTTGCTTTTTTTTTAAAGGTAAAGTGTAGGTTAATTTGTTTTATTTTTACTTTATATATTGTATTAATAATTTTTGTGTATTTATTTTTTGGGCTGTGGAACGAATAATTTGAGCTTTCATTATTTCTTATGGGAAAATTCAATTTGGTTTATGAGTGTTTTGGAATACGAGCCCACTTCCGGAACGAATTATGCTTGTAATCCAAGGTTCCACTGTATATACAATATTTTCAGTGTGTAAGTGAATACATGCAATGTCAAAGTCCGGTATATTGTGTGTGTGTTTGTGTGTGTGTGCTGGAGAAATGAGTCGCCTCACTGGTTTCAATGAATCAGTCCGGGAGCACGATGATAGAAAATGTCTGTTCTGTAAATCTGTCCTGATGGAGAATAATCCTAATTTAGAAAAATCCTCAGTTCACAGTCCAGTACAGTGGAAAACAGCTCTGAGACACAATCGCGATACTGTTACACTTACATTTCTTTAGGAACGATTACAGTTTTTGGCCACATGATGGCAGTGTGGGGAATGGAGACAGATTTAGTGGATTGGTACACATGACATTATATATTCATGTCAAAGTCGTATAAGACTCACTTTGTAAAACTTAAGAACAAATCGGACTTACGAACTTGCTAGCGGAACATTGTTAATGTACGTATGTTGAGGTTCCAGCTGAAACGTCGCTCAGATCCTGCATTCTGATGGATTAACTTTCTTTCTGTTTCACTCCTCTTCCAAACGCACTGTTTCAGTGTCTGTGGCTCTGTGTAAGTGCATTTTTCTATCCAATCACAATGCAGGAACTGAAAACATGCGTGTTCAAGCAGGTCTGACCAACAAAATATGGGACAAAAAAATAATAAAATGTATCGAAATAAAACTTAAAACACAATAAGAGCATAGAGAAGGCTCCACTGGCATTAAGATCAGAAATAAAACAAAAACTGAGCATGTGTTGGATTAAAGAAGGAAACTGTACATCTCATTAATCTTACTCATGAGATGAGAGAGTTATCAGAGAGTTTTATTCTTTCTTTGAACACATGACCTCTTCAGCGCGTTCTAATAAACCTGGTTCTGTTTGTGACGGCCTCACACAGCGAGCGGTCCGGTTTTGCCGCCGCAGGATCTCCTGCTTTTACACCAAACACACACACACACACACACACACACACAAACACACACACACACACACACACACACACACACACACACACACACACACACACACAGCGTCAGCATCACTGCATGTGTGTTTTGTTTTTTCCTGAGAGAGTGGAATCAGATTTTCAGAGAAACTTTACTCTCACATTCTTGTTTTGATGCACTCTGTGCTGCCGTGATCTAAAGAGTACTGGGCGCTCCGTACACTCCTTAACCCTTTGGTTCCCTCTTTCATCTTTCCTAATATGAACGGAGACGGACAACATTGACTCTGCTTGTTATAGTAGCCACACAGTGTGTGTGTGTGTGTGTGTGTGTGTGTGTGTGTGTGTGTGTGTGCGCATGTGTTCCGCTTCTCCAACAATCTCTCTATAAATCAGATTTTTTTCTGTCCAGTACGTCCTGATGTGAGATCTCTCATTGTTAAATAATGATGATTAAATGCATGATGATAAAACACTTTTATTTTTAGACATGATGCTGGAACCTTGTGCATCTACAGTATCTGATACTGCTTTTTTTTTACAAACTAGTGTGATTTAGAATAACTATTTTCAACTGAAACACTTAAACTCTTTCACACAAAGCATTTAATTACGTATTAAATCTAATAAAGTATAAATGTAAGTCTAACAATGACGTTCACTCACTCTGTCCCCAAAACTCTGTCATTTTGTCTAATCAGCATGTTTTTCAGAACCTCATGCAGGTCGGCAAACTCATATAAAGCTTCGAAGAACATAATGATGGTGATAAGAGAACAGTAATGGTGGTGTATGGAGAGGAGGGGGTGGGGTGTGTATTCTTTTGCTCGCGTAGCTCTGCGTCTCCTCCCTATATGAAGAGAGATGAGAGACGAGGACAAGTTTCTATTTTTAGCCGTACAGGACCGGTGGTGCATCTAAAGCACCAGGCTGCTGCACCGGCACGTAGTCACACACACACACACACACACACACACACACACACACACACACACACACACACACACTGCTGACTGTAAGCACTTTTTCCTTTCAGTGTCCACACTGCAGATTTTTTACAGTGTGTGGTTTTCTTCCTCTCGTCACTGAAGCTCTCAGTCTGAACTGAACACACGTACTGTACAGCGAGACTGATCTCCATCACCACTAATAATATTAATCATACAGATCCACAACAGTGTGTATGGAGTGTTAGTAGTTTCTGTCTGGTATACACACACACACACACACACACACACACACACACACACACACACACACACACACACAGTGTACATAAAGGACTTCTCTAAAAGTCAGTCCCAGTGTAAATAAAGGAGGCGTGGCCTCTGTGCCCATCAGTGCCACTGTAAATAAAGGAGGCGTGGCCTTTCTAGAAGTTAGTCCCACTGTAAATAAAGGAGGCGTGGCCTTTCTAGAAGTTAGTCCCACTGTAAATAAAGGAGGCGTGGCCTTTGCGCCGGTTAGAGCTGGTATAAATGATGATGCGTGCCTTATTGAAATGTCAGTCCCAGTGAAGGAGGCGTGGCCTCTATATTAGTCAGAGGCGTGGCCTGTGCAGCTTTCTGTGTTAGTGAAAATAAAGGTGTTGTGGCATCTGTGCAGCAGTCTCGATAAAAGTGAAGGAGGCGTGGTGTCTATTAATGTTGGCGCCAAGAAGCTCTGAAAAATGACGCCGAGGCGGAAGTGCTAAATTGAGCAGTTCCAAAGTGAGTCAATCAGAGTCTAACAAAATGTTAAAATGTCCAACTTTACACCATGTTTACACCAGGGTTCGGTTTTGGTCTCCATAGCTAGATTTCCCGTTCATGTCAAGTTTATATTTAGCCATAAAATTATGCATAATGAGGGGCGTGGCTGATTTGCTTCATTGCAAACTGCTAGCTGTCTGCTATGCATCACTTTAGCTGACAAGCTATGGATGAGGAAGTTCAATCAAACGTATTAGCATCTAAATTAACCTTACCTACTTTAGCTTTTTAGCTAATCTAAATTTGAGCCCGCTCGCTTGTGGTAACTGAGGAAGTAGACGCATTCTAGGAAACTGCTCTTTAGGAAACCTGTGGGTGGCGCCACTGAGGGTTTGTCCAGTTCTTATACAGTCTTTGGTTGATCCTAGTGGAAGCGTGGGAGGTTTGGCATCTTTCTGGAAGTCCAAGTAAAAATAAATTGTTTTTATTACGAGTTGTGATCATGAAGAGCTGAAAAACACTCGAAATGTTGTGTGCTTATTAAATTTACTTAATCATGCAATAACACAAATACACAAATTGACTGCTTGTGGAAGCGGATCAAGCATTTGGGGAGGACTGTATTTGTGTGTGTGTGTGTGTGGAATAAAAAAGAGCAGAGCAATAAAGAGAAACATCAATCACACATTCAGCCACTTTGTCCAATCAGTAGAGAGTCCAGTTCATTAATATTCATCATTCCCGCTCTCTGTCTCTGATGATTGCGTTCATCATCACTGCACCATGTGTGTGTGTGTGTGTGTGTGTGTGTGTGTGTGTGTGTGTGTGTGTGTGTGTGTGTCATCTGTTACTTATACATGATGAAAGCAATTGTTTCCCGCTTGACATCAGCGCGTGGTTTTGTTTTCTGACGCACTCCAGTACGATCGTGTCCTCTGGCCGGATTCGCCTCATGATGGACGGATTTCATTTTCACCCTTTACAAGGAGACGAGGTGACGCATGTGGGCGTGGCCTATCCTGCATTAACCTATCGGAGTTACTGTATAATATATAAATGTTTCTCTAATTCTTCAGGTATCACATATCTATTAAATTTATGATTAAAATGAATGTTGTTTCCTAAGTGTGTTGAATCCCGAGTGTAACTGTTCCTCAGCTAGAACACATTATTAAATACAGCTTTAGTCCGTCTCCAAGGGTTTTCGGACAGCAGGAGTAAAAAATTGTTGTGGGATTTTACATTGTACCTGTAAAGGTTCATCATACAGAGGAGCCTCTGCAGCAGGTTCTCTCTCTCTCTCTCTCTCTTTTTCTACAGTAGCTGATAGAATAAATGATCTTTACGGTCACTGCGCTCGTCACACACTCTCACGCTCTCACATGAAAAAAAATGATAATATGATTCCCCTGATGCAGGAGAAAATGAGAGAGAGAAAGACGAGGTGAGAGGGTCGGGTCCCTGAACTCCTCCTCCTCCTCCTCCTCTACCTCCTCTACCTCCCCTTACTGCATAGTAATATGTAATTACAACAGCTGTAACACTCCTGTTCTCTTTATGTTGTTTATCAGGCAGAAACGTTGTACTACTGGGAGAACGTCCAACACGTCCCTGTAGCACAAACCTGAGAAAATAAACAAGTCAGAAATGAAAAAGCAAAGTTGTTATGTTAAGCAAAGGCTTCACCAAATATCAATAGCAGTGGGGTGCCAATAATTTTGACAACGTTGTTTTGAACAAAGGACATACACGACAGCACCGTATGAGACTTTCATTCGGTTGAAAACTGCACATATTTTAAGTTTATTAGAATCATATTGACCGTCTCTTTTAATATACAGAATGATTCCAGAAACTAATATAAAGCTTCTGATTGGTTAATTATCTTAATTAGGAGTTAATGGAGAGCACCTGTTGCCATGACAACCTGGTGCCATGAGGACATCCAGAAGTGATGGAAGCGGCTGAATCTTGATGGCAAAATAAAAGAAAAAACAATTATGGACCATCCACAGGTCCGATTCCTCCTTAAGACCAATTTCCAAACAACCGAGGCTGCTATGAACATCTGTACGAACATCTGCATCATTTAGAGCCACAGAATAACTCTGAGGAATCAACAGAACCTGGTACATAATGTTCAAGAGCGGGAAAATCCAGCAAAGTAATGTGAGAAGCATCTGAACCGTTTAACTGCAAATGAGATTTTGGCGATTAGCTGCAGACGGGCGTGTTTAAGCACCTCGTGTCCAGACGTCCTGGTACTGACGCATATGATCGAACAGGTTTGTGTTAAAGGTGCACAGAATCTTTTATAGAATATGAAGGTGTATATGTGTGCATGTGTGTGTGCATGTGTGTGTGTGTGTGTGTGTGTGTGTGTGTGTGTGTGTGTGTGTGTGTGTGTGTGTGTGTGTGTGTTAGGAATGGCTGGACGAGCGCTGCAGAGGAGTGCGTAATGCCAGTGCCTACATCCTGGTCTACGACATCTGCTGCGTCGAGAGCTTCGAATATGTCAAGATGATCCGCCAGCAGATTGTAGATAACAGGTGAAGGGTTGTATACACACACACACACACACATTTATAATTTGATGTAAGAAAAGGATGGACGTGGATAGAATAGCAACGCGAGAGTAAACATCAGACAACCTGAGCTTTGTTAGTTAAGTTTGATTGGACTCGATTAGATCTGAGTAGATTGAACTAGATTGGATTAGATTATATTAGATTGGATTATATCAGTGTAGATGAGATTAGATTGGATTAGTTCAGATTGGATCGGATTGGATTAGATCACAACAGACAGATTTTTTTTGGATTGAGGTTTTCGCGAGAGAATAAGCATCACGGCCTGAGAGCTGCGTCACTCTTACAGCTTTGGGGATTTGTCTCAGTTTATAAAACACACCGCTGTCGGTCTAACTGACAAGCTGCACACACACGTATGAGTGCATGTTCAGTCTCTTTTCTCGTTTCTTGCTTCATGTTTTTCTCCTCCTGTCCATTTTTTTCTTCTTTACATCATTTTTTAAAATGTTTTTCTTTAATTTCTTCTTGGTTTTCTTTTCTTTTCCACTTTTTTTCTTTTTTTTTCTTGTTTTTTTTTATTTTGTTACTTCTCACTCTCTTCTCTCTTCTTGCTGCTGCCTTTTTCTTTTCAGTTTCTAATCATTTTTCTCTTATTTATTTATTTATTTATTTATTCATATTTATTGTTTATTATTGTCCCACTCTCTTTAATTGACCTTTCAGTTAATCCATTTAATCCTTTTTTGTCTTGTTTCCCTTCTTACGTTTCCTTTTGCTTTATTTCTTTCTGTTGAAGTCTATTCATTTGTTTGTTTAATTTCATTTAAAAACAAGTCCTTTCTAATCTTTTTCATTTTCATTCTTTTTAAGTTTTATTCAATACTTTTTTCTTTTATAGATGAGATTTTCCTCCTCTTTAGTCTTTCTTTCTTGTTTCTTTTTTTTATCTTTACTCTTCTCCTTTAATCACATTTAACCTTTTCTTAATTTTTCTCCATTTCTTTTTCATTCTCCTGCATGCTCTTCTCATTTCTTTTCTGATTTCTTTCCTGTTCATCTTACATTTTTGAGATGTGTATAATCTTTTCTGCTCTCTCTCTGCCTCTGTCTCTCTCTCTCCCTCAGGGAGGGCAGTAACAGCAGCACCAGCAGTGATGTTCCCATCCTGGTGGTCGGCAGTAAGAGGGATCTTCAGAGGCATCGCTTCGCTCAGCGCCGCTCCATCTCCGTGTTGGTGAAGAAAACCTGGAAGTGCGGCTACGTGGAGTGCTCGGCCAAGTTCAACTGGCACGTTCTCCTGCTCTTCAAAGAGCTGCTGGGCATCGCAGGTGACCCGGGGACTCCGTCACAACCACGCCTCCATCCGCCTGCAGGGGGCGCTGCACAGGAACCGTTGCTGTGTCATGTGACCGCTCGCCCAGATCATGTGATCTGGAATATCAACTATGAGGAAAAGTTTCAATTCATTCATGTTAACCTTAATGTAGCAGGACCGCCTTCTACACCTTCAGAAAGAACAGAAAACAAAAAGATTCTGAGAGAGAGAGAGAGGACGCCACAGGAAGGGAGGAGGTTTGTCCTCACCTGCTCCTCTATCACAGAGATCTTAATTTACTGCTCTCTCTCTCTCTCTCTCTCTCTCTCTCTCTCTCTCTCACACACACACACACACACACACAGATATCTGCATGGCGATATTTCGTAGCATCTTTCTACATATTCTTCCTTGATCAATATCACTCTGATGTCTTTCGTGCAAAATGACTATGCCAAACATAGCATCGCGCTAGCTAGCTGTCTTTCTCTGATAAATATTCAGATTGTGTCATTTTACATCTTTAAAATAATTTAAGTAGAAAAATGTATTGCTGGAAAAATTTGTTACACCTCCCCTTCTGCTAAAAATTAATACATGAATCTGAACATTAGCAAAATTAGCTAGCTAACTGCTCGGAAACTAGCTCGCGTTTATCACTACTAAATTTTAGTATCAGAATTTGACCTTTTGACCTTGCAAAGCTAGCTAGTTCTCTTCTGACTACCACGCCCTTGTACTCGTCTAATAATTTGAATCTGATGATATATCGATGATAATTCTATTAAAAAAAATAAACAAATATTTGTGAAAAAAAAAATCAAGTAATCCGCATATTAACATGATCTGAGCTTAGCTCCGCCCCCAAATACATTTTATATAATACAACTAAGAAATTATGTGTAATTGTACAAATTTAATTTTAATGAAGATATACATGGTCGGTCTAAAATTGTAAGGGATATTGTGAATTCACATTTGTAGCCCCGCCCCCAAATAGACTATGTACAAATACTGAAAAAAAATAAATACGGAGAAAAATTTATTGACAAATTCATCCAAAGATTTTCATGTTAAAAAAAATCTCTTTTTCTACTAATCTGCATGTGATTGGCTCAAAGCTGTATCAGTGATGTCACAAACTTAACCACAGCCCCGCCTCAAAAAAGCCTTGATCAAAAAAATCTATTTAGCCAAAAATTGAAAAAGAAATTTACACCAAACACCTGAATCTTTATTTCAATATGGATGGAATAATTTTCTTTTTTTTTTTTAAATATTATGTTTATTGGCAGTTTTAGGATTTCCAACATATAATATCTTCCACTGCTGGCTTTGTAGCTTTAATCCTAAGCAATACAGAGAAACACCGCCGTCTCTTCTAACAGATAGCTAGCATAGCATTTGTATCCTAGCACACTTCAGAAATGCACAAAACTACTTTTTATATGAGTATGCATCGTGATTTTTGCAAACACTTCTGCACACACTTTCTGTTTATGTTCGTGATAAAGAGTTCACAGAAACATCTCCTCACTTAACACATGCCGCATGCAGCAGCGATAAAACATCTTCCCTCAGAGTGTTAATGAGATCCAGTCGTGTGTAGCTCAACTCCTGAAGTAAAACGCTGATTAATGAGATCTCAGTCTCACACACACACACACACGCCCACACACATGGGCATAAGCCAAGGAAATCGCATGGTGTTTGCTCGGGAGTGTGTGACGCTCCTCTAACTCTTTTATAAATGACGTTCAATCTGAAGTGGATTTCCAGCTTCTACCTGGCAAGATCATGCATCCGCGTGTTTCACCGTTTTCTGGATAATTATGACTTCTAGAATCTTCCGAGGTCTCAGGATGAGGTTCAGGAACCACTGATGAGTGAAAATGTTGCTGTTCTTTTAGTGCATGTAAAAAAAAAGAGAAATAAGAAGCCTTAACTGTCAGAGGTTGGGATGTTTCACTGACAGAAACATGAACATGTTGGTATGTGTGTATGTGTGTGTGTGTGTGTGTGTGTGTGTGTGTGTGTGTGTGTTTGAGGCAAGTCAGTGCTGAGCGTCGTTAGAAATGGTAACATCAGGAGCACTGAACACTACACACTGAACACTACACACTACACACTGAACACTATATCCTGAGCACTAAACACTGAACACTACACACTGAACACTATATCCTGAGCACTAAACACTGAACACTACACACTGAACACTATATCCTGAGCACTAAACACTACACACTACACATTGAACACTACACACTTGGCACTACACATTTAACACTACACACTGAGCACTACACATTTAACACTACACACTGAGCACTACACATTGAACACTACACACTACACATTGAACACTACACACTGAACTCTACACACTGAACTCTACACACTGAGCTCTACACACTATACACTACATGCTATACAAGATGCACAACATACTACACTACTACATACTATACTACCGGATACTCTACAAACTACACACAACTAAATACACACTGAACACTATACCATATATAATAAATGGTACATATACACGTCTCTGTGGTACAACTACACAATACACACGTTTCAGTACACACTGCACTCTGTACAACATTTCAAACACAAAATTTCAGTAAATTTCAGTTAAATTTGCATGTATATTTTTATGCTAATCAGGGTCTAACTTCATGGATGCAAACTGATAAAGGTCTGTTTCATCTTGCGTTCTCCCTCAAAGTAGGCTTAGAGGATTGCTAGCTTCAGTTAGACGAGGTCTTTAGAGGTTGTAGAACTTTTACACTGGGGTTCCTCACAGAACCGAGCCTTTTCTGCTCCTCTACTGTTATCTTTATCTTCCCAAACTGCTGTCTTTTCTCAGGAGATCTTATTCCTTCTGCACAGGATACATAGACCCCATTTCATTGCGGTTCCCCACACTCCCGAAAAAATGATTTCTCAGGAAGTAGATTCTCAGAGTCATGGGTTCATTTCATACAAACCAACAACCAAGCTAATGTTAACGCACACCAGGGAGAAATATGCACAAGATCCCCAATAGCTAAGTAGGAAATGGTTAAGGGTTCTATGCAGAGTTCTTCAACTAAAGAACTCTCAGATAAAAAAGTTCCATGCAGGTTTTCTAGTTAAAAAAGTCTGCTTGTCTTCTAGTTAGTAAAAGTCTGCTTGAAGAACACTCTGAGTACCTTAAATGCAGAATGCTTGATCGTGCTTCAATTTATTATCCTTTAAAAGTTCAATGTAAAACCCTACCATGAGTTTCTCTCACAGAAAGTAAAGTTCATGTTGGTATCTGGCAGACAGAAAAGTCATAGTAAAAAATGCAGATCCATTGTGGGTTGTTCACATTGTCCACAGAAGAAGAAATAAAGTTCCATATAGATGCTTTAATTTGGAATTATTACTTGTTCATTGGTTTTCCTCTGGGGGAACCTTTACAGATTTTAAAAAACTTTACAGATTTCTGAAGAACTTTTCAGATTTCTGTTTCTGGATTAAATCCTACAACAGAGTTTTCATTTGATGAAATAAAGTATATTTTAGTATCTTTACATTTAATTCCGAAACCAAGAGGTTGGTTGTTTTTCTCTCTTAGAGAACCCTCAAAAGTTTTATGTAATTCCAGTAACAAGGAAAAAGTTACAAATCATTAATAATATACAGAACCGTACTTGGTGTACCTGGCAGAGTTAAAGAAGGAAAGTCACATCATGGTTAACCATGCTGAACAAAAGCTGCTACATCAGGACTGTTGAAGGTTCTTCAGCTTGACCTTCAGTGGGATCCCAGCAAATGTTCTATGTAGAATCCCAAACAAAGGGTTCCTTTTTGAGAAACCTACTTCATTTCCTCTTTGAGGAAATTTGAGGGTTCATAGTTTATCATTTTGGGATGAATTAAAGGTAGATTAATTGAAAATGTTATAGATGTGTAAAGGTTCCATGTAGAACCCTATAACTCAGAGAAATTAATTAAAGGTTCCATGTCAAACTCTATAACGATGAGGAACAGAGAGTTTGCTTTTTAAAAGAAAGTTCCATGTATATGCTGTATTGAAGGATGTATGTTAATTTTACTGATTGGTTAATTAAGGAAACCATTAATAGAAGTCTGTTTAGTGTCCAGAGTAAATGTAGTGTGCAAATTATTGATAAAAATCTGATCTTATTTTAAAATCCCCGTCTCAAGTGTGATGTGAGTGTTCCCCACGTCTGACACGTGAGAGGAAGGTGACCAGGATGCGTTCAGAACTGTACTCAAACCAGAGGACTGGCCTCAGAGCAGTGTACAGTGATGTGAGGGACACACGCATGCCTCTCTACTGAACGCTGTAGTGTCTCTCAAGTGGGTTGATGTCAATGTAAAAAAAAAGGATTTCTGTGTCTTTACTGTAAATCTAAATGTCTACCAGCCATGACGTGTTTGGTGTAGTTTCAGATACTGATTCCACATTTAAAGTTGAGGAGGCTTGGTCTAAGGGGTGGTGTCATTCAGAGATGCAAAAAACTAAACACACCAAATATGTGTCATGTGATTCTCTACATCTGGAGTAATGGTAGTCTGTTTTGTCACAAACTTCCTTTCATTAGAATATTTAGTGAAAATAATGTGAAAGATTTGGTTACACTGACGTCCAACATTTCGTAAAATTCTACCTGTTTATTGTATTTTACGAATGTCATGTTTCTAAAGTGTGTAAAGGGCTACGATTTTTTTTCCTAACACAAGTAGAAGGCTAGTTTTTTCATTCAGTACTAAATGTTTAACAATAAAACAATTTTTAAAAAGCTTCTTTGTGTTTTGTGGATAATTTCAAATGTATTTTAAGATGTCTCTCCTCCAGAGTCTCAGTTCCTGTGTTATGCTGCCCCCTGTGTGTAAAGGAGCAGAATTGCAACACCATCATTGGATTAAAATGAGCCCTATCTAATTTTAGTTTACTGCCAAATGACCAAAAAAATTGGATGTATTATACTAAAAGAAAAATGCATATCAGTCCAATAATGGACTGATTTACTGCTTCAACATTAGACATAAAAAAAAGCTGTTTTTGTCCCTAAATCAAAAACAATAATTAAAGCCTGTTATAATTATTAGAATGTAAAGATCATATACATTTTAACTTTAAATTTAACAAAATTAAACTTTAATAAACCCTTGTAATCTCACTAGTATTATTTAAGCAAATTCTTATGTTTGAATAAAACGTATAAATGCAGCATGTTTTCGCATATAACTGCATTTCTTCTTGTTGTTTATGAAGCTGGTTATGTAGTAACGTGACTTAATCTGCACATAGTAATCGAATTATAGAACCCACTTGATAATAGTCCATTATCTGATTGCTGTGGTGCATGTAATGCTGAATACTGAAATAATAATAATAATAATAATAATAATAATAATAATAATAATATAATAATCTGATTATACTGATGCATGTTAAGATATTTATAGCAAGCTATGATTTACTACAAAACTGTGATTGTAGTAATGTCTATAAACCTGAATAGATTAAATTATAATCTGATTACTGTGAGGTATATAAAGGTTATGGTGAGACTTTACAAATGTACATGGAAAGCTTGCTCAAGTGTAATCTGATTACAGAGGTATGCGTGTACCTGGATTTGGAGTAGTAAGGCACAATCTGATTCTTGTGGCATGTGAACCCAGTTTAGCATAATCCATAAAATAATTACAATCATGCATGTAGTAAATACTCCGTCTGTCCTTCCATCGTCCGCCTGTCTGTATAGTCAATCCAACAAACCTAAGCTATGGGTAGCTGCATTGACCTACTGTCTGACTTCATGCCAGAGGACATCGGTCAAGCTACATTACTTGAGGGGAGAGTATTTTGGTTACAGTAATGTGTAATTTAAGGGGCACCGACATCTGGCAACCCCACCGCCAATCAGCCTACACTGCATGTTGTTGGACTGTGAGAGGAAACCAGAGAACTACAAGGAACCTGGGAGAACATTTAAACTCCACACACACAGATCAGATGCATAGTAATTCCTACTGGATGTAAATTATAATACTGAATATTACAAAGTACACATGTTACAGTAATGAGTACTCTAGTTACAGTAATGTATTCTCTGGTTACAGTAAAGTTTACTCCATTAACAGTAATATTTATAATAGTACACCAGTTACAGTAAGTACTCTAGTTACAGTTACAGTAATGTGAGCTTCGGTTGCAGTAATAAGTACCCTGTTTCCACTAATCTGTGCTCCAGTTAGAATAATAAGTATTCTAATGACAGAATAATTATTATTACTATTCTAATTACAGTCATTTGTAATCCATTTACAGTAACAATTATTCTGGTTACAAATGTATTCTGGGTACAGAGTACTCCAGTTACAGTAATTTGTAATCCAAATAGAGTAATATGTAATCCAAATAGAGTAATGAGTACTCCAGTTACAGTAATGTGTACCCTATTTACAGTAATGAGTACTCCAGCTACAGTAATGAGTACTCCAGTTACAGTATTAAGTACTCTCGCTCCTGGAATGTGTACTCTGGCTACAGTAATGAGTACTTCAGCTACAGTAATAAGTACTCTATTCACAGTAATGTGCACTCCAGTTACAGTAATGAGTACTCTAGCTACAGTAATGAGCACCCAAGTTACAGAAATTAGTACTCCAGTTACAGTGATGAGTACTCCAGTTAAATGAATGTGTACTCTGGACATAATAACGAGTATTTTGGTTACAGTAATGTGTCACCCTCTAAGTATAGTTATGGTGTTGTAGTCAGTATGGTTTTATAGATATAGTACAATATTGCTGGCGTCAGCGGTAGCTCAGTGGTTAAGGTGTTGGACTATAGTTCAGAAGGTCCCAAGTTCAAATTCCACAACCACTAACTGCCCCTGTTGGGCCCTTGAGGGAGGCCCTTAACCCTCAACTGGTCAGATGTATAATGAGATAAAAATGTCGCTCTAGTGGCGATGATGTCAGTGATGTGTTTCCTCAGGGTTAAACCCCTGGCCGTGTTTAGTTGTGATGATATCAGTGATGTGTTTACTCAGGGTTAAACTACTGGCTGTGTTTAGTGGTGATGATGTGTAGTAATGTGTTATTTCAGGTATAAACCTCTGGCTGTGTTTAGTGGTGATGATGTCAGTGATGTGTTATTTCAGGTGTAAACCCCTGGCTGTGTTTAGTGGTGATGATGTCAGTGATGGGTTTCCTCAGGGTTAAACCACTGGCTGTAGTTAGTGGTGATGATGTCAGTGATGGGTTTCCTCAGGTCTGAACCGCTGTCTGTGTTTAGTGGTGATGATGTAAGTGATGTGTTATTTCAGGTTTAAATAAAACCTGAAATAACACCGTGTTTAGTGGTGATGATGTCAGTGATGTGTTATTTCAGGTGTAAACCCCTGGCTGTGTTTAGTGGTGATGATGTCAGTGATGGGTTTCCTCAGGGTTAAACCCCTGTCTGTGTTTAGTGATGATGATGTCAGTGATGTGTTATTTCAGGTTTAAACCCCTGGCCGTGTTTAGTGGTGATGATGTCAGTGATGTGTTATTTCAGGTTTAAACCCCTGGCCGTGTTTAGTGGTGATGATGTCAGTGATGGGTTTCCACAGGGTTAAACCACTGGCTGTGTTTAGTGGTGATGATGTCAGTGATGGGTTTCCTCAGGTCTGAACCCCTGTCTGTGTTTAGTGGTGATGATGTCAGTGATGTGTTATTTCAGGTATAAACCCCTGGCCGTGTTTAGTGGTGATGATGTCAGTGATGGTTTACCTCAGGTCTGAACCCCTGGTTGTGTTTAGTGGGGATGATGTCAGTGATGTGTTATTTCAGGGTTAAACCCCTGTCTGTGTTTAGTGGTGATGATGTCAGTGATGTGTTATTTCAGGGTTAAACCCCTGTCTGTGTTTAGTGGTGATGATGCCAGTGATGTGTTTCCTCAGGGTTAAACCCCTGGCTGTGTTTAGTGGTGATGATGTCAGTGATGGGTTTCCTCAGGGTTAAACCCCTGTCTGTGTTTAGTGATGATGATGTCAGTGATGTGTTATTTCAGGTTTAAACCCCTGGCCGTGTTTAGTGGTGATGATGTTAGTGATGTGTTATTTCAGGTTTAAACCCCAGACTGTGTTTAGTGGTGATGATGTCAGTGATGTGTTAGTTCAGGTATAAACCCCTGGCTGTGTTTAGTGGTGATGATGTCAGTGATGTGTTATTTCAGGTATAAACCCCTGGCTGTGTTTAGTGGTGATGATGTGTAGTGTCACACGAGCTTAGTGATGTTGCAGGAATTCTTACTTGCTGCGTCACACGCATTTTTTTTTCCTATAGTTTTCTTTCTCTACCTGTATTCCTGCAAACCCCGCCCCCTGGAAAGTGATTGATTAGCTCGAATTAGTCCCACCTCCTACATTAGGTAGCCATAAATGGTTATCCAGGAATAAAACAGATGAATGAGAGGATAAATCTCGGTAAAACACAACTTCGCGTGTATAACTGTTTCTTGGATGTTGCAGTGTTGCTGTGGAGACATGACCTGACAACTCATGGCCCAATAAGAACGCAGAACATGGGGCGCTGTTGACCTATGGGAAAGAATAAGGCAGGAAAGAGGGAGCCAATCAGAGAGAGGGGTGGGCGGGACGTTTTTCGGAATGTATGCGCGTTTTTAGGCTAGTCACCCCGTTTGTATAATAACTACAGAGCTCAGTGTCTCTCTATTTGGGTCTGTTTATCTCTCTGTCTCCCTCTCTCAGTCTGTCCATTCTGTAGTGAGTGCATGCAGGACAGCGGCCGCTCCCTGCCAGCGGACCCGGTAGAACAGTCTCGATTGTCGGCTCGGTTGGTGAGCAGAACCGGACCGGCCCGGCCCGGAGTGAGAATGGGTGACCCGGTGAGGAGCTCTGCGTCCGGCTCTAGCTGCAGCAGCGCCCCGGCTCCTGCCCCGGGCGCGGACACCTACAAAGGCTGGCTCTTTAAATGGACTAACTATCTGAAAGGGTACCAGAGGAGATGGTTCGTCCTTAGTAACGGACTGCTCTCTTATTACAGGTATTCCTCACACTTTTAGCACTTATTTTTATTTTATTTTACATCTTCATAACAGCTGTCAGTTGTGCAGAAACGTGAGCTGTCAACACGCAGCCTCCTTGACCCCCCTCCCCCGGTCCCGTCTCAAATCCCTTCCTCCGTCCTTATCCGTGTACTTCACATGACGCAGCAGCCTGGGCGCTACCTAGTGCACTAGACTACGAAAATGGCTCCGATTGACACACAGCCCGCGCACGCACGCAGACGCGCGCGCGCGCTTAGTCCCCTGGCTGCTGCCAAGGCCCCTTTTTTCAATATCAGCGTGACACCACAATATCCTTTTTTTTTATAATCATTGTAATAATAATAATAATACTAATAATAACAATAATAACAATAAGTAAAATAATAAACATTGAATAAATTATAAACTTAAACATTGAACTATAAGATCATACAGACTATCTTTACTGAACTCTCCTTGTTTTCTAATGTTTATTTAAATAGTGAGCTAGCTTGGTAGCTAACAGTAAACAGCAGTGGTTTACCTCAGCATCAGCTTTCTTAATTTGTAATTATTTAATGAAGTGATGACATTTATTCATTTCACACACCACTAAATAGTGAAAAAAGCTATATTTTGTGTTAAAGGCAGCAGTGATTTTTATGACATTTTATAAGAAACACTAGATTAGATTGTCTTTTGTTTAATATTTGTTTAAATAGTGAGCTAGCTTTGTAGCTAAGAGTTAACAGCAGTGGTTTACCTCAGCATCAGCATTTATTTTTATTTGACATTTATGAATTTTTTACACTAAATAGTTGTGAAAAAAGTGATATTTTGTGCTAAATGTGGTTTTTATGAGATTTCATAAGAAAAACTGTTTAAATTAGCATGTTATACATGTAAGCTCAGTCATGAAATGAGCATAATGTCCTGATAAGTTGTCTCAACAGGAAAACTTAACAGCAAGAAACCATGTTTTCTACATTATCTCACACGGAAAACCTAATATCATGTGGAAATTTCTCTGGCATTGAGCTTTAGAATAATTTTTTGTTAGCCTTCATGCGAAAGACAAACTACGTTTTTTTGTTCCTCAAATAATGTTTGCTAAATTTTACTCATATAACATTTAGGAAATATTCCTTTGACTGGAAAAATTTTGGCTCCCTAACAAAGAAGTCGCGCAGAGTTCGTCTAGTGTACTTCCCAGTATTTATTTATTTATTTAAGAAGAATAGTGTATATATATTGTTCCAAAAGCTAAATAAAACAACAAAACAACCAAGTGTGAAAACTCAATTGGAATTTACTTGTTGCCAGCTAAATCAACTGCCTACAAATAATTACCTGCGGCAGAGCTTTTGATGGTAGAACGTATAGCTCTCTAGCACATCTGTACTTCCTTACCGTGATGCAGGACACATCTGATTGGACAGAATTTAGGACTGGAAATCTCATTCATTCACTCATCGTCTATACCGCTTTACTCTGTATTCAGAGTCGTGGAGGGCCTGGAGCCTATCCCAGGAGACTTAGGGCACAAGGTGGGGTACACCCTGGACAGGATGCCAATCCAATCCACACACATACACTCACTCACACACTATGGGAAATGTGGGAACGCCAATTAGCCTAATCTACATGTCTTTGGACTGTGGGAGGAAACCACCAAGCAAGGGGAGAACATAGAAACACCATGCGGAATCGAACCTGGACTCTGGAGGTGCAAGGCTACAGTGCTTACACCACCGTGCTGCCACCGGAAATCATGAATGCCAAAATGTGAATGTTTCTGAGAAAAGTTATGAATTACAGAACTGGTTTAGTTTAACAGACTTTTTTTCTAGGTTGTTTTTATATAATATGAATATATAATTTTATATATAAAAAAAAATTATTTGCATTCAATTATTTTAAATATCATGTGGAAATTTCTCTGGCATTGAGCTTTAGAATAATTTTTTGTTAGCCTTCATGCAAAGTTAGTGATTTTGAATGACTCACAATCATGAATGCGTATAAGTTTTACTTCAGGTTTTGGGGGAACAAATTACAGCTTTAAGCAGGAAACATCGAAACACAGATCGGTCTGAGGAATCGTTTGAACCCATCATTTGGATGCTTCTTTTCTTTACAGCATCATGTGTACACGGAAAATAAACACCTTGTCTCTTGAAAGTGTAAGAGGAGGTCAGGATTGGGTCAGGCCTCAGGCTAGGTCATATTTTTAGCATTAATGATGACCGTGAACCTTTCCTGTGGTGTAGTGGGTGCCAATACTTAAAGCACTAAAGCACAAAGTGGGTACTAAAGCACGCCAGATGGGCTGCAGTGAGTAGTAACAGGACACCTACGAGTGTCCCGTGTGGTGAGTTGGTGTGATAAGCAGTCCGGTTGGGGTTGAGGGACATGTGATAAGTGGTATCTCGGTGCAGGATCGTGTGGCTCGTTAAAATTGCAGCGAGCACTACAGGTGTCACCTGTGACCCGACGGCTTCACCTGTTGTTCTAGGACGCGCTCTGAACTCTGCACAGACGGTCATGTTTCGTCTCGCTCGCACATGCTGGCGACAGCCTCTGCGGCGTGCCCCATACAGTTGGCGTCGCCCAACCCGGTTCCACAATGCTCTTCTAGTCGGTTCCTTTCTTCATGTAGGCCTGTTCCTCTGAGGATCATCAATCACTCTCACTCCGAACCCGAGATGAGACTCACAAAACAAACGGGATGTTAGCTCGAGTTAATCAGAATCAGGTCTGACTGCAATCACAGGATCAGTAATTCTCGTCCTGATTCATAAGCTCCGCCCCCAAATCATCATAATGACATTAGTAATAAACACAGTTTATTCTAAAGGACTCAAAAAAACTGAGAGGTTGGTTCAGTTTGGAGGTGGGTCTAATTTCTGGGCCATAAAATAAAAACAACTTGAAAAACAACCAGCGAAATAACCCCAAATTCTTGGCTCGGCGCTCCACTAAGTGATGTTATTTAAACAGTGTGAATGTTACAGAGACTCACCTGAAAAAATACGGCTGCTATAACGTGCCTCTGAAGCGCTGCTTTAAAGGAGCTGATGTGATTCGGCTGTTGTTTGGAGTAAATGTTGATGTTGTTGCTAATGAGGGGCGTGGCCCGTACCAGCATCTGATCACTTTAAGATAACAGCGGCTGTGCTGAGCAAGCCCACTACCTGATTCTTTCCTTCTTTTTATTTGTTTTCTTTCTTTCATTCTTTATTTCTTTGTCTATTGCTTTATTTTTTTACATTTTTTCTTTCATCCTTATTTTTTGCTATTTTCTTTTTCCCCTTTTTATTGCTTTTAATTCTTCCTTTGTTTTTGTCATCTACTTTTTTTCTTTTAGTAACCCTCTTTTAATTTGTTCTTTCTCTTTTGTCATTTTTTTTTGCCATTTTTGTTTTTGTTTTTTGTTTCTTCCTTTTTTTGCTTATGCGTTCATTCATTCTTTATAATTTTTTGTTTGTTTCATTTTTTTCTTTAATTCGTATTTTTATTTTCTCTTATTTAACACATAACAGGTTATAAAGGGACAGAATTTGTAGTGTGTGTGTGTGTGTGTGTGTGTGTGTGTTGAGTATATAGGACTCATTGATGCAAGAGCGAAACAGATGGTTTTGGCGTAAATTTGGAGACACACACTTAACACAGTTAATCCACAATAAATAAATAAAACTTCAGTTGTACCATGTCTTTGACATGAAGTACCCACTACATCTCTCTCTCTCTCTCTCTCCCTCTCTCTCTCTCTCTCTCTCTCTCTCTCTCTCTCACACACACACACACACACACACACACACACATACACACTATGGCTCAGGCACCCTCTCTCTGTGGAATGTTTTTTTGTTTCATTTTATTGTTTCTGTGAAAATCTCCTTTCAGTCTGTTTAACAGAGCGAGAAAGAGACAGACTGTGAGTGTAAGAGAGACGAGGCATGAGACATAGCGAGACAGGCCATGAGAAAAAAGAGAGAGGGAGATACCATGAGAGAGACTTTTTCCGAGTTCTGTATCAGTGACTTTGGCGCAACGTAACCACGACAAAGAAATATTTTAGTAACAGCAGGTTTGAAAATGCTAACAGACTGTTTTGAATATTTATACTTAAATATTATTGTTAACTCAGTATAATTTGTTTATACGTTATTGTCTCACACCTTTAAAAGGGGGGTGTTCCCTTTTCCCGTCCTGAACTGTGGTGACTCAGACTCTAGCCTGTGCGCTCCCTTGTTATTTCCCAGTTGCCTAGCAACAACAACGTTCTCCCGACATTGTGAATCGCTCGCTTGTTTAGCGAGTTCCGCACGAAAGCGCAATCACGTTCCTGATGTTGTGTGTCCTTCTCAGGACGCAGGCGGAGATGGCTCACACCTGTCGCGGCACTATCAACCTGGCCACGGCCCACATCGACACGGATGACACGTGTAACATGATGCTGAGCAGCGGGGGGCGCACTTACCACCTGAAGGCCGCCACCGAGGTGGAGAGGCAGAAGTGGGTGACGGCGCTGGAGCTGGCCAAAGCCAGAGCCATCCGCATGATGAACGATCAGTCGGGTAAGATCATCCCGGGGGTCGGATCAAGGGCGCTGCTGAGCGTGGCTCCGCCTACAGGAAAATCTTCATTGGGGTTATGCCTAAAGTGGCAGGGCATGTTAAAACACAACTATGTCTGTGGCTACACGAGAGTAATGCCTACAGGGGGGCGGGGCTTGTCAAATGTCTACAGGAGGACTGAGCTTGCCAAAATCTACAGCTGTCTCAGCTACACAAGGGTTACTCCTACCAGGGAGGCGGGGCTTCACAAATGCACAGCCGGGTCTCAGCTACACAAGGGGCGGGGCTTTGCAAACATGTTTCTTGCATGCCTTTCTTTAGTAAAGAACTTTTTTGTCTTTCTTTCTGTCAGTTTTGTTCTTTTTCTTCATTTTCTTTTTCCTTTTTGTTTTGTTTTTTATGTCTATTTTTTCTGCTTTTTAAAATATTTTAATTTTATTATTGATCTTTATTCTTGTTTCTTTCTTCCTCTTTCTTTTTTCTTTCAGAAGTTTTGATTTTATTTTATTATTTTTTATTATCCTAACCAGTTATTCTTATTTACAGTCCTTGCTCCCATGATTTAACATGTACTGTAGTTGACATAACAGTAAATAATATAGGATATATAAACAGATCATATATAGATACTGTATATAAAGGTAGCCTTGGATAGATTCTATGAATCTGCGTCTCCTTCTGCATGGAAGAAGGTTGAACAGTTTGCGACTGGGATGGGCGGAGTCCCTGATGGTGCTGCGTGCTCTGCTCAGACGTCTGGCTGCAGATTTTCGGTGCCTGGTATCTGGGCAGCAGTGATGTGTTGAGCGGTGTTTACCACCATCTCCAGGGCTTTACCTTCAGTCAGGATGCTCTCAGTGGTGCAGTGATGGAAGCTCGGTGGGATCTGAGGAACAGATGGTTGCTGATGGAGCACCTAACCATCTCACTCAGATCTCAGCAGATTAGTCTCTTATCCTGCACTTTTTAAACTCTCCCCCCTTTGATGTTCATGTTCCATCAAAAAAAGTATTTCTTTCCTCTCTCTGTCTGCATTTTCTACCCCTGATTTTTTTTTCAGGTTTAAAGGTGAGTGTTTGGGTTTAAAGAAGAGTGAATTGTGACAGTTTTTTATCTTTCAGAAAGAAAACTCCCTGGATCAGTGAGTTGTTGTTGTTGCTGTTACTGTTGTTGTTTTCTTTTCAGACTCTCATGTGGATAACTGAATCCAATCTACTGTAATTTAGTTTCTCATTTGCTGGCTGGTTTCAAATGAAAAAATGAAAATGAAAAAATGTTTCTTTTTTCTAACAATTTTTCTGCTATAATAAAGAAATACGATGGTGATGTGTGTGTGTGTGTATTTGAGGCTTTCAGGCACAATTGTCTCTTTATTTTCCCTTTTCTTGTTGTGTGTGTGTGTGTGTGTGTGTGTGTGTGTGTGTGTGTGTGTATAGGTCTGTACTTTTGGTCTACATATCTGTCCCATGGCAAAGTATGTTTGAGTGTGTATGTGTGTCCAGAGAAAATGGCAGAGTTCCAGACTGCTTTGGCCCGGTTGGTCTTCTGCTCTTCTCAGTTACAGTCCACACTAAATTTAGCCGCTTAGTGCTACATAAGCAAACAGGGTGTGTGTGACTGTGTGTGTGTGCGTGTGTGTGTGCATAGTTATGTGTATGTGTGTGTACGTTTATATTGTTGTTCTTGCTGTTGTCTTGGTGTTTGCACATTTGTGCGTGTGTGAGGGAGAGAGGAGGTTGTTGTTGAGCTTGTTATAGTGTTTGTTCTTAGCCCAGTGTTAGATATTGTACAAAGTACAAAGTACCCTTTGTGGGCTTTGACAGATATACAGGCCACACCTCCTTCACCTGTACACCTGTACTGACAGATATGCAGGCCACGCCTCCTTCACCTCATACACCAGGACGCCTAGATATACAGGCCACGCCTCCTTCACCTTGTACACCAGGACTCATAGATACACAGGCCACGCCTCCTTCACCTCGTACACCAGCATTCATAGATACACAGGCCCCGTCTCCTTCACCTCGTACAGCAGGATTCATAGATACACAGGCCCCGTCTTCTTCACCTCGTACACCAGGACTGAGAGATACAGAGGCCACGCCCCCTGATGCCTAGGCAGAGTCCGCCTCCTTCACCTTATAATCTATATCTATAATCAGTTTGTCTGTAATTCCCTCAGATGGCCTGTAGGTGTCACCCTATTCCAGTCCTCACTGAGCTGCGTTGGGATCGCTCTGTGCTTTAGGGGTTCTGTTATGATTAATGGGGGGTTGGTGCTTCTTTTTTATAAATGGGTGCCAAAACTATTGGAGCAATGGGTTTTAAGTTGTTTTTATTATAAACTGTTGGTAAATAGAATTAGAAAGACTGATTTTAGTTCTAACTTGATGTATTAATTTAGGCCCCACCCCTTTTTAACAGCAGCACTGCTCATTATTAACATACAAGAAACACACACTCCTGCTGTCCATGGTGCTGAATCTGGTTGTGTGTGTGGTGGTGGGGGGGCGGGAGGTGGATTGGTTATTGATGTCTGACATCTATCCTCTCATCTCTCTCTTTTGCACCGTGTCTCATCAAAAAGCGAGGTGGAGGCGTGTCCTCTCTCTCTCTCTCTCTCTCTCTCTCTAAACAGGTGGAGCACCCATCTGTCTCTCTCTCTCTCTCTCTCCCTCAGACTGTCCTTCATCTGACTCCACCATTATCTTTTCTCTGCCCATAATCTCTCTCCCTCATCTTGGTCTTTTTCTCTTGCTCTCTTTCCATTTCTCAATCCCTCTCTCTCTCTCTCTCTCTTGCACTCTATCTCATTAGTGATGTAGAGGCATGTCCCTCTCTCTCTCTCGCTCTCTCTCTCTCTCTCGCTCTCTCTCTCTCTCTCTCTCTCTCTGTCTCCATCTGTCGCTGTCTTTCCATCTTTTTATGACCTGAATCAGGACTAAGAGGAGACAGTAGTTGCTGCATCCATGTAAGTAACCTCACTACTTTAAGACAAGACAAGCTTTTGTGTGCGTGTGTGTGTGAATGTGTTTGTGTGTGAGAGAGAAAAACACACTGCTGTGTTCACATTGTAATTGAGTTTTGGTTCTTGTAGTTGTATAGTGTGTGAGTGGTATGGCTTGGTGTCCTGTGTGTGTGTGTGTGTGGGGGGGGGGGGATTCCTCTCACACTCTTACTGAAAGCTTGTTCACTTGATTGTGGTTATTGATGAGGAGCTGGAGATCTGGAGTGTTTTATTACTCTCTATTCCTCTGTTTGATTTACTGCATCCATTTTCCCTCAAGTGTGTGTGTGTGCGTGTGTGTGTCTGAAGAATTGTCTGTGCCCATGAGAGGATATATGTATATGTGTGTGATTTTTAGAATGTCTGTGTGAGTATGTTTTACGTGTGTGTGTGTGTGAGTGTTTCATGCTGCGTCACAATGACGTAGATTATTACTGCCTGACAGATGGAGCTCATCTCTCTCTCTCTCTCGCTCTCTCTCTCTCTCACACACACACACACACACACACACACACACACACACACACACACACACACACACACACACAGAAATAGAAGACATCTCTTGAACTTTTCACCCTGTGTTTGTGGGTTCTCATATCAGGAGTGATGCACACTGACATCACACTGACCACAGCTGACTTCCCATTACACACAAACACAGGCTGCATTTTGGAGATCAGTAATTTGATGAGTCTGAGTCAACTGTCATCTGTGACGAATTTTCTTTATGCCCACACACACATGCGCACACACATGAAATTAAATAACACGTTAACTATATAAATGGTTTCTGTGGGTAAGAATGGTAAGATGATGGACTTGCGAACGAGTCCACCTATCGTTGCATGACAGGTTACTTCACCTTCTTCATCGATGCAGCAGGCTAAGTTGCCAAATTGAGAGAAGCCCAAGAGAACTAGAGATCTGGTCAGGAGCTTGAGCAAGTGTCACAAAGATCACCGCTTCTATGACCACAACTTCAGCAACATCTGCATCACTAAATCTACCACAGCTGGTCTCCCCGAGAAATTGAACAGGTAAAGATTTCCCAGTTCACCAGCAAACATCTCAGGTGGGACACAAAGGTCTGGACTCAACAAGATGAAAACAGTGTGTCTTACAAGGGGTTTTTAGAAGAAAAGTGGTGGACGAGCACTTGCTTGCCCTGGAGCATGGGCATCAAAGTGCAGCTGAGTCTGAGTCGAGGTTCTTCACCATGGATAGAACCAGCCAGCATCAAAAGCAGCATTTGATCAGTGGATCAAGCATGATTTGCTTAGAAAGCTGGTGTGCAGAAATGACCTGCATGACTTAACTCACCAAGTCCATCCAGGAAGTGCTCCCACAACATCCCTCGCAGGTAACTGAGTGACCTCAGAAGTTGTGGCAGTGGTGGCTCTGATCGGAAGGTCGGCAGTTCGAGTCCCAGCTCCACCAGGTTGCTACTGTTGGGGCCTTGAACAAAACCCATAACCCTGTCTTCTCTAGGGGCGCCGTAAAAATGGCTGACCCTGCGCTCTGACCCCAACCTCCTAACAGAAAAAAAAGTTGGGATATGCGAAGAAAAAGAATTTCACTGTGCAGTAATGTATATGTGAAAAATGAAGCCTGAACATAACTGATCAGAAGAACAGGAACAGGAATGCCAGCACAAAAGGGAACTGGCAAACATGGATTTGAAATAACCACATGAGCAGACATATATTCAGCCACAGGTCATCATACCACATACAGGACTCTTATCTACTACTTCAGACTGAATACTGATGATGAGATATGTGCAAAGGTTCATATCATTGTGCTCCCTGTGCAGCCAAGTAAAGGTACCCTGGTAAGCTCTTGACTCTCCACACATTTTCATAGACCTCCTAACTGATCTGCTCCTCAGTCAAGACAACACAACACAATGCAACCTTATTAGCGACTGGAATGACTCTAGTGTCTGGAGAAACGTCATGGAGAAATTGGAGGTTACAGTAGTAAACTTGATTCTAGGACTCCAGTCAAGCCATCAATCAGGTGGAGAGAGTGATTTCTGTGTGCAGATAACCACCAGGACAGGGCTCTATTCCGCTTCTCCTTCTTAAATATTACTCCGACACACAGGCACCTCACTGACCCTGTTAGTGAAGTCAAGTCAAGGAGGCTTTATTGTCACTTCAACCATATACAGTTTGTACACAGTGAAACGAAACAATGTTCCTCCAGGACCAAGGTGCTAGATGCAACATATAAATTTACAACATAAATTAACAGAAAAACTAACTAGCTAAGTAAGAAGCTTAATTAGCTGGCTAGCTGAGATAAGACAGATTGACATGACAACATAAATTAACAAAAAAATTAACTAGTTAACTTAGAGACCTAATTAGCTGGCTAGCTGGGAACTATGTACATTTTTATACAGAAGAGACATCATAAAGTGCACATGCAAATGTGAAAACAAGAGCGACAAAGTGACTTTACAATACTCTGTGGTGTTGAGGTTGTGAGAGGAGAAACAGTAACCAGTAAAGGTTTTGTAAGTAGCAGCAAAGATTAAATTAAGTAATTTATCAAGTATTGAGTAATGAATATTGTGCAAAAGAGCATTTACAGGTTGGTGTGTACAATAGTTTGGTAGTGTAGATCATTGTGTTTGCGCTTGTGTTGATTAATCTCAATGTTTTGAGGTAGTTGAGTTAATCTGAGTAATAATGTGTGTATGTGTGTGTGTGTGTGTGTGTGTTTTATCAGTCCAGTCCCTTTTTGTTGAGGAGATGGATGGCTTGTGGAAAAAAGCTGTTACACAGTCTGGATGTGTGTGCCCGAATTCTTCGGTACCTTTTTCCTAGGGGTGCTCCGATTGATCGGTCGCCGATCATAATCGGCCGATAATAGCTTTGGGAAGTTTGATCGGCAGTCTCTATAATGGCCGATATAGAAAAGCCGATCAGATGACATAAAACTCGCGGGACTTTTTTTTTGCACGCTGCTAAAATGGCTTCACCGGTCTGGCAATTAAACATGTTGTGTGAAAAAGACAATACATTAGCAATCGGCAACCTGTGTAACAAGCCAATTCCACGAGGCAGGAAGCACCCAAAGCATTTTAACACCACGAACCTCATCAGACATTTGAGAGAGCGGGAAAGTTAAGCAACTCGTGCGTCGGCACTTACTAAGCTGTCTGTAATTCCCCTATCTCACATAAGCGGTTTCGCGCGGTGGCCGAAAGTACAGTTCATCATGATTCACCGCGAGCTTTGGCGCTGTGATTATGTTTTGATCTTTCCGCGCAAAAAATTAAACATGTTTGTCAAACGTAAATTTTTTTAAAAATTACATGAAAAATGTACATGTTTAATTTTTTTGTTGGTCCTCGCGGATGCTTGCGGCCCTTGCAGAACTTCCGGTGTTCTGCGCTAAAATGCCCCCCTGCCACAGATTGCCCCCCCTATATAATCAACAGAAATGTATAGGTTTATGAATTACAAATTACAAATTAGCCAAAACGAATTTGATTATAAAATAAGCAATATAAAAAATACATGTTGAATAGGAATTTCTTTTCCTAAATATTTTTTTCATATACAAGATGGATTTTTTATATAGCTTATTTTATAATAATAAAAAATTGTGTAAGTCTTCATAACAAATATTTATTTAGTGCAAACACTATACATGACATTATACATTTACATGACAAATCCCTGCAAAATTAATGTGTCAGAAAATAAACATTATATGAGAATTTGTATTAATGGTCTTGACACTGGTAACGTGCCTAAATTATAATAGTGATATCATATTTGATAATAATAAACCTATGAATTTCTGTGATATAATATAATGATATAATAGCTAATAGAGATTATATAGGGGGGATCGCATTTTAGGGCATAACACCGGCAACCCTCGTCCTATTTGTCTGTTATTTTATCTACAGGAAAGTTGTGTTTGTCAAGCTCTAAGTTGTTCCCAATTACTAACCAAAGACAGGCTTCTATGTTTTAATTTGACGTGTTGCACATGTTGCTGGCCAATAAATACAGTTGTCAATTCATGATATTCCTCTTCTTGTAATTTCAATACTTGATTTACATTGTTGTTAAATATAGTTTAATAAATAATGCCACATGTAGCCACTTCGAGTAGACCAATTAAAGGGTGAACAAAATTGTTGGTACCCTTCGGTCAATGAAAGAAAAACTCACAATGGTCACATAAATAACTTTAATCTGACAAAAGTAATAATTTTAAAAAATTCTATGAATGTTAACCAATGAAAGTCAGACATTGCTTTTCAACCATGCTTCAACAGAATTATTAAAAAAAAAAAAAACTCATGGAACAGTCCTGGACAAAAATGATGGTACCCCTAGAAAATACTGAAAATAATGTGACCAAAGGGACATGTTAATTCAAGGTGTGTCCACTAATTAGCATCACGGGTGTCTATCTTGTAATCAGTCAGTGGGCCTATATATAGGGCTCCAGGTAGTCACTGTGTTGTTTGGTGACATGGTATGTACCACACTCAACATGGACCAGAGGAAGCGAAGGAAAGAGTTGTCTCAGGAGATTCTAAAGAAAATTATAGACAAGCATGTTAAAGGTAAAGGCTATAAGACCATTTCCAAGCAGCTAGATGTTCCTGCGACTACAGTTGCACATATTATTCAGAAATTTAAGATCCATGGGACTGTAGCCAACCTCCCTGGACGTGGCCGCAGGAGGAAAATTGATGACAAATCAAAGAGACGGATAATCCGAATGGTAACAAAAGAGCCCAGAAAGACTTCTAAAGAGATCCAAGGTGAACTTCATACTCAAGGAACATCAGTGTCAGATCGCACCATCCGTCGTTGTTTGAGCCAAAGTGGACTACATGGGAGACGACCAAGGAGGACACCATTGTTGAAAACAAATCATAAAAAAGCCAGACTGGAATATGCCAAACTACATGTTGACAAGCCACAAAGCTTCTGGGAGAATGTCCTATGGACAGATGAGACACAAATTTAACTTTTTGCCAAGGCACATCAGCTCTATGTTCACAGACGGAAAAATGAAGCATATCAAGAAAAGAACACTGTCCCTACTGTGAAACATGGAGGAGGCCCTGTTATGTTCTGGGGCTGCTTTGCTGCATCTGGCACAGGGTGTCCTGAATCTGTGCAGGGTACAATGAAATCTCAAGACTATCAAGGGATTCTAGAGAGAAATGTGCTGGGCAGTGTGTCCCATCAGCCACAGAGCTGGTGGCTTTGTGGATGCAGCGTGTGGTGTAAATGTCTTCAATAGAGGATCAGGATGCTCTCCATAGTCTCTCTGTAGAAGGTGGTCAGGATCGGTGGTGGAAGCTGGGCCTTCCTCAGCCTTCTCAGGAAGAAGAGACGCTGTTTGGCTTTCTTGTGCAGAGAGCTGGTGTTGAGGGACTAGGTGAGGTTCTTCTCCAGGTGGACACCCAGGAATTTGGTGCTGTCGACGATCTCCATAGAAGACTTGTTGATGCTCAGCGGAGAATGGTCGCTTTGTGTCCTCCTAAAGTGAACAACCCAACCCAACAGGCCCAACAGGCTCAGCTTCCCGATCAGGTGTTGGGGGATGATAGTGTTGAAAGCTGAGCTGAAATCTATGTACAGCATTCAAACTTATGTGTCCTTATTGTCCAAGTGTGTGAGGGCAAGGTGGAGTGTGGTGGAGATGGTGTTGTCCGTTGAACGGTTAGGAAGGTATGCAAACTGCAGTGAGTCCAGTGAGGGGGGACAGCAGGGTCTTGATGTGTTTCATTAAGAGCCGTTCGAAGCACTTCATGATGATGGGTGTGAGTGCAACAGGATGGTAGTCATTGAGACAGGACACAGAAGACTTCTTTGGCTCAGGGATGTTGGTGGTGGACTTGAAACACGAGGGAACGATGGTGAGATGGCTGCTCAGACATATCTTGAAGATGTCGGTGAGAACATCTGCTACCTGTTCAGCACATTCTCTGAGCACTCTGCCAGGGATGTTGTCTGGTCCAGCAGCTTTACGTGGGATGACTCTGCGTGGAGTTTTCCTCACATCAGCCGTGGTTAGACACAGCACCTGGTCGTTTCGGAGGAGGGGTGGTCTTCCTCACCGTCATGTCAATCTGCATGTTGAACCGAGCGTAGATGTTGTTCACCGCGTCTGGAAGGGAGCCATCACCGTTACAGGCAGGTGATATCATCCTGTAGTTTGTGATGGCTTGTAAGCTCTGCCACATGCGCCGTGTGTCACCGCTATCTCTGAAGTGTTTGTGAATTCTCCGGGCGTGTGCACGCTTCGCCTCTCTGATGGGCTGGGCCTTGCTGTTTTTAGGGCAACTTGTCCCCCATTCTGAAGGTGGATCCTCGGGTCCTCAGAAGTGCATGCACCTCAGCAGTAATCCATGGTTTCTGGTTGGGTCGTGAGATGATGTTCTTGGAGACAGTGACGTCATCTGTGCACTTGTTGATGTAGCAGACCACTAATGTTGTGTATCCCTCCAAGTCTGTGAAGTCGCCATAAGTTGCAGCCTCCCTAAACAGTGTTCTTAAAACAGTCCTGTAGAGCAGAGATGGCTTTCACCTGCTTCAGAACCGGTATGTATGCTGGAATTAGCATAACAGAGATGTGGTCTGACTAGCCGAGGTGAGGACGAGGCTCTGCCCGATATGCCCCGGGGATGTTTGTGTAAACAAGATCCAGCGTGTTATCCCCTCTCATTGCAAAGTCCACATACTGATGGAATTTAGGGAGCACTGACTTGAGATTTGCATGGTTGAAATCTCCAGCAACAATAAACAGTCCATCCGGGTGTGTGTTTTGCAGTTCACTGATATTTGCATACAGTTCTCATAGCGCTTCCTTAGCATTCGCACTAATGTACATTCGATAATGGAAATGGAGGAGACTGCTTCCGATGTCACCTCCTCCGGCCACCGGCATCAGGCAACGCTGAGGCCTCAAGCCCTTGTTCATGCAGCAAGCCGAGTTCGCATAGCTTTTCTTGCAGCTAAATGTGGATGTCGTTAACCGGGTTACTTATGTCAAAAAGTTTCTGGAGGTGGTCCAGAGCGGATGCTGCGTGCTACTGCCGCGCCACCATCTTGGATCCTTCATTCATTTAATGTGTCCTGGGGTATCGACCACCGGTGCTATATGACACTGACCCTACAGCCTCACCGATGGTGAAGATGGACAAAGGGATTCAGAAAGATACCCCACGTTCTTTTTACAGGGTTTTTCTTACCAGTTTGGGGATGTTCATGACAGAGCGCCCTGATATCTCATCCCACACAACCTTCCCTACTGAGGTGCAACCTCCAGGAGTGCTGACTCCCCTAGGTTGTGTTCCTAGACAAGTTGGGTAGCTGGCATGGCAAGTGCTGGGATAGGGGCAAGCCCCACCTTTTCACATCTCAAGCCAGTGAAGCCAGGTATTCCTTGGTAGAAAGACCATCCAAAAACCTGTGCTTATGTTTTTTCAAGTTCCATGAGGTTGAGGCGCCTGGAGGTTGGTGGTCTTTCAGGAACGCTCCAAAATCTTTAGAAGTTCTGGAAGTGTTTTTGAGTAGAAAGAAGGAAAGAAAGAATTTTGCCTGTGAGTGTATGACTGACTCATTGCCTCAGTGTGTGTGTGTGTGTGTGTGTGTGTGTGTGTGTGTGTGTGTGTGTGTGTGCGTGCGCGCACCCATGCATTGACAGGCATCAGTAATTGCGAGAAAGCTGCTCTGTGTGAGGCTGTGATTGCAGGAACTCGGCGTTAGTGCGTCCCAGACAGGAAATATACTTTGATTTTAGCTTTTTGATCCAACTGCTGTGATGCATTGCAATATTTATGGCAGAGAATATTATCATGAGCAGGAACATACCTAATGATCTTTACAACAAGAACTTATCAACTTAGTAATTTGAATATTAATAATAACATGATGAGAAGAAGAATTTGAAGATAATGACAAAGGTAATAAGGAAACTGTGATTGAGTTTCTGGTTGCCTGGACTATCACAATTTGTTATGATTTACCTGTAGAGTATCTACAGCATCAGCAAATTGCTATGAGTTGTCAAGGTTTTTGGTGTAGCTCATAGACTTTATGAAATTCAACCCATTTTCATGTCACATCTCTCAGCACGGCTAGCAAAAAAATAACCAGCCTAGAGTAGAACTTTAACTCATTTCTTCTCTCCTAATTAAGCACATTACTGTTGAAATGCAGCCACACAGATTAGTTAGCTAGTTCTGTTGGAGATTGGTTGGGAATCATCACTTCATCTGATACAATCAGTTTATAAACATGATCGTGAGAGTACATGTGATGTTCATGGAAGATCCACAGTAATTCTTCACTAATCGTGAATCAGGATGGTTTCAAGTTAAGTAATTAGTAACTAGTAAAAGAGTGCTAGCAGTAAAACTAGAAGATCACTAAAGTAGAGAGAGATTTACTTGATTATCAAGAGAAAGGCTGCAGTAACGAGCGGTCACTACAGTAACAAGAGATCTGCTACATTATTGAGATGGCAGTAACGAGATCTGCTACATTATCGAGAGAAAGGCTGCAGTAACGAGAGATCGGTTGAAGTAACGAGAGATCGGCTAAAGGAACGAGATCAGTGACGGTAACAAGAGATCGCTGCATTAACAAGAGATCGGCTAATGGAACAAGATCGCTACAGTAACGAGAGATCTGCTACATTATAGAGAGATAATTAGCAGCAACAAGAGATCAGCAGTAATAATGAGAGATCGGTGACAGTAACGAGAGATCAGCTACCATAACAAGGGATCAGTGACGGTAACGAGAGATCGCTACAGTAACAAGAGTTTCATACAGAGATCAGTTAAATAAAAAATTTTATATTTATATATAAAAAATATTTATACTCTCTCACTCACACACACTGAGCATGTGGCCTGAACTTGTGTTTTCTCAAATGCAATGTTAAGCTGTGATGTGTCTGTGGCTCGGTTCTTTCTCTCCCTATTTCTCTCTTACACTCACACACATGTATACACCTTCTGTCCAATATGGTAATTACAATTTCAAGATGTTTAATCCTTTCTTTATTTTAATTTTAAACTCTGTGATGTATGTTTCTGTGTGCATGTCCAAGCCAGAGCCGACACAATCGATGTACGATGTCGAAGACTGTTCCTGAAACGCTTTTTATCGTCTTCTGATTTAGCCTAAATTTTCTGACACCTAAAGACACTTACAGTAACTTAAACCTTAAAGGGGGCAGTGGTGACTCAGTGTGTTATGGCTCTTAGTTACTGATCAGAGGATCAGCGGTTCGAGCTCCAGCTCCGAGGTTGGGCCATTGAGCCAGGCCCATAACCATGTCCGCTTTCAGGGGCGCTGTAAATAAGGCTGACCCTGTGCTCTGACCCCAGCCTACAAAGCTGGGATATGAGGAGAATAAAGAATTCCACAGTGCAGTAATGTATATGATTTCTAGTTCGATTGCCGGGTGATGCTGTAGCCTAGAGGAGCATAGAGAGAGCTGGTTGGACGAGCTCTCAGTGGGGTGCGGTGGGAGGATACTTGGTGTTCTCACATCCATCACGGGTCTACAGCCAATCATGGATGTCTGTGAGCTTACTTAAGCGGAAGGAGTGGATAATGCTGTCCTCCGAGTGTGTTACGTTACCCCCCCAACCCCCCCAAAAAAATCCCCCCTACACACCGTAGCGAGCTGCGTCATATGGTTTGGAGGAAACACATGATCGTCTTAGGCCCTCTGGTGGTGGCCTTCATGTGGGAGCCCCCAAGTGACCGCTGGGACATGAATTAATTAGGGAGAAAATCAGGGGAAAAAATGTGGTGAGAGGAAAACGGAAACGGGCATAGGAGCTGGGTACACATGGTTTTGGGTTTGGATTGTTTGGACTATACACAGCGACATCATCTGGATTTAAACTTCCCTCAAGAAGGGAGGATGGAACTTGATATGGATGCACTGCTTACATTTGAGTTTATCAGAGATGCAGACACACACACACACCCAACCTTGACTCTCAGTAGATATTTAAGCTCTTATTTAAAATAAGTCAAAATCGTTGTATGACCTTATCGAGACATCCGGTCCTTATAAAGAGACAAACCCAGGACCCGAATTTGCCCTGTCATATGGGGACCTGCAAAGAAAGTGTGTATGTGTGTGTGTGTGTGTAAGTGCAGCACTGACCTTGGTGCAGCGGTAATAACTTTAGCACTGGAATCAGAACCGGTTTCACTGCTGTTTAAGTTTCCTTTCTTATGCCCTGCCCACAGACGTATGGATATTAGCAAACACAAATCCTGTACTGAAATCTTTTAAAAGTTACATAAAACTTTTAAAAGTAAAGCGAGGTGGTGTTATGTGCACCATTACATAAAACTCCACAGGAATAACATTAAGAGTTGCGTATTCGTGATGGTGAGTCAAAATGATCCGCATTCTGGCCATATTAAAACTTCTGTTGACCTCTCTGTCTTAACAGCGCCGTCTCCCCAGTCACTGCTGTGCTGGTGTGAACGCGTTACATCAGTACCTTTGTAACTGCGGTGCGAGCAAAAATGGACGCAAAAAAGAAAGAAGAGCAGCCTGCAGCAATTATTTATTTATTTTTGTTGTTGTTGTCTGACGGTGTACCTCGTGACGAAGAGCATAAGCAGAAGTGTTTAGATATCTGCAAACAAAATGTGGAGCGATACTGTAAGGAAGGTGAAAGTTTTTTAAAGAGAATCATTACTAGTGATGTGACTGATTCATCACTACGAGCGTGAGAGTAAACGGGAGAGTATGGAACAGAAACGTCCTCAATTGCTGAAGTTCAAAAGTCGACCATCAGCTGGAAAATTCATCAACACTTACAGTTTTCTGGGATTCTCATGGGCCAGAAGTATTGGAACATTATCAGGAAAAAGGTTCAACAATAACAACAACAGTGCTCGTTATTAAAGAGCTGAAGACTAAACTTCAGATTGAACGCAGAGGATTGATACCCGAGGGCATCGTGATCTCACATGAAGGTGCACATCCGCGCACTTCTGCTCCACACTGTCGACACTCTGTGAAACGGTTCAAAGCATTAAGTTACTGATCGGAAGGTCTCCGGTTTGAACCCCAGCTCCACCAGGTTGCCATTGTTGGGCCCTTGAGCAAGTCCTTTAACTCTATCTGCTCTAGGGGGCGCTATATCATGGCTGACCCTGCTCTCTAACCCCAGGATATCCGAAGAAAGAACTTCACTGTGCAGTAATGTATATGTGACACGTAAAGGATTAACTTAACTTAAATCGTCCTCCCTATAGTCCTGATCCCACTCCATCAGACTTTCACCTGTTCGGTCCCCTGAAAGCAGAACTACGAGAATGAAGATTCACTTCTGATGAAGAAGTGAAAACGGCGGCGCATTCGTGGCTCACAGCTCAGACTAAAACATTTTTAATGAGGGAATATGAAAGCTTGTTATGTGTAATGAAAAACAAGAAGATTACGTATGTCGAAAAAATTATGCATCTGTTTTTCATTAAAATAAATTCTACAACCAGAGTGCTGTAGACTCACCTTGATCTGTGTGTGTGTATATAAATATATAGAGAGAAAGAGAAAAAAAGAAGTGGAGTGTAAGTAAGAGAGGCAGCAGTGTCAACCTTCAGTGCACACACACACACACACACTGCGGCAGTGCAGTATCGACAGACTACGAGCACAGTAAAGATGATGAGGTGTGTGTGTATAGGAAAGCTGGGAAGCTGTCTCTCTCTCTCTCTCTCTCTCTCTCTCTCTTTATTTCTATCTTTCTCTATCATTATTCTTATGTATAACTAGTGAGGGTGTGTGTTCATCCCTGCAGTGTGTGTGTGCGGATGCTGAATAAGGAGAATAACCAGAGAATCACCGGTGCTCTCAACATCCCCCCCTCCCTCCCTCGCGTACTTCCTGTACTGTGTGTGAGTGTGTGTGTGTGTGAGTGAGTGAGTGTATGTGTGGTGAGTGGTGAGGCAAGGAAGAGGACGACGACGTGTGATGAAGAGCAGAGCATGCTGGGAACCGGGCACGGTGCGCACCGCATGCGGCTCGGGCTGCCTACGTCGCCTCGGCAACACGCAGCCCACGCCCCACGGCGGACGGGGACGGGGGGACGGCGCTTCGTCTGCGTCCTCACACACGCCTACTCCGGTCCGCTCGTCCTCCTTCTGCCGCTTCCTCAATTTCGCCTGCCTCCGAGGTAGACCTTGTTTAGCCCCCTCACGCTCTCTCTCTCTCTCTCTCTCTCTCTCTCTCACTTTATTTTAAGCGTTTTATTGACAGATAAAATGTCTTAAGGGGCGGGATATTTTGTATTCTGGTATCTTTCTTCACGCTAGTAGTTGTGTTTGTGTGTTTTAACTCCGAAACACTTCATTTCAGAAGTAACACTTTGCTCTCAGTTCTGGGGCAGGACAGCGCCGTCTGTTCCTCAGGGTCCTAAAGCCCTACATGTGCTTTTATTTTTAACGTTCGTAGCTCGAAGCGTCTCGAGAGCTGTGATTTGATTTCGTATTTCCTTTTCAAGCAGGAAGTGTCGACTCGCACGACTCCTACATGGCGATCTGCCAGCAGTGTCTGAGATATGCCACGCCTTCTTCTTCTGAAAAAAAAAAAGGATTATCAATCTAGCTAAACATGGAGGATAATTTATTTTTCAGCTGTGCAGGACAAATGAGACGGCGAGTGCGTTTGGAGCTACGGTGAACGTGTTTGAGGAGAGCTCGAGCATCAGTGTTGCCGACGGCGACGGAGAGCCGCAGTGTCGTCACTCACTGGGAGGCGTCGAATTCGATATAAGACCAGATTCTGCATTAGTCCTGGACTAAAAACATCTATGGAAAAAGTCACATGACCACATGACCTCCACCTTCTTCCACATGAATAAACTCCACCGATTTATTTGTGTGTGTGAAGATGACCCTGATGAACCATGTTTACGGACTTCACTAATTAGGTGCTCCTGTAGAACCAGACACACCCCCTATGGGCGGGGCTTAAATCACGCTTAATTGAATGATGAACAAACATTATTAAAATCTTTCCTGGAAGTGATAAAGCACACTTTTTTTTATTGTTTTTCAGCTTTACCACAGCGGTTGGATCCCCGGAGCGCTTTAGCGATAGACAGACGAATGATATCATGACTCTTAATTTAATCTCTTTATTACATGCAGTCTGGCGGATGGATGTGCCCCGGGCGGCAGCGCGCGGCTGTTAGAAGAAGGGTAACTATAGCATGTGATCGATACTCGGCGTTAGCTGGAAGGGGTTTAAAAGCTCACAGACGCCTCAACACTTCAGGGTGAAGTCCAGGAGTCAGTGCTACATGCTAGGTGCTTTTCAGCACTGTAGCGAACACGCTAGCGCCGCCGTCAGGCTCACAGGCTCCGCGTGCCGGCATTACAGCGGCGGATTAAACGACACTTCAGGAATATCGGTACGTGGGGCGAGAACGCGGGAATCGCAGACTTTATTATTTATTACAGGAATTGTGTGTGATGTGAGGACGGCGCCGTGTGTGTGTATGTTCTCCTCACGTCTGCTGTGTGTCTATCCATCTTTATCTGTCTGTCTCTATTTATATATCTTTTTAATTATTTAGCTAGCTATCTGTCTTTCTATATGTTTATCTGTCTTTCTGTCTGTCTGTCTTTATTTTATATATCTTTTTAATTATTATTCCATTTATATATCTATTTAATTATTTAGCTAGCTATCTGTCTGTCTATCTATCTGTCTGTCTGTCTGTCTGTGTCTTTATCTGTCTGTCTGTTTGTCTCTACTTATATATCTATTTGATTGCCTGTCAATCTATATGTCAGTCTCTCTGTCTCTCTCGGTCTCTCTCCCGAGTGGTGTTAATTCCAGCTCAGCTGTCTCACAGTTTGATGTTTTTAAACACTAGTATGTCACCCTGGGGTTTATTTTTTCAGGCCAATATTAAATACATAAATACACAACGCTGCTCGTTAATTATTAACTAAATATTTTTTAGTAATTAACTAATAATTAAAACACTGTCCCTTTAAAGTGAAAACATGCGCGGTGTGTTCCTGAGAGCCGTGTCTGATCTGGAGCAGTGACAGTGTTGAGGATAAAAGGCTGAAAGAATGTGTGTGTGTGTGTGTGTGTGTGTGTGTGTGTGTGTGTGTGTGTGTGTGTGTGTGTGTGTGTGTTTAAGATGAGTGAGTGATTGATGTCAGCGAGTACAGTAATATATCACTGATATTCCAGACTCCGCCCGTCACTCATGGCTCATCACACTCGACTTTTACTTTCACTTTTGAATCTGAAATCTGAAATCTTTTAAAAATGTGAAAACTCAGTTTCCTTCTTCAGTCTGCATTTTCTATATCAGATTATTTTAAGCCATTGTATTTAAAGCCGATGTTCTGGAGGTTCTGCGTCGCACCTGAACTTTAAATGACGTCTCTGATCCACACATGAGACTCGTACAGTAAAACTCCTCATTTACATCCCACGCCGGGGTTTATTACTGCTGATTACATTCTGATTTATACTCTGACTTTAGGAAACACTGCTCCAGGTAATCTGTTAGGTGTGAAACTCCACACAAGTGAGGTTACACTCTGAATGTGGTGCTCAGGAACTCCACACACACACACACACACACACACACACACACACACACACACACACACACACACACACACACACACACACACACACACACACACACACACACACCACTTCTGGAGTTAATTCTAAGACATAAATCAATTCGAAGAGTTTATCTATAAAAGTCTATCTATTTTTCATCAGTTTTCACTCTGTGTGTGTGTGTGTGTGTGTGTGTGTGTGTGTGTGTGTGTGTGTGTGTGTATGTGCGCATTGTTAATGAAAGACAGGAAATTAGATGCCTTTGGGTGATTAACCTGTGTGACCTTTTGTCAGTGTATGATCAGTGATCAGTGTGTAATGTGTTTTAATAGCCTTTCATACAAGCAAATCTCACACACACAATCATGTCAATGCATGGGTGCGCGCACGCACACACACACACACACACACACACACACACACACACACACACACACACACACACACACACACACACACACAGATAACACCATTGTCCTCCCACTCCCAGAAGAAAAAGTAAGTGTGTGGAAGTTGTCTGAAGGACACACAGATGTACGACACACACAAAATGTCTGAGGGACACAAAACATTAAGATACTTCAAAGACATTTCATTAATATTAATAACATAATTAAACAGGAAGTTAATGGGAAATGTAAAATGAAGCGGTAAGTTTTTACACCCTGCAGTTAAACAGTAGTGTTGGATTAAAAACAAAAACAAATTGTATTTATGTATGTAATATATGTTTAAAAATAATAAAAAAGATAATAATAAAATAAATATAGGAACATAAATAAAAATAGAATAAATAAATTTTATGTTTTATTAAAATGTTTTTTACAAAATATTTAAATGATCGTTTATTGTTATTTTTTTGTTAATTATTGTGTTATTAATATTATTTATAATTTGTTTATTTATATAGTGAAACGTAATAATTGTATTACCTAATAATAATACAAATAATACATAATACAAATTGTAAACCCTAATTTTGATTATTTTTATAATAAAAACACTTGTGGAAAACAGGCTGCATTCAGTCAGATTGTAATTATTAACGATGTAATAAATTTTGTCCTGATAAAACAGACATTTGATTAAATTCACCATAATTAAAAAAAAATCTTTACAAACTGATCAAAAACACTTGAAATGATATTAACATTTTTTTACTTGACAATTAAAAATGAATATTTATTTATTTATTTATTTATTTATTTATGTTTGTTTGTTTGTTTATTTGTTAGCTAAAAATGCATGGTTCCTCAGAAAATCAGTATTGTTGGAAGTTTTTGAGGAATACTACAGAGGGCGCTGTGTGTAGATCAAAAGTCATGATGTTTGTGTCACGTGGCCCCGCCCTTACCTGCCTTCGTAATGTTGTTTATTTGCACTTTAATGTTACTTTATATCTTGACCAACATACAGAAAATTACATCTGACATTCAAGTAATTTAAATAAATAAATCTGAGACTCACTCAGCTACAGAGGTGACATATAGACTTTTTGGGTGCTAAAACGTTTACGATGCAATGAAGCGCTAACAATGAAACAGTTAATACTTTTTAAATTACGCAGCATCATAAGATCGTCATCTCCATCCTGAGGATCTGGAAAAAACCTTACACCAACGCTAACATAAATCATTATTTTTTTGTTGTTACGTTTATGTGATAAAGTATCAGAACGAGTTCGGTGCTATAAACATGCTGCTGTAGAAAACTAATCAGAGCCAAAGGTTCTGCAGCGCCGCGGGGTAGCTCAGGTGATGGTGTCGTTCTCCTGACTGTCCTCAGTGCTCACTGCGCCTCCGGGCCCGGTTCTGCAGGTTCTCTTACAACTCGTCACTCACATCTAGTCAGTACTCACACTGCATCTGTTCCTACCGAACCAGAACCCCGAGCTCAGAGAGAGAGAGACGCGTTAGACTCACACTGTACAGGAGTGTTTATCACTAAAGGACACGCGGTACTCTCAGGAGTCTCCACAATCTCATACAAAATACAGGCAGAAAAGAAAAGGAGAAAGAAAATGAGATCTGGATGGGCAGTTGATGAAAATCAGAAGAAAAAATTTTTTTTCATTTATTTTATTCAAATTATGTTTGAAATATTCTGAGAATCTTGAACAACGAGTATCACTGATCTGGATGTGGGGTGTGTCCTGACACCGATGGCCGCTCTGTGCAGGAAAGACGAATGCGCGGAAAAAAAGGGCAAGAAACAAAACAAAAACAAAACATAAAAACAAAATGTGTAAAAAACAAAACAAGTACAAAACTAATTGTAAAAATAAAAAAACTAAATGAGAAAAACTAAATGAGAAAAAAACAAAGCATACAAACAAAAGTAAAAAACAGAAGTAAAGAACTAAATGTAAAAATGACAAGTAAAAAAACAACAAAAAAGTTCAAACAAAATGTAAAAATTAAACTTGTAAAAAAACAAAACAAAAAAAAACAAAATTAAAAATAAAAAAGGATAAAAATATGTAAAACAAAATGAGTAAAAAACTAATTGAAAAATAAAATATGTAAAAAGTTAAATGTACAAACAAAAATCAAAAAACAAAATGTACAAACAAAACAAGTAAAAAAAAAACCTAAACAAGTAAAAAACAAAAATGTAAAAAAGTAAAACAGAAAGAGTAAAAACAAAACCCATCGAAACAAAAGCAAAAAGAAAAAAAATCCAGTAAAAACTAAATGTAAATAACGACTAGTAGAAACAAAATGTGAGAGAAAAAAAGTAAATGCAGGAGGTTAAAGCAAAGAATAAGTAAGAAATTAACCAAATAAAAACAAAAAGTGAAACAAAAACAGCGGAAAACATAATGAGTGAAAACTGAACAGCGAAAATCAGAGAGCTGCAGATGCCCTGAGATCGCCTCAGACAGGTGTGTGTGTGTGGGTTATACACTTCCCTTTAGTGCACGAGACGGTCACATCTGGCTGAGACAGCTGTGCGAGTGTGTGTGAGTGTGAGTGTGAGTGTGGGTGTGGGTGTTTGTGTGAGTGTGTGTGTGTGTGTGTGAGTGTGTTCATCTTCCCCTTGGGCTTACAGCACACTGCCCAATTACTGCTTAGCATCACATTCTCTCCCTCAAGGCTTGCACACACACTCACACACACACACACACACACACACACGCGCGCGCGTGCGGGCGATAGCTAGGAGGGGACGGATGAGTCATACACCCGTCGTTCCTGCAGAGAGAGATCGTCTTCCTCTCGCTCCTCTGTGCCGCTATAAATATCAGCTGCTGCTGGTGGGCGCCGTCGCTGCCGCCGTTATCATCATCTTCATCTTCATCACTGTGAGTGTGTTTCAGCTCATTCATAGCACTGTGTGTGTGTGTGTGTGTGTGTGTGTGTGTGTGTGTGTGTGTGTGATGAAGTGAGCTCTCCTACACTGCTCTGGTTAATCTGATCCCCACGTTTGGGGAAAATTGAGGCTTTATGAGCAGCACGGTCTCTCTCTCTCGCTCTCTCTCACACACACACACGCACACACACACACACACACACACACACACACACACACACACACACACACACACACACTCACACACACACACACACACTCTCCCTTGTTTAAAGGTGTGTCTTTTTCTGTGTGTGTAGTTTGTTTTTTAGCAGTTGTGTGTTAGATTTGTTTTGACTTTGACCTAGTTAAGCAGATAAGTGAAGAACTCTGTGTGTGTGTTGTGTGTGTGTGTTGTGTGTAGGGCTGCAACTAACGACTATTTTCATAGTCGACTAGTCACCGACTATTGAAATGATTAGTCGACTAATCGGATACTTATTAAATTTTTCTAAAATTTAGCATGAGATTGCTTTAATTATGTGGAAAATGATAGTAAACACAAGAAAGAAGGGGGTACTTCAATGAAAAATGCATATTTTATTGAACTTTGCTGCTGATAAGCCGATTCATACTAAAAGTAAATAAAAATGCCCTGTCTAAAACCAAATAATAAATATAAAATGTACAATGTACATCCAAATCAAAACGTATTGGCTTCCATGTTATTTAAATCTTACCGAGGCAAGTCAAACTCCGTTTCATTAAACTGTCCGACGTGCTTTCTCTTTAAATGTTCGTGCATCACCGAGGTGCTGCCGTGATACGCAACGACTGCTTTGCAAACCATGCAGGTAATCTTTTTATTCGCCGTATCCAGGGAAAAATGCTCCCAAACTTTAGACGTTTTGGTACGCGCAGCTGCTGCGTTGGACGCCGCAACACCGCCATTTCTGTATGTTATCGCTCAGCAGAGAAGCTAATGCGCACCCTCGGCAGAGATTGTAATGAAGAGAGATCCCTCACTCGGTCATGTCTGGCGACAACTTCGACAATGAAATTCATTGTCGACTATTTCTATTATCGATTTTTGTCGACAACGTCGATGAATCGTTGCAGCCCTAGTTGTGTGACAGGCTACCCTTGAGATGTGCTGTGTATACTGATGTTCCTGCTGTTGTTCTTACATGCACTCATTTATCCTCTCTTTTAGTGTGTGTGTGTGTGTGTGTGTGTGTGTGTGTGTGTGTGTGTGTGTGTGTGTGTGTGTGCATCATTCTGGAAAAGTTTTTTTTCTTCTTCTTTTTTTTTCTTCTAGTTTTTTGTACTTATCAGGTTTACACTCAGCCACGCTCACAAACCTCCATAAATGGTAAAAATTGTAAAATAAATTTGGTGACTAAAGGATGAAGAGGTGCACGAGAAGAGCGAGAAAGAATCCAGGAGGAAGAGAGAGAGAGACAGCAGGACAGAGAGAGTGAGACAGTTGAGAGAGAGACAGGAGGAACAGAAATCAGTAGGATGGAGATAGACAGGAACAGAGACAGGGACAGGCGGAGTAAAAGACATGAGGAGAGAGACAAGAGAATGGAGAAAGACAGGTGGACAGAGACAGGAGGAAAGAAAAAAGGGGCGTGTCCTTCAGAACCCAGTAAATGTCCCAGTCAGAACCCAGTACAGCGTGTCCCTCAGAACCAGGAAGGACACATGATTAGCAGCGTTGCCCTTGGGAAACCTGGGAAAATATGTCTGTCAGAACCTGGACATTGTGTCTCTTGGAAACCCAGCCAGCGTGTCCCTCGGGAAACCGAGAAGCGTCTGTCATTCACTTTTATCTGGCCGTCTGTCTGTACGTGTCTGTCTGTCTTACTTTCTGTTTGACTTTGCATCCCTGTGTGTGTGTGTGTGTGTGTGTGTGTGTGTGTACAGTATGTGTATGTGTGTGTGTGTATTGAAGCACACTTGGCCAAGATTAAAGGTCACGTCTAACTCTTTACCCACTTTTCCTCCACTGTGTCTTCTCTCACTGTGTCAGAGTTCGTGTGTCCGTGTGTGTGCGTCAGCATTTATTCATGGAATCATCACCACACACACAGTTAACTCTGAGTCAGGAGGAAGTTAATGTGGTGTTGAGGATGCTGACTGATCCTCTTTCTTTCTGCTGAGGAGAGACAAACCTACAGATCAATCTCTGACCCCGCGGTTGCCAGATCCTCCCTGAACCATCCAGATCTTGTCCACTCGGGTTGCCACGTCCTCTCCCTGTTCTACTGTGGAATACTACACCATGTCCCAAGTAATGTTTATCGATAGGTGAATTACAGAGGTGGGCGTGGCCTTACTGTGCACATGCACTCGTCACACCTGCGCCAGGTGCGCTTGATCATTAGCATCTGTCATTGGTACCCAGATGTTGGGGAGCTCAGTGACCCGAGACCCAGCAGTAAAACCACACAACTACATAAAAAAATCCTTTTTTTATATTTAAAAAATTAACTGGTACATTACATTTAAACATTTTCATCTGAAAAATAACAAAAGAAAAATTCACTTTTGAAAAAAAGTTTAAAGAAATAATAATAAATATTAATCATTATTTTTGTAATCAGTTAGTTTGTAATTCATACTAATAAAATATAAACGTAATAATTTTTTTTATGTAATACAAATTCTATTCATTGAAATAAACATTTTAAAATTATTTAACGATAATAATAAAAATAATTGGTTTATATAAATTAAAAAATTCATTCAAAAAATAATTTTCATTTTATTTTCGTTTTTTTCCATGAATTTAATCTTAGCATTTTTATTTAAAGTATATTTCTTTTAAAGACCATCTGTGTAAATTTCACTCTAGATGCAGGTAAATATTACTATTATTATTATTATTATTATTATTATAGTTGTTATAGTTATTATTTTACTTTCTTTTTTTATTTATTTGTTTTTCTTTTGTAAATTCTATTTTAGCATCTTTATTCAATTATAGATGCATTTAAAAAAATTTTCATTGTTGTTATTATAATTATTATTATTATGTATTTTATGCAGCAGAAGAAAGCAGAACATTGATTTTAAAAAATCAATAAAGAATTTAATATAAATTTGAAGTCATACTCCCTGGGAAAAGGATGTTTTTATTTAAAACAAACAAACAAACAAACAAAAAAACTACCTGTAACAATTGCCCGCACTCGCGGGTAACAGCTGAGTCCAGGTTTTTTTTAGTAAGGCCTGAGTCAGAAACCCAGCATAAGATATTCTTAATTTTTTTGAATGTAATATTTTAAGGAACATAAATCAGAGTTGTTGTGATCGGGTCGAGGACGTGGGAAGTGCTGTGTGTGAGATGTTCAGGTAACGTAATAACTGTAAAAATATTATATACAGCAGATACAGAAACACACAAGTAGATGGAGTAGTTTTTGTGATTATATTCCAGAAATTATAATCCATAGTGATTTGTCAACAATTATAATTTAAAAATGTATCAATAAACAACTCATTTGAAAAAGTTATTTTTTCAAATGAGTTTTAACATTACGGAGCTGGAATCTTTAGAACTGAGGAGTTCATGCTTGTTTTTTCAGCTCCTCTGAATCCACGGTCTTATTATAGAGAGAGAATAAAGAGAGGGTGGAGACGACAACGCTTTATATTGGTTTCTATAACGTGAGCGAGAGAACACGAGCCGGCTCTGAACCGAGAACCTCACACGTGTTAAAGAGTGGTGCGTCTGCTGTACACGTCTCTGTGATGTTACTCCATGGAGGCTCGAGATGTAGGAGTACGAAGATCAGACTGAGTTCGGAAGTTGATGTAGGACTGGGAAGGTCAGACGTGTGTGAGGTTTGAGGAGAAGGTCACGGACTCACTCCTGCTCCAGTCATGATGAAGGTTGCTCAACAATTCCCCGAAGGACACTTTCACATCGTCTGCCCCCTGTCCTCCATTCTAAGGATTGCCAAATCTCAGCTGTAATGTGTGTGTGTGTGTGTGTGAAAGAGAGAAAGAGAAAGTGTATAATCATAGGTTGTGTTTCTTGTAATATGTTTTATTTGTGTGTTTATGTTTCTGAGCACAGTAATCACACAGGTACAGCACTGCGCCCAGCTGAAGTGTGTGTGTGTGTGTGTGTGTGTGTGTGTGTGTGTGTGTGTGTGTGTGTGTGTGTGTGTGTGTGTGTGTGTGTTAGTGCTGGGGTTTGAATCTGCATTATTGTTTGTTGGTATCTGTTAGTGTAGGATTATGGATGTTTGTGTTTGCTAATGATCTTTAGTAATGCTGGTCTTCGTTAATGTTATGTATTTCTTCATCCCTTTGGTCTAAGTGTTTGGTGGTGTTAGGTAGTGTCTGTAAGCGTTTGGTGGTGTTAGGTAGTGTCTGTAAGTGTTTAGTGGTGTTATGTAGTGTCTGTAAGTGTTTAGTGGTGTCTAGGTGTTTGGTGGTCTTTGGTGGTGTCTGTAGCTGCTTGGTGGTGTCTTAATCATAGGTGTTTGTTGGTGTCTGTATATGTTTGGTGGTATATGGTTGTACACAGTATGTTCATGTTTGGTAATGTCTAGGTGTTTGGTGGTATTTGGTAGTATCTGTAAGTGTTTAGTGGTGTTTGGTAGTGTCTGTAGGTGTTTGGTGGTGTTTGGTTGTACACTGTATGTTCCTGTTTGGTGGTGTCTGTAGGTGTTTGATAGTGTCTGTAGGTCTTTGATAGTGTCTGTAGGTGTTTGGTGGCATCTGTAGGTGTTTGCTGGTGTCTGTAGGTGTTTGGTGGTGTCTGTAAGTGTTTGGTAGTGTTTGTAGGTGTTTGGTGGTGTTCGGTTGTACACAGTATGTTCCTGTTTGGTAGTGTCTGTAGGTGTTTGGTGGCATCTGTAGGTGTTTGGTGGTGTCTGTAGGTGTTTGGTGGCATCTGTAGGTGTTTGGTGGCATCTGTAAGTGTTTGGTGGTGTCTGTAAGTTTTTGATAGTGCCTGTAGGTGTTTGGTGGTGTTTGGTTGTACACAGTATGTTCCTGTTTGGTATTGTCTGTAGGTGTTTGGTAGTGTCTGTAGGTGTTTGCTGGTGTTTGGTTGTACACAGTATGTTCCTGTTTGGTGGTGTCTGTAGGTGTTTGATAGTGTCTGTAAGTGTTTGGTGGCATCTGTAGGTGTTTGGTGGCATCTGTAAGTGTTTGGTGGCATCTGTAAGTGTTTGGTGGTGTCTGTAAGTGTTTGGTAGTGTCTGTAGGTGTTTGGTGGTGTCTGGTTGTACACAGTATGTTCCTGTTTGGTAGTGTCTGTAAGTGTTTGGTGGCATCTGTAGGTGTTTGGTGTTGTTTGTAAGTGTTTGGTAGTGTCTGTAGGTGTTTGGTGGCATCTGTAAGTGTTTGGTGGTGTCTGTAAGTTTTTGGTGGTGTCTGTAAGTGTTTGATGGTGTTTGGTTGTACACAGTATGTTCCTGTTTGGTAGTGTCTGTAGGTGGTGTCTGGCGGTGTTTGGTGGTGTCTGTAGGTGTTGGTTTTTATTCTTTTTTAGTGTGTTGTATGTGTTTTTGGTATTCATTAGCATTGGTTAGTGTTTGCAGGTGTTTGATTTGTAAGATGTGTTTGCTGGTGTTTAGCCATGTCTTTCGGATTTTATAGTGTATGTGGAGCATGATAATGATAATGATGAAGCTGTCCGGTGTTTGGAGATTTAAGTCTGTCTCCTGGTGTTTTTTTTTGACATATTGATCTGAGCAGCAATGTCGGCCTGCAGCGTCTCTATAAATAAACCTGTATCAGTTTTAGCCGGACAGACATTAGATCTCAGTGTGGTTTATTCTGATCCGGAAACCGTGTGTGTGTGTGTATATATGAGAGAGAGAGATTTAATTAGTTTATTAGAAGATTAGAAGGATGTGTGTGTGTATGTGTGTGTGGGAGGGAGTGTAAGATCTTGGTTCTGATTCTCCGCTGTGTGTCTCAGATAAATGGGCTTATTAGTCTTTGAGTTGTGGTGTGTGTGTGTGTGTGTCACTGTCTGTCTGTAACCGGATCTGATTAGTGAGAGTTCTGCGTCTCCGCTTGTTATCGCGCACTGGAGGTTGTGAGGTCACCGAGACGACAGAGACAAGTAGAGGAACACGACTCACTCCCTCACGACTCACTTTAACTTTAACACACTTTAGTTCTGGATTTGTCATCCTTAAAAAGCTTCTTTTATTCGTCATTTTATGTGTGTGTGTGTGTGTGCGCGTGTGTGTGAGAGAGCATGTCAGATAAAAAGCAACTTTAAGAAATTATTAATATTTTTTTCCTGCTTTTAAAGACAGCCGTGACAGAGAACATGCACTGGTTCTAGCTGGTGTAGATATAACGTGCTAACTGGCCATACTGGGGCTGTACTTAAATGGTTTAAGTTTTTTAGGTAATTAGTCAGATTTTCTGGTTTAGATGGTCAGACTGGTCCTTTTTGATCAAGGAAGTTCTTGCTGCTTAGGGTGGTCCTTTCTGGTTAAGATGATCCTTGCTGGTCAGCGTGGTAGTTTCTGTTTAAGATGATTCTAGCTGGTCAGGGTGGTTCTTGATGTTCAGGGTGCTTCCAATTGTTCAGTGTGGTCCTTGCTGATCAGGGAAGTTCTTGCTGGTCAGGGTGGTATTTGCAGCTCAGAGATGTTCGAACTGGTCAGCGTAGTTCTTGCTGTTTATGGTGGATATAACCTGTAAGGGTTGGTTCTTGCTAGTCAGGGTAAGTAGCTGGTGTTGCTGGTCTTGCAGTAAGGTTGGTTAATGGTGTTTCAATTTCATTCAATTCTGTTTTATTTGTATAGCGCTTTTAAGAATTGTCATTGTCACCAAGCAACTTTACACAATCAAAAGAATTATGGAAGTTTGTATGAGAAGTGAACATGTATGAATCAAAATGATTAGACTGTCCCTGATGAACAAGCCCAGGACGACGGGGACAGTGGCAAGGAAAAGCTCCCTGAGATGGTAATAGGAAGAAACCTTGAGAGGAACCAGACTCAACAGAGAACCCATCCTCATCTGTGTGATAACGGAGAGCAGGGATTGATCTGCGCTCATACTGTGTGTTAGGAGGCTGGAGGTTCAGTATAACAGGAGATGTGTTTAAGTTCATATGGAGTTCAGTTCTTTGGTCAAGATCGTTCTAGCTGGTCAGTGTATTCATTTGCTAGTCAGGATGGGTCTTGCTGGTCAAAGTGGTTCTAACTGGTCAAGGTGGTAATTGTTGGTCAGGGTTGTTCTTGCTGGTTAACATAGTTACTGTGTGGTTCTTCTTCTTCTTAGTGTGATTTTTGTTGGTCAGGGTGGTCCTTGCTGTTCAGGGTGAATATAAAAGTTTCGTGTGGTTCTTGCTTGTCAGCGTGGTTGTACTGGGTTGGGTTCAATAGCTGGACAGCCTGGTTCTAGCTTGTTATGCTGGTCATGCTGGTCATGCTGGTTATAACTGGCTGTATAGGTTATATAGCTAGATCAGCTGGCTAAATGATGTGGACACACACACACACTCACACACACAGAGTGACATTGTGCTAAAGTACCTGAATGTCCTCTAAATCATGAGTAATGAATTAGATTCTGAAATCTCCAGGCTCAGGGAGTCAGGGTGAGATTCCTCCATCCAGACCCTGGCTGTGTGTAAATCTACTAAATATAAATGTGTGTGTGTGTGTGTGTGTGTGTGTGTGTTCTGCAGATGACTCAGGGGAAGAGGAGCCGACGTCACGCTCGGACCGGAGCGAACTGCAGGGGGCACTGAAGACCTTGGCGAGTAAGCTGGACGATCTATGCACGTGTAACGACCTGATAGCGAAGCACGGCGCGGCGCTGCAGCGTTCTCTCAGCGAGCTCGAGGCTCTGCGCGTCCCCGTCGAGGGCAACGAGAAAATCAAGGCGGTGAACGAGAGAGCCACTCTGTTCCGCATCACCTCCAATGCTATGATCAACGTGAGTGTGCTGCGCCATTACCATGGAAACGAAGAGAGTGTGTGTGTGTGTGTGTGTGTGTGTGTGTGTACGTCCCCTCTAATGTGATGTAAAATGGTTTCATGTCTCAGTGATAAATACACAAAAGGTTAGCTGTTTTCAGAGGTGGAAAGATTATTAAAATTTTGTACTCAAGTAAAAGTACTGTTACTTCAGTGAAATTTTACTAAAGTACAAGTAAAGTTACCATTATAAAAATCTACTCAAGTAAAAGTAAAAAGTAGCTCATAAAAAATTTACTCAGAGTAAACGTTACCGAGTTTTTTTTAACAACAATGGGAATGATGAGGCATTCTAGCGTAGTTCAAAAAAGATGAGCAGATATAAATCTCAAACTAGTTGTTTTTAACTGAAGGAACACCTTTACATAATAAAGCTGTTGTCTTTCTTGTGCTTGAAAATCAAAGTGGTCGCTTAAATATGGCGTTACGTCCCAGTCTAGTGTTGGGCTGAACAGCAAAAGAATGGTTCAGGGTTCTATTTTAAACTGTATGGAAATGGTGGTATATGGCAGAAAGAACTAGATCCAGTCATTAACTGATGAAATAATGAGGTTTGTATTGTTTTACAAAAAAACACACACAAAAATACAGGTACCTTCCCTGACTTACTAAACCAGGGGTCTCAAACTCAGTTCCTGGAGGGCCGCAGCCCCACAGAGTTTTGTTCCAACCATAATTAAAAACACCTGATCCAACTAAACAAGTCATTAAGGCTTATTTGAAAACTACATGGTATGTATGTTGGAGCAGGGTTGGAACAAAACTCTGTAGGGCTGCGACCCTCCAGGAACTGAGTTTGAGACCCCTGCCCTAAACCAAAAACAGTGAATAAATTTCCTCTTCACAAAATAAATGCAGCCACGCCCCTACTACTGGTGAGTGCACAAACATCCAGTGAAATTATCTACAAATATATACAAAGAGCAACAAAACCAAAGGGGCAAAGCAATAATCAAAGTCAATGGGAGGCAAAAAGTCAAAACCAGAAAACACAAACAAATATCAAAACGCCAAAATCACAATCTCTTTCCTCTTTCCCGCGTCTCTCTCCGGTTTATATATGGTGGCGCTGGTTGATGACGTCACTCTCAGGGCGGAAGCGACCGTGTGGAAGGTCAGGTAGATGCCGATGTGGGGACAGTCAGAAAACCTGGAGTGGAGTCTGGAGCGGCGCGCGACCAGGACACGATACACGCACGCGCGCGCAACCAAGCATTTATACAAAGCTGAATATTTTTTATTATTTTTGCATTTTCATTCATTTGTTTTACTCAGTAGCGCATATGATTTAAAATGTAGCGAATAACAATACTTCAAACATGACATACTTAAGTAAAAGTTAAATTACAGATTTTAAAAACTACTTTAAAAAGTAGAAGTACACAAAAAAACTACTCAATTACAGTAACGCGAGTAAATGTCATCCCGTTACTTTCCACCTCTGGCTGTTTTACACCTGAAAGGTTAATACCTCTGACCACTAGAGGGCAGACCAGAGCTGAAAAAGTCTAAAGCTGTAAAGTAAAATAAAAAAATTATAATTAAAACGTCTCAAACGTCTAGTTCACCCAGCACTGTTAAGGAAGAGCAAAAGATGAAATGTATAGCTTACATTATGTTTTAAATTAGTTTTTTTAATGTATGTAAAATAAAAGTATTTTTATATTTTTATTCTACTACCTATTTGCACTCTTGATCTTCACTAATTATCGCTGGGGCTTCATTCCAAGTTTTATTTCTCTTCCTAATGTCTCCTCCTCCTGAGCTCTGATGAGATGAAAACAGGAAAACTAGAAATTAATTTAAGGTAGATGGTTAAATTAAAAAAATGTTGCACCACATTATTAGATTTGTCACTTTACTAGTTTACAAAAATCTCAGTTTTCCTCGTCTGTCCCTCAGCAGTGAGGAGAACGCACCTTTAGCTTCTTACTGCAGTTTTGCAGCATTGTCCTGCTTACTGTCGAGCCCCCGTGAGGGCTTTATTCAAGGCATGACTTCTCTCAATGTGGAATCTAAATGATATTTTTACATTACTGTCACACTATTTCCTAAAATGCAGGGCCCCAGGTGTCAGTATGGACAGGGAGTGCGAGTTCCTGCTCAGCCAGAGACACTGCAGGGACTTTCAGTCCACGAAGTCTTTTAGAACATTTTAGAGGAAAGAGGACGAGGGGGAGAGTATTTGATGTTTTTGTTTTTTTGAGGGTGACGGGACTAGAAAAGAGGATTCAAACTGAAAGGAAGATGAGGGAGACCAATACCAGACGGTGGCGCTAATGCAACATAGTGGATGCCGACCGCCGATAAACACCAAGAAGACGACACCTTCAGAATTTAAACTGAAGCCTCCGCAATATAACTGAATGTAACAATGTTACACTTGAGCCAGTGAGAGTTGATCCAGTTAGTGAGCTGTGTTTGATGTGAGACTAACACCTTTGCTAGCTAATTAGCAGTGGCGGCTGTAGGAGAGAGACCTTTAGATCTTTGTTTTGGATTAATTAAAATCTAAGCAAGATTAAAGAAATGAAAGGGGACATGGTTATAGTTTTTAAGGAAACTAACAAAGTAAGTGAACTTACATTCACGTAAGTTTGGTTTAGTAGATCTTGTCTTGTGTGTCCTCTGAATGTGTGGACTTTTAGTAACAGCACAGAATAACAGAACACAGTCCTGAGAGTAAACACTCCCTTTATGTCTGTATATAATCTCCTTCTACACTAATGCTCTTATCCCAGTGTGTCCCTAGAGCCTGGACACCATCAGGGGAGAATGTTTTCTGATCAGACTGTCTGATTCACGTCTGAAACGCTGGCCTCCCAGGAACTCCCTTTTTTTTTTTTTTTTTGATTTTTCCCCGATTTTCTCCCTAATTTAGTCGTGTCCAATTCCTCCCCGTCACTAGGGGGCTCCCACATTAAGGCTACTACTACCATTCAGCCGGGAGGGCCGAAGACTATCACGTGTTTCCTCCGAACCACGTGTCGCCAGCCGACCGCATCTTTTCGAACTGCTCACTCACGCACCGTTAGGGGCGGCGTAACACACTCGGAGGACAGCGCTATCCGCTCCCTCCGTTGCGCGAGCTATTCAGTGACTGGCTGTAGAGCCGTGATTAATGTGGGAGCACTAAGTACCTCTCATCCCTTCCCTCTGAGAGAGCTCGGCCAATCAGCTCTCTCTAGACCTCCGGCTCTCGCGTGGCGAGAACTCCCAGCCGAGCTCCTGTAACGTGCGAGTGGTGTTGGTGAATGAGTGTGTGTACAGTTCACACACAGAGATGTGACATTGATTTTCAGTGATCAGGCGTTCCACTCGCCCAGTGTTCACAGGAGCGACTGCAGTGAGCTCTGAGCCGGTGTCGTCACTCACGAACCAGTGGCCTTCTTTAAAACATTTGCACCGTTCAGAAGAGTCTCATCACTGTACTGAGACTGAATATAAACTGTGTACACACATTAATTCACAAGAAATATCTTCACAAATCCCGGTTTGACCTGAACATCCCGAATACACACGAATCAGCCATCGCGTTAAGACATTACTATTGCTTATCAATATTATTCAGTAAACTGGAGACAGGATCATGGACTTGTTTATGCCAACAGAGTACGACTCGCCAAAAAGGTCAACGCTGACTATGATAGAGGGGCACCAGAACCCCCAGGACACCACAGAGCAGCGAGCAGAGCAGAGCAGAGCCCAAGGTCATGACCCGGCCACCAGACTCCACAGAGCTTCACATTGTACATTCTCATCCTTTATCTCGCTCTTTATTTCTCTTATAATACACATCTGCTGCACGTGTGTAAGGAAAAATACACAGCTCAAAGAAAAAAATAGTAAGTAAAAAAATACTTAATACATACAATTATATAATAATAATAATAATAGTAATAATAATGAGTAAAATAATGCTGATTAAAGTCGTTCTTGTCAGATTCACTCAAGTCATGTCAGATTTATTTTTAAAGCTGTCAGGCTCGCTAGAGGGCGTGATGGATCCAATTGCAGATAGAGTGAGTAATTCCCAGGGAGAACTGAAGTGGCGCTTATGAGTGCTTGTGATAACTGAAGCAGGCAAAGTGGCGGTTTTAAATAAGAGGCGTGGGTATAGCTCCGCGCTGCAGTGTGAATGGAAAAAGTCTCGTTGGAATGCGGAAGCACGGAGTACCAGCGTGAATGCACCGAGGCGAGTGACGTTGGGCGTGACGTAGACGGTGCGTGAATGCGGAAGCGCACAGTGAGATGCAGCTTGAGATGTGGGGTGGGGGAGGCTGGGGGGGTGTAGATAATGGGCACGAGATTAGACGACGAATCTGAGAAACGTGAAACGTAGGGTTGATTCTGCGCATGGAGAGAGGTAGAGCTAGTCGGACAGAGCATGGATTTATGACCCGGGTGATAGTGAAGGGTCCGATGAACCTTGGTGAGAGTTTCCTGGACATGGTCTTGAGTGGGAGGTCCTGTGTAGACAGCATGACCCTTTGGCCGATACGATACCTGGGAGCTGGTGACCGATCCCGGCGGCGAGACTTGAGGAGCCTGCGAACGGTAAATGCTTCTCCCCCATCTATGAGTCGGGGGGGTGGGGGAGGCTGGGGGGGTGTAGATAATAGGCACGAGATTAGACGACGAATCTGAGAAACATGAAACGTAGGGTTGATTCTGCGCATGGAGAGAGGTAGAGCTAGTCGGACAGAGCATGGATTTATGACCCGGGTGATAGTGAAGGGTCCGATGAACCTTGGTGAGAGTTTCCTGGACATGGTCTTGAGTGGGAGGTCCCGTGTAGACAGCATGACCCTTTGGCCGATACGATACCTGGGAGCTGGTGACCGATGACGATTCGCCTGGCGCTGGAAGGTGCTTACAGTGCGTAGTAGCTGATTACGGGCATGCTGCCATGTTCTTCTGCAGCGACGGACAAAGGTTTGGGCTGAGGGAACTGCTACCTCCTCTTCCTGGGCAGAAAAGAGGGGTGGTTGATAGCCCAGACAGCAGTGGAAGGGAGACATGCCCGTGGACGAGGTAGGGAGCGAGTTGTGGGCGTACTCAACCCAGGGTAGGAAGCGACTCCAGGAAGAAGGGTCTCAAGAGGCCATGCACCTTAAAGATTTCTCCAACTCCTGGTTCATCCGTTCCGTTTGGCCATTAGTTTGGGGATGAAATCCGGATGAAAGATCCGTTGCAAAACGCCTTCCAGAACTGGGCAGAAAACTGGGGGCCCTTGTCCGAGACAATGTCGACGGGGAGTCCATGAAGTCGGAAAACGTGATTAATTAAGAGTTCGGCTGTTTCTTTGGCAGATGGGAGCTTGGGTAATGGGACAAAATGCGCCGACTTAGAGAAACGGTCTACGATGGTTAAGATGCAGGTGTTGTTTTGAGAAGGTGGTAGGCCAGTGACGAAGTCGATGGAAATGTGAGACCAGGGGCGGTGGGGAATGGGGAGGGGTCGGAGGAGACCCTCAGGAGGGCGGTTAGTCGTCTTATTCCTGGCACAGGTGTCGCAAGAGGCCACAAAGTTTTTGACGTCCTCCTTCATGGTAGCCCACCAGAAGCGTTGCTGTAGGAGGGAAAGGGTGCGTGCTGCCCCAGGGTGGCATGCCAATCTGGAACTGTGGGCCCAGTCTAGCACCTGTGGTCGCACGGAAGCTGGGACGAAAAGCTTGTTGGTTGGAACGATGCTTGGGCCAGGTTCCCGTTCAAGGGTCTGCCGAACCAGGTGCTCTACGTCAAGTTGGGTTGTTGCCACAAGACAATGAGGAGGGAGGATCGCCTCCGTCGTGGATGTGTCCCGAGAGGTGGAGAATTGCCGGGAGAGGGCGTCAGGCTTGATGTTCTTGGAACCTGGGCGATATGATAAGGTAAACCGAAAACGAGAAAAAAAAAGTGACCATCGTGCCTGGCGTGAGTTGAGTCTCTTTGCAGTTTTTAAGTACTCCAGGTTCTTATGGTCGGTCCACACGAGGAAGGGATGGTCCGCCCCTTCCAGCCAGTGTCTCCATTCTTCAAGGGCCAGCTTGACCGCCAAGAGTTCACGGTCCCCGATGCCATAGTTACGTTCGGGGGGTGTGAGTCGGCGGGAGAAGAAGGAGCAAGGGTGAATCTCTTTCGGGGATCTCTGAGACAGGACGGCCCCTACTCCGGTCTCAGATGCATCTACTTCCACAATGAACTGGAGGGAGGGGTCAGGAAATATAAGGATGGGTGCTATGGTGAAACGGTGCTTGAGATCCTTGAAGGCTTTATCAGCCTGGGGGTTCCATCGGAATGGGATCTTGGAAGACGTGAGTGCCGTAAGTGGGGTCGCCACTATGCTGTAGCTTCGAATAAAGCGTCGATAAAAGTTTGCGAATCCCAAGAAGCGTTGGAGTTTGCGTCTTGAAGACGGTACCGGCCAATCAGTGACCGCCCTCACCTTGGTGTGGTCCATCTGGATGCCTGCAGGGGAGATAGAATATCCCAAAAAAGAGGTTGAAGTGCAATGAAACTCGCATTTCTCTGCCTTGATGTAGAGTTTATTCTCCAGAAGCCGTTGCAAAACCTGGCGCACGTGGAACTTGTGCTCCTTTACCGAGCGTGAGAATATCAGGATGTCGTCCAGGTAAGCAAAGACGAAAACATTGAGAAAATTCCTAAGGACGTCGTTGATGAGGGCCTGGAACACCGCCGGCGCGTTGGTTAAGCCGAACGGAACCACTAGGTACTCATAATGGCCGGTGGGTGTGTTAAAAGCTGTCTTCCATTCATCGCCCTCCCGTATCCTGACAAGGTGGTAGGCATTCCTCAAGTCTAACTTGGTGAAGACGCGGGCGTCCTGGAGAAGTTCGAAGGCAGACGACATCAAAGGAAGAGGATAGCGGTTCTTTATCGTGATTTCATTCAACCCTCTGTAATCAATACAGGGTCTGAGGGACTTATCTTTCTTCTCCACAAAAAAAAATCCTGCCCCCACTGGTGAGGATGATGGACGGATGATCCCTGCTGCGAGTGACTCCTTTATGTATTGTTCCATGGCCTCTCTCTCAGGACGGGAGAGGGAGTAAAGTCGACCCTTAGGTGGTGAGGTGCCTGGGAGGAGGTCGATTGCACAGTCATAAGGGCGATGTGGGGGTAAGGAGGTGGCCCGTGACTTGCTAAAAGCCTGTCGAAGGTCATGATACTCTGTGGGTACTTTGGTTAGGTCGGGGATTTCCTCTTGTGGAGTGAGCGAACTTCGGCCCATAGGGGCAGAACGTAAACATGAAGAGAGGCAGGTGGGGCTCCAATCCAGGACTCTTCTTTTAACCCAATCAATGTAAGGGTTATGCAGTCTTAACCAAGGGAGACCCAGAACGATGGGTGCATGGGCATTTTGAATAGCTAGGAGGGTAATAGTTTCAATGTGGTTGCCTGAAAACTGCAGGGTAACGGGGGTGGTGCGATGAGTAATGGGGGAGAGTTTGCTGCCATCGAGAGCCTGAACTGTAAGAGGTTGACACAGGGGTGCGAGGGGAATTTTGAATTCGGAAGCAGTGGAGGAAGAGATTAAGTTCTGATCAGCCCCGGAGTCCACTAACGCGTGAGTGATATAAGATCGGTCGCCATGTGTCAGGGTCACGGAGAAACATGATCGCTTGTCCGGGGAAGAAACAGATTCGGGGCCCCCCTGCATCCCCAGAACTACGGGGGGGCCTGACCTTTTAGTGGACAGGATCGCACAACATGACCAATCTGACCGCAGTAGAAGCAGGCGCCGTCATCCTTGCGGCGCTGACGCTCCTTTGGTGAGATGCGTGCACGGCCTATCTGCATGGGCTCGGGGGGAGGCTCAGGTGTGGCCAAGGTAAGTGTCGAGGTGCGTGGTTCGCGATAGGGCTGCCGCTCATTTCGCCGTGCCGGCTTACGATCATCAATGCGGGTCGCTAAATCAATGAGCCCCTGCAGATCTGACGGAAGCTCCCGGGCTGCAAGCTCGTCCTTAATTCGGTCAGAGAGCCCATGAAGGAAACAATCAAAGAGAGCCTTTTCATCCCAGTCACAAGAAGGAGCCAAGGTCTGAAAATCAATGGCATAGTCAGAAACGGAACGAATTCCCTGGCGTAGTTGAAGTATTTGGCTGGCTGCTTGATGCCCAGTAGAGGCGCGGTCAAAGACCCTCCTCATTTCATCCGTGAAGGTTTTATAGGTGAAACAGCACGGGACTTGGGCATCCCATAATGCTGTTCCCCATTCTTTCGCCTTTCCTGAGAGGAGGGTGATGATATAGGCAACCTTGGAACGTTCCGTTGGAAATGATGTGGCCTGTAGTTCCAGAACAAGGGAGCACTGAGATAAAAAGGAACGGCAAGTGGCTGGATCTCCATCATAGGTGGGCGGAGCAGGAAGGCGGGGCTCTGGGCCAGAAAGGAGCGTTGGAGGGGGGGGTTGGGGAGTGGGTGCCGGAGATTGTTGCTTCTGAATCTGGGTAGAGAGAGACTGCAGCGTTTCCGTAATCGTTTGAAGTGTGTTTGTGATCTGTCTTATTTCCTGCTGGTGGGTGCCTAGAAGTGCTCCTTGGCTCTCTAATGCCCCCCTCAGGTGAGCTGCCTCTGCTGGATCCATTAGGCCAGATTATTCTGTCAGGCTCGCTAGAGGGCGTGATGGATCCAATTGCAGATAGAGTGAGTAATTCCCAGGGAGAACTGAAGTGGCGCTTATGAGTGCTTGTGATAACTGAAGCAGGCAAAGTGGCGGTTTTAAATAAGAGGCGTGGGTATAGCTCCGCGCTGCAGTGTGAATGGGAAAAGTCTCGTTGGAATGCGGAAGCACGGAGTACCAGCGTGAATGCACCGAGGCGAGTGACGTTGGGCGTGACGTAGACGGTGCGTGAATGCGGAAGCGCGCAGAGCCGGCGCGAGTGAGATGCAGCTTGAGATGTATCGTATGCCGGCGTATGCAGCGTGAGCCTTGTGTTGAGGTGGTAGCACGTAGAGTTGGCGCGGGGAGAGAGAAAGCTCCGCGATGAATGCCGGTATGTGCAGTGCGTAGAGTCGGCGCGGGGAGAGAGAGAGCTCCGCGATGAATGCCGGTGTGGAGAGAAGGAGCTTAAGCTCGGCGAGGAGCGAGGATTAATCGTAGTCGTGGAGCAGGCGGGGGTCGACGCCGAAGAGACGTGAAGCAGTCCGTGATCCAGGCTTGTAGTCGGTAACAGGTAAGAGGTCGGCAACACAAAGTATCAAAAAGGCTAGAGTTAGAACGAGAGGCGAAATCGTGGTCGGGAAAACAAAGCGTGGTCGAGATCCTGGTAGACAATGCAGAGAAAATAACGCTGGAATATTGGGCTAGTGAGGCACTCAATAATCTGGCGACGTGGCGGTGTCAGAGCATGGTTTAAATAGGTATGAGCTGATTACTGATAGTGCCCAGGTGTGCAGAGAGCAGGGGTGGTGCGATGTAAGGAGCGGCAGGGAACATGGAACAGGCGTGCTTAGGTGATCATGACGTGACTGTGGCTTGGCGTGTCATGACAAAAGCACATTTAACACGAAATCAAAGTTCTGTATGATCATAAACAGACTATAACAACAGACAATAATAATAAGAAAATAAACTGAAATAAAATCCAGTTCCATCTAAAACAATACACAACAATAAAATGTCCAGCCTCATTGTGTAAAGTAAGCAAATAAAACAGTAAAACGATAAATA